>CM075353.1:136510000-137110000 GCA_037693485.1 Kitagawia praeruptora
AATAAGCAAGATGTTTGACATTAAACTGCTGCAAATTCTAAACCTTATTATTTCATAGAGATTGACTGTGTGTGTGTGTGAGAGAGAGATGGAGAGTGTTTGCGTGTGCTGTTATTATACAAAATGTTTTATATCAATTGATGCATTAATGATATTAATATGTACTAGTTGCATACTTTCTACAAATTCATCATGTAAGTGCTGTTATATATATCTATTGCGTGTAATTTTGGCAGGTAGTGGCTTTTCGCGAAAGGCTATCAGGAATTCTACGCAGGTGCAGCACCAGCAACGAGGCCTAGTCGTGCTACATCCTCTTTTTTCCTACCTACCCTCCCAGCATCTTTGCAACTACCTTCTCTATTCTCTGCCCTCTACCACAAATATCTACCACCAATACCACGTATATATGACTACATTCAAAGGAGCAACACTACAATCTTAATGATTTTTGTGAGTATATGTAACACAATCAATCAACACACACACACACACACACACATATATAGTTCTAATTAGCTTATAATTTTTCTTTTAGATTATGAGCTGATGTTATTTTGGTAGGTAATGGCTTTTCGCGAAAGGCTATGAGGAATTCTACACAGGTTAAGGCCTGCAGCACCAGCACCGAGGCCTGCACCATCGAGGCCTAGGCGTGCTACATCCTCTTTTTTCCTACCTACCCTCCAAGCATCTTTGCATCTACCTTCTCTATTCTCTGCCATCTACCACAAATATCTACCACCACTACCACGTATTTATGACTACATTCAGCACTACGTTACGTTGTTAAGGAGCAACACCACAATCCTAATGATTTTTGTGAGTATATGTAACACCACAATCAATCAACACACACACACACACACACACATATAGTTCTAATTTGCTTATAATTTTTCTTTTAGATTATCAGCTGTGTTCGGTTGTCAGTACGAATTTGTGAATGGGAAACACTATTTGAAATCTGTGCCCCTACATGGACTGTGGAAATACAAAGTGGTCAAAAAAGATGACAAGTGGAAAACAAACCCGATCAACAATCCCAAGTACAAGAAAAGAATGAATGAGGCCAAGCAGGTACAGAATAAATGATTCACTAGTTATGATTATTTGTGTGCACATCGTATATTGCAATTCAAACGGTGGTCTTTAGTCAACACCCATATGGCCATATTCTCAGCTCACTGTTGAGACGTTCTTAGCATTCTTAGCAGTCCATAGAGAAGCATACAATATGCATATTGATGATTCAATTTATAAATGCTCGAGTTGATTCAACTTAACATTCAATGTATATAATGATGATCTTAATAAGGCTTAGCTGTTGATGCAGGACAAGAGACTAAAACAGTAATGCAGAGAATTATACGATCCCAAGAATACTTATTCAATAATATTCACAAGAAAAAGTGTATAATCAAAGCTAAGTAATATGTGGGGTTACATAACTTATATAGGAATAGAAACCCTAATAATAATACCTAATGGACTAAGGCCCGTAAACAATTGGCCTTTATTTAGTAAACTACTTAAATAAAAAGCTACTAGCCCCACATATAAAATACATAGATAAATTCATTATTTATCTCCACACTAAACAAATATAAACTAATTATTAATTCTTTATTCCTGTTCCTCATCAGCTGTGACATTTATGTATGAAATAAAACTGCATCTTTTTACACATTTACATAGTATCTACTGATTTTTTTCATTATTTCTTAGTTGCTTAAAAAATTCAAGGAGGATCATCCAGAAACTGTCTTAAAGATGAAAATGTATTGGAACTACGAATCATCAAGCTACTCTAGATACACTATGGTTGAGGGAAAACCTAAAGCATGGGAATGTAACCTCTTCGTATTGGCTTAAAGCGACAGAATTGGTTGATGAATTTTTTGATGATGATGGGAACTGTGTTTTTCTTAAGTTGATGGAGGAAGAGAATTTTGTAGAGGGCATATTCAGCTGTGAAGACTTTCAGACCAGGATGAGTCAAAAATTTGGAAAAAAGGTCTTAAAGATGAAAATGTATTGGAACTACGAATCATCAAGCTACTCTAGATACACTATGGTTGAGGGAAAACCTAAAGCATGGGAATGTAACCTCTTCGTATTGGCTTAAAGCGACAGAATTGGTTGATGAATTTTTTGATGATGATGGGAACTGTGTTTTTCTTAAGTTGATGGAGGAAGAGAATTTTGTAGAGGGCATATTCAGCTGTGAAGACTTTCAGACCAGGATGAGTCAAAAATTTGGAAAAAAGGTCTTGACTACCCATGCAAAAAAAAACTAAAGAGAAACTCTATCCAAAAGAGTTTAGCGTCTTCTTGGACAAAAACTACACAAAAATTGACTACCCACCTCATAAACATGGTGAAAAAATGTTTTACCTGGATGGGCCCCAACCTCAAGAGGTAATAAGCTCCAGCCTAAGTTAGGGTTTTAATGTCATGTTCATCAATTATAATATATATTCTATGTTTCTCATCGGTTTTGATTATTCTTCAGCTGCCGGGAGCAGAAGAAGATGAGTAGACCAGAAACAAGTGAAGAAATGGATTACTTTGTGCGGAATGAGATTTCCCTTGGTGGTGGTTTTTAAAGAAATAGTAAATGACACCACTAGAAACTTAACTACCAAGCCAGGATGCTAAAACAGTTACAGTTTTTGTTTGACAACAGTTACATTTTGTGGGCAATGTAAACATTGAATTCTCTTAGAGTTTGAATTATGTGCATGATATATAATTCAGAACTTAGTATTTGTTAAATATGGATGTGCATTTCTTACCTTTGTGTGAATGTTATTCATGCCATCTTTAAAGTTTACAAAAACTCGTAGGCATGTCCAGTAGTAAATTTCCAATCTATTATAATAATGACCTGAAACAACAGTGATTATTTTAATTTGCGTAAGTAAGACTGAAACAAGTTTTTGATAACATAAAGGAAATTATGAAAGATACCAATTCATTCAAACTAATAAGCAAGATGTTTGACATTAAAATGCTGCAGATTCTAAACCTTATTATTTCATAGAGATTGATTGTGTGTGTGTGTGTGAGAGAGAGATGGAGAGTGTTTGCGTGTGCTGTTATTATACCAAATGTTTTATATCAATTGATGCATTAATGATATTAATATGTACTAGTTGCATACTTTCTACAAATTCATCATGTAAGTGTTGTTATATATATCTATTGCGTGTTATTTTGGCAGGTAGTGGCTTTTCGCGAAAGGCTATCAGGAATTCTACGCAGGTGCAGCACCAGCAACGAGGCCTAATCGTGCTACATCCTCTTTTTTCCTACCTACCCTCCCAGCATCTTTGCATCTACCTTCTCTATTCTCTGCCCTCTACCACAAATATCTACCACCAATACCACGTATATATGACTACATTCAAAGGAGCAACACTACAATCTTAATGATTTTTGTGAGTATATGTAACAACACAATCAATCAACACACACACACACACACACACATTTATAGTTCTAATTAGCTTATAATTTTTCTTTTAGATTATGAGCTGATGTTATTTTGGTAGGTAATGGCTTTTCGCGAAAGGCTATGAGGAATTCTACACAGGTTAAGGCCTGCAGCACCAGCACCGAGGCCTGCAGCATCGAGGCCTAGGCGTGCTACATCCTCTTTTTTCCTACCTACCCTCCAAGCATCTTTGCATCTACCTTCTCTATTCTCTGCCATCTACCACAAATATCTACCACCACTACCACGTATTTATGACTACATTCAGCACTACGTTACGTTGTTAAGGAGCAACACCACAATCCTAATGATTTTTGTGAGTATATGTAACACCACAATCAATCAACACACACACACACACACACATATATAGTTCTAATTAGCTTATAATTTTTCTTTTAGATTATCAGCTGTGTTCGGTTGTCAGTACGAATTTGTGAATGGGAAACACTATTTGAAATCTGTGCCCCTACATGGACTGTGGAAATGCAAAGTGGTCAAAAAAGATGACAAGTGGAAAACAAACCCGATCAACAATCCCAAGTACAACAAAAGAATGAATGAGGCCAAGCAGGTACAGAATAAATGATTCACTAGTTATGATTATTTGTGTGCACATCGTATATTGCAATTCAAACGGTGGTCTTTTGTCAACACCCATATGGCCATATTCTCAGCTCACTGTTGAGACGTTCTTAGCATTCTTAGCAGTCCATAGAGAAGCATACAATATGCATATTGATGATTCAATTTATAAATGCTCGAGTTGATTCAACTTAACATTCAATGTATATAATGATGATCTTAATAAGGCTTAGCTGTTGATGCAGGACAAGAGATTAAAACAGTAATGCAGAGAATTATACGATCCCAAGAATACTTATTCAATAATATTCACAAGAAAAAGTGTATAATCAAAGCTAAGTAATATGTGGGGGTTACATAACTTATATAGGAATAGAAACCCTAATAATAATACCTAATGGACTAAGGCCCGTAAACAATTGGCCTTTATTTAGTAAACTACTTAAATAAAAAGCTACTAGCCCCACATATAAAATACATAAGATAAATTCGTTATTTATCTCCACACTAAACAAATATAAACTAATTATTAATTCTTTATTCCTGTTCCTCATCAGCTGTGACATTTATGTATGAAATAAAACTGCATCTTTTTACACATTTACATAGTATCTACTGATTTTTTTCATTATTTCTTAGTTGCTTAAAAAATTCGAGGAGGATCATCCAGAAACTGTCTTAAAGATGAAAATGTATTGGAGAACTACGAATCATCAAGCTACTCTAGATACACTATGGTTGAGGGAAAACCTAAAGCATGGGAATGTAACCTCTTCGTATTGGCTTAAAGCGACAGAATTGGTTGATGAATTTTTTGATGATGATGGGAACTGTGTTTTTCTTAAGTTGATGGAGGAAGAGAATTTTGTAGAGGGCATATTCAGCTGTGAAGACTTTCAGACCAGGATGAGTCAAAAATTTGGAAAAAAGGTCTTGACTACCCTTGAAAAAAAAACTAAAGAGAAACTCTATCCAGAAGAGTTTAGCGTCTTCTTGGACAAAAACTACACAAAAATTGACTACCCACCTCATAAACATGGTGAAAAAATGTTTTACCTGGATGGGCCCCAACCTCAAGAGGTAATAAGCTCCAGCCTAAGTTAGGGTTTTAATGTCATGTTCATCAATTATAACATATATTCTATGTTTCTCATCGGTTTTGATTATTCTTCAGCTGCCGGGAGCAGAAGAAGATGAGTAGACCAGAAACAAGTGAAGAAATGGATTACTTTGTGCGGAATGAGATTTCCGTTGGTGGTGGTTTTTAAAGAAATAGTAAATGACACCACTAGAAACTTAACTACCAAGCCAGGATGCTAAAACAGTTACAGTTTTTGTCTGACAACAGTTACATTTTGTGGGCAATGTAAACATTGAATTCTCTTAAAGTTTGAATTATGTGCATGATATATAATTCAGAACTTAGCATTTGTTAAATATGGATGTGCATTTCTTACCTTTTTGTGAATGTTATTCATGCCATCTTTAAAGTTTACAAAAACTCGTAGGCATGTCCAATAGTAAATTTCCAATCTATTATAATAATGACCTGAAACAACAGTGATTATTTTAATTTGCGTAAGTAAGACTGAAACAAGTTTTTGATAACATAAAGGAAATTATGAAAGATACCAATTCATTCAAACTAATAAGCAAGATGTTTGACATTAAAATGCTGCAGATTCTAAACCTTATTATTTCATAGAGATTGATTGTGTGTGTGTGTGTGTGAGAGAGATGGAGAGTGTTTGTGTGTGCTGTTATTATACCAAATGTTTTATATCAATTGATGCATTAATGATATTAATATGTACTAGTTGCATACTTTCTACAAATTCATCATGTAAGTGCTGTTATATATATCTATTGCATGTTATTTTGGCAGGTAGTGGCTTTTCGCGAAAGGCTATCAGGAATTCTACGCAGGTGCAGCACCAGCAACGAGGCCTAGTCGTGCTACATCCTCTTTTTTCCTACCTACCCTCCCAGCATCTTTGCAT
Organism: Kitagawia praeruptora; assembly: GCA_037693485.1. NCBI lineage: Eukaryota > Viridiplantae > Streptophyta > Magnoliopsida > Apiales > Apiaceae > Kitagawia > Kitagawia praeruptora. Next base: position 136,516,085 of record CM075353.1, read on the forward strand.
CTACCTTCTCTATTCTCTGCCCTCTACCACAAATATCTACCACCAATACCACGTATATATGACTACATTCAAAGGAGCAACACTACAATCTTAATGATTTTTGTGAGTATATGTAACACAATCAATCAACACACACACACACACACATATATAGTTCTAATTAGCTTATAATTTTTCTTTTAGATTATGAGCTGATGTTATTTTGGTAGGTAATGGCTTTTCGCGAAAGGCTATGAGGAATTCTACACAGGTTAAGGCCTGCAGCACCAGCACCGAGGCCTGCACCATCGAGGCCTAGGCGTGCTACATCCTCTTTTTTCCTACCTACCCTCCAAGCATCTTTGCATCTACCTTCTCTATTCTCTGCCATCTACCACAAATATCTACCACCACTACCACGTATTTATGACTACATTCAGCACTACGTTACGTTGTTAAGGAGCAACACCACAATCCTAATGATTTTTGTGAGTATATGTAACACCACAATCAATCAACACACACACACACACACACACACACATATAGTTCCAATTTGCTTATAATTTTTCTTTTAGATTATCAGCTGTGTTCGGTTGTCAGTACGAATTTGTGAATGGGAAACACTATTTGAAATCTGTGCCCCTACATGGACTGTGGAAATACAAAGTGGTCAAAAAAGATGACAAGTGGAAAACAAACCCGATCAACAATCCCAAGTACAAGAAAAGAATGAATGAGGCCAAGCAGGTACAGAATAAATGATTCACTAGTTATGATTATTTGTGTGCACATCGTATATTGCAATTCAAACGGTGGTCTTTAGTCAACACCCATATGGCCATATTCTCAGCTCACTGTTGAGACGTTCTTAGCATTCTTAGCAGTCCATAGAGAAGCATACAATATGCATATTGATGATTCAATTTATAAATGCTCGAGTTGATTCTACTTAACATTCAATGTATATAATGATGATCTTAATAAGGCTTAGATGTTGATGCAGGACAAGAGACTAAAACAGTAATGCAGAGAATTATACGATCCCAAGAATACTTATTCAATAATATTCACAAGAAAAAGTGTATAATCAAAGCTAAGTAATATGTGGGGTTACATAACTTATATAGGAATAGAAACCCTAATAATAATACCTAATGGACTAAGGCCCGTAAACAATTGGCCTTTATTTAGTAAACTACTTAAATAAAAAGCTACTAGCCCCACATATAAAATACATAGATAAATTCATTATTTATCTCCACACTAAACAAATATAAACTAATTATTAATTCTTTATTCCTGTTCCTCATCAGCTGTGACATTTATGTATGAAATAAAACTGCATCTTTTTACACATTTACATAGTATCTACTGATTTTTTTCATTATTTCTTAGTTGCTTAAAAAATTCAAGGAGGATCATCCAGAAACTGTCTTAAAGATGAAAATGTATTGGAACTACGAATCATCAAGCTACTCTAGATACACTATGGTTGAGGGAAAACCTAAAGCATGGGAATGTAACCTCTTCGTATTGGCTTAAAGCGACAGAATTGGTTGATGAATTTTTTGATGATGATGGGAACTGTGTTTTTCTTAAGTTGATGGAGGAAGAGAATTTTGTAGAGGGCATATTCAGCTGTGAAGACTTTCAGACCAGGATGAGTCAAAAATTTGGAAAAAAGGTCTTAAAGATGAAAATGTATTGGAACTACGAATCATCAAGCTACTCTAGATACACTATGGTTGAGGGAAAACCTAAAGCATGGGAATGTAACCTCTTCGTATTGGCTTAAAGCGACAGAATTGGTTGATGAATTTTTTGATGATGATGGGAACTGTGTTTTTCTTAAGTTGATGGAGGAAGAGAATTTTGTAGAGGGCATATTCAGCTGTGAAGACTTTCAGACCAGGATGAGTCAAAAATTTGGAAAAAAGGTCTTGACTACCCATGCAAAAAAAAACTAAAGAGAAACTCTATCCAAAAGAGTTTAGCGTCTTCTTGGACAAAAACTACACAAAAATTGACTACCCACCTCATAAACATGGTGAAAAAATGTTTTACCTGGATGGGCCCCAACCTCAAGAGGTAATAAGCTCCAGCCTAAGTTAGGGTTTTAATGTCATGTTCATCAATTATAATATATATTCTATGTTTCTCATCGGTTTTGATTATTCTTCAGCTGCCGGGAGCAGAAGAAGATGAGTAGACCAGAAACAAGTGAAGAAATGGATTACTTTGTGCGGAATGAGATTTCCCTTGGTGGTGGTTTTTAAAGAAATAGTAAATGACACCACTAGAAACTTAACTACCAAGCCAGGATGCTAAAACAGTTACAGTTTTTGTCTGACAACAGTTACATTTTGTGGGCAATGTAAACATTGAATTCTCTTAGAGTTTGAATTATGTGCATGATATATAATTCAGAACGTAACACTTAGCATTTGTTAAATATGGATGTGCATTTCTTACCTTTGTGTGAATGTTATTCATGCCATCTTTAAAGTTTACAAAAACTCGTAGGCATGTCCAATAGTAAATTTCCAATCTATTATAATAATGACCTGAAACAACAGTGATTATTTTAATTTGCGCAAGTAAGACTGGAACAAGTTTTTGATAACATAAAGGAAATTATGAAAGATACCAATTCATTCAAACTAATAAGCAAGATGTTTGACATTAAACTGCTGCAAATTCTAAACCTTATTATTTCATAGAGATTGATTGTGTGTGTGTGTGTGTGTGAGAGAGAGATAGTGTTTGTGTGTGCTGTTATTATACCAAATGTTTTATATCAATTGATGCATTAATGATATTAATATGTACTAGTTGCATACTTTCTACAAATTCATCATGTAAGTGCTGTTATATATATCTATTGCGTGTTATTTTGGCAGGTAGTGGCTTTTCGCGAAAGGCTATCAGGAATTCTACGCAGGTGCAGCACCAGCAACGAGGCCTAGTCATGCTACATCCCCTTTTTTCCTACCTACCCTCCCAGCATCTTTGCATCTACCTTCTCTATTCTCTGCCCTCTACCACAAATATCTACCACCAATACCACGTATATATGACTACATTCAAAGGAGCAACACTACAATCTTAATGATTTTTGTGAGTATATGTAACAACACAATCAATCAACACACACACACACACACACATATATAGTTCTAATTAGCTTATAATTTTTCTTTTAGATTATGAGCTGATGTTATTTTGGTAGGTAATGGCTTTTCGCGAAAGGCTATGAGGAATTTTACACAGGTTAAGGCCTGCAGCACCAGCACCGAGGCCTGCAGCATCGAGGCCTAGGCGTGCTACATCCTCTTTTTTCCTACCTACCCTCCAAGCATCTTTGCATCTACCTTCTCTATTTTCTGCCATCTACCACAAATATCTACCACCACTACCACGTATTTATGACTACATTCAGCACTACGTTACGTTGTTAAGGAGCAACACCACAATCCTAATGATTTTTGTGAGTATATGTAACACCACAATCAATCAACACACACACACATATAGTTCTAATTAGCTTATATTTTTTCTTTTAGATTATCAGTTGTGTTCGGTTGTCGGTACGAATTTGTGAATGGGAAACACTATTTGAAATCTGTGCCCCTACATGGACTGTGGAAATGCAAAGTGGTCAAAAAAGATGACAAGTGGAAAACAAACCCGATCAACAATCCCAAGTACAAGAAAAGAATGAATGAGGCCAAGCAGGTACAGAATAAATGATTCACTAGTTATGATTATTTGTGTGCACATCGTATATTGCAATTCAAACGGTGGTCTTTAGTCAACACCCATATGGCCATATTCTCAGCTCACTGTTGAGACGTTCTTAGCATTCTTAGCAGTCCATAGAGAAGCATACAATATGCATATTGATGATTCAATTTATAAATGCTCGAGTTGATTCAACTTAACATTCAATGTATATAATGATGATCTTAATAAGGCTTAGCTGTTGATGCAGGACAAGAGATTAAAACAGTAATGCAGATTATTCAATAATATTCACAAGAAAAAGTGTATAATCAAAGCTAAGTAATATGTGGGGGTTACATAACTTATATAGGAATAGAAACCCTAATAATAATACCTAATGGACTAAGGCCCGTAAACAATTGGCCTTTATTTAGTAAACTACTTAAATAAAAAGCTACTAGCCCCACATATAAAATACATAGATAAATTCATTATTTATCTCCACACTAAACAAATATAAACTAATTATTAATTCTTTATTCCTGTTCCTCATCAGCTGTGACATTTATGTATGAAATAAAACTGCATCTTTTTACACATTTACATAGTATCTACTGATTTTTTTCATTATTTCTTAGTTGCTTAAAAAATTCGAGGAGGATCATCCAGAAACTGTCTTAAAGATGAAAATGTATTGGAGAACTACGAATCATCAAGCTACTCTAGATACACTATGGTTGAGGGAAAACCTAAAGCATGGGAATGTAACCTCTTCGTATTGGCTTAAAGCGACAGAATTGGTTGATGAATTTTTTGATGATGATGGGAACTGTGTTTTTCTTAAGTTGATGGAGGAAGAGAATTTTGTAGAGGGCATATTCAGCTGTGAAGACTTTCAGACCAGGATGAGTCAAAAATTTGGAAAAAAGGTCTTGACTACCCTTGCAAAAAAAACTAAAGAGAAACTCTATCCAGAAGAGTTTAGCGTCTTCTTGGACAAAAACTACACAAAAATTGACTACCCACCTCATAAACATGGTGAAAAAATGTTTTACCTGGATGGGCCCCAACCTCAAGAGGTAATAAGCTCCAGCCTAAGTTAGGGTTTTAATGTCATGTTCATCAATTATAATATATATTCTATGTTTCTCATCGGTTTTGATTATTCTTCAGCTGCCGGGAGCAGAAGAAGATGAGTAGACCAGAAACAAGTGAAGAAATGGATTACTTTGTGCGGAATGAGATTTCCCTTGGTGGTGGTTTTTAAAGAAATAGTAAATGACACAACTAGAAACTTAACTACCAAGCCAGGATGCTAAAACAGTTACAGTTTTTGTCTGACAACAGTTACATTTTGTGGGCAATGTAAACATTGAATTCTCTTAGAGTTTGAATTATGTGCATGATATATAATTCAGAACGTAACACTTAGCATTTGTTAAATATGGATGTGCATTTCTTACCTTTGTGTGAATGTTATTCATGCCATCTTTAAAGTTTACAAAAACTCGTAGGCATGTCCAATAGTAAATTTCCAATCTATTATAATAATGACCTGAAACAACAGTGATTATTTTAATTTGCGCAAGTAAGACTGGAACAAGTTTTTGATAACATAAAGGAAATTATGAAAGATACCAATTCATTCAAACTAATAAGCAAGATGTTTGACATTAAACTGCTGCAAATTCTAAACCTTATTATTTCATAGAGATTGATTGTGTGTGTGTGTGTGTGTGAGAGAGAGATAGTGTTTGTGTGTGCTGTTATTATACCAAATGTTTTATATCAATTGATGCATTAATGATATTAATATGTACTAGTTGCATACTTTCTACAAATTCATCATGTAAGTGCTGTTATATATATCTATTGCGTGTTATTTTGGCAGGTAGTGGCTTTTCGCGAAAGGCTATCAGGAATTCTACGCAGGTGCAGCACCAGCAACGAGGCCTAGTCGTGCTACATCCCCTTTTTTCCTACCTACCCTCCCAGCATCTTTGCATCTACCTTCTCTATCCTCTGCCCTCTACCACAAATATCTACCACCAATACCACGTATATATGACTACATTCAAAGGAGCAACACTACAATCTTAATGATTTTTGTGAGTATATGTAACAACACAATCAATCAACACACACACACACACACACACATATATAGTTCTAATTAGCTTATAATTTTTCTTTTAGATTATGAGCTGATGTTATTTTGGCAGGTAATGGCTTTTCGCGAAAGGCTATGAGGAATTTTACACAGGTTAAGGCCTGCAGCACCAGCACCGAGGCCTGCAGCATCGAGGCCTAGGCGTGCTACATCCTCTTTTTTCCTACCTACCCTCCAAGCATCTTTGCATCTACCTTCTCTATTTTCTGCCATCTACCACAAATATCTACCACCACTACCACGTATTTATGACTACATTCAGCACTACGTTACGTTGTTAAGGAGCAACACCACAATCCTAATGATTTTTGTGAGTATATGTAACACCACAATCAATCAACACACACACACATATAGTTCTAATTAGCTTATATTTTTTCTTTTAGATTATCAGTTGTGTTCGGTTGTCGGTACGAATTTGTGAATGGGAAACACTATTTGAAATCTGTGCCCCTACATGGACTGTGGAAATGCAAAGTGGTCAAAAAAGATGACAAGTGGAAAACAAACCCGATCAACAATCCCAAGTACAAGAAAAGAATGAATGAGGCCAAGCAGGTACAGAATAAATGATTCACTAGTTATGATTATTTGTGTGCACATCGTATATTGCAATTCAAACGGTGGTCTTTAGTCAACACCCATATGGCCATATTCTCAGCTCACTGTTGAGACGTTCTTAGCATTCTTAGCAGTCCATAGAGAAGCATACAATATGCATATTGATGATTCAATTTATAAATGCTCGAGTTGATTCAACTTAACATTCAATGTATATAATGATGATCTTAATAAGGCTTAGCTGTTGATGCAGGACAAGAGATTAAAACAGTAATGCAGAGAATTATACGATCCCAAGAATACTTATTCAATAATATTCACAAGAAAAAGTGTATAATCAAAGCTAAGTAATATGTGGGGGTTACATAACTTATATAGGAATAGAAACCCTAATAATAATACCTAATGGACTAAGGCCCGTAAACAATTGGCCTTTATTTAGTAAACTACTTAAATAAAAAGCTACTAGCCCCACATATAAAATACATAGATAAATTCATTATTTATCTCCACACTAAACAAATATAAACTAATTATTAATTCTTTATTCCTGTTCCTCATCAGCTGTGACATTTATGTATGAAATAAAACTGCATCTTTTTACACATTTACATAGTATCTACTGATTTTTTTCATTATTTCTTAGTTGCTTAAAAAATTCGAGGAGGATCATCCAGAAACTGTCTTAAAGATGAAAATGTATTGGAGAACTACGAATCATCAAGCTACTCTAGATACACTATGGTTGAGGGAAAACCTAAAGCATGGGAATGTAACCTCTTCGTATTGGCTTAAAGCGACAGAATTGGTTGATGAATTTTTTGATGATGATGGGAACTGTGTTTTTCTTAAGTTGATGGAGGAAGAGAATTTTGTAGAGGGCATATTCAGCTGTGAAGACTTTCAGACCAGGATGAGTCAAAAATTTGGAAAAAAGGTCTTGACTACCCTTGCAAAAAAAACTAAAGAGAAACTCTATCCAGAAGAGTTTAGCGTCTTCTTGGACAAAAACTACACAAAAATTGACTACCCACCTCATAAACATGGTGAAAAAATGTTTTACCTGGATGGGCCCCAACCTCAAGAGGTAATAAGCTCCAGCCTAAGTTAGGGTTTTAATGTCATGTTCATCAATTATAATATATATTCTATGTTTCTCATCGGCTCGGTTTTGATTATTCTTCAGCTGCCGGGAGCAGAAGAAGATGAGTAGACCAGAAACAAGTGAAGAAATGGATTACTTTGTGCGGAATGAGATTTCCCTTGGTGGTGGTTTTTAAAGAAATAGTAAATGACACAACTAGAAACTTAACTACCAAGCCAGGATGCTAAAACAGTTACAGTTTTTGTCTGACAACAATTACATTTTGTGGGCAATGTAAACATTGAATTCTCTTAGAGTTTGAATTATGTGCATGATATATAATTCAGAACGTAACACTTAGCATTTGTTAAATATGGATGTGCATTTCTTACCTTTGTGTGAATGTTATTCATGCCATCTTTAAAGTTTACAAAAACTCGTAGGCATGTCCAATAGTAAATTTCCAATCTATTATAATAATGACCTGAAACAACAGTGATTATTTTAATTTGCGCAAGTAAGACTGGAACAAGTTTTTGATAACATAAAGGAAATTATGAAAGATACCAATTCATTCAAACTAATAAGCAAGATGTTTGACATTAAACTGCTGCAAATTCTAAACCTTATTATTTCATAGAGATTGATTGTGTGTGTGTGTGTGTGTGAGAGAGAGATAGTGTTTGTGTGTGCTGTTATTATACCAAATGTTTTATATCAATTGATGCATTAATGATATTAATATGTACTAGTTGCATACTTTCTACAAATTCATCATGTAAGTGCTGTTATATATATCTATTGCGTGTTATTTTGGCAGGTAGTGGCTTTTCGCGAAAGGCTATCAGGAATTCTACGCAGGTGCAGCACCAGCAACGAGGCCTAGTCATGCTACATCCCCTTTTTTCCTACCTACCCTCCCAGCATCTTTGCATCTACCTTCTCTATTCTCTGCCCTCTACCACAAATATCTACCACCAATACCACGTATATATGACTACATTCAAAGGAGCAACACTACAATCTTAATGATTTTTGTGAGTATATGTAACAACACAATCAATCAACACACACACACACACACACATATATAGTTCTAATTAGCTTATAATTTTTCTTTTAGATTATGAGCTGATGTTATTTTGGTAGGTAATGGCTTTTCGCGAAAGGCTATGAGGAATTTTACACAGGTTAAGGCCTGCAGCACCAGCACCGAGGCCTGCAGCATCGAGGCCTAGGCGTGCTACATCCTCTTTTTTCCTACCTACCCTCCAAGCATCTTTGCATCTACCTTCTCTATTTTCTGCCATCTACCACAAATATCTACCACCACTACCACGTATTTATGACTACATTCAGCACTACGTTACGTTGTTAAGGAGCAACACCACAATCCTAATGATTTTTGTGAGTATATGTAACACCACAATCAATCAACACACACACACATATAGTTCTAATTAGCTTATATTTTTTCTTTTAGATTATCAGTTGTGTTCGGTTGTCGGTACGAATTTGTGAATGGGAAACACTATTTGAAATCTGTGCCCCTACATGGACTGTGGAAATGCAAAGTGGTCAAAAAAGATGACAAGTGGAAAACAAACCCGATCAACAATCCCAAGTACAAGAAAAGAATGAATGAGGCCAAGCAGGTACAGAATAAATGATTCACTAGTTATGATTATTTGTGTGCACATCGTATATTGCAATTCAAACGGTGGTCTTTAGTCAACACCCATATGGCCATATTCTCAGCTCACTGTTGAGACGTTCTTAGCATTCTTAGCAGTCCATAGAGAAGCATACAATATGCATATTGATGATTCAATTTATAAATGCTCGAGTTGATTCAACTTAACATTCAATGTATATAATGATGATCTTAATAAGGCTTAGCTGTTGATGCAGGACAAGAGATTAAAACAGTAATGCAGAGAATTATACGATCCCAAGAATACTTATTCAATAATATTCACAAGAAAAAGTGTATAATCAAAGCTAAGTAATATGTGGGGGTTACATAACTTATATAGGAATAGAAACCCTAATAATAATACCTAATGGACTAAGGCCCGTAAACAATTGGCCTTTATTTAGTAAACTACTTAAATAAAAAGCTACTAGCCCCACATATAAAATACATAGATAAATTCATTATTTATCTCCACACTAAACAAATATAAACTAATTATTAATTCTTTATTCCTGTTCCTCATCAGCTGTGACATTTATGTATGAAATAAAACTGCATCTTTTTACACATTTACATAGTATCTACTGATTTTTTTCATTATTTCTTAGTTGCTTAAAAAATTCGAGGAGGATCATCCAGAAACTGTCTTAAAGATGAAAATGTATTGGAGAACTACGAATCATCAAGCTACTCTAGATACACTATGGTTGAGGGAAAACCTAAAGCATGGGAATGTAACCTCTTCGTATTGGCTTAAAGCGACAGAATTGGTTGATGAATTTTTTGATGATGATGGGAACTGTGTTTTTCTTAAGTTGATGGAGGAAGAGAATTTTGTAGAGGGCATATTCAGCTGTGAAGACTTTCAGACCAGGATGAGTCAAAAATTTGGAAAAAAGGACTTGACTACCCTTGCAAAAAAAACTAAAGAGAAACTCTATCCAGAAGAGTTTAGCGTCTTCTTGGACAAAAACTACACAAAAATTGACTACCCACCTCATAAACATGGTGAAAAAATGTTTTACCTGGATGGGCCCCAACCTCAAGAGGTAATAAGCTCCAGCCTAAGTTAGGGTTTTAATGTCATGTTCATCAATTATAATATATATTCTATGTTTCTCATCGGTTTTGATTATTCTTCAGCTGCCGGGAGCAGAAGAAGATGAGTAGACCAGAAACAAGTGAAGAAATGGATTACTTTGTGCGGAATGAGATTTCCCTTGGTGGTGGTTTTTAAAGAAATAGTAAATGACACAACTAGAAACTTAACTACCAAGCCAGGATACTAAAACAGTTACAGTTTTTGTCTGACAACAGTTACATTTTGTGGGCAATGTAAACATTGAATTCTCTTAGAGTTTGAATTATGTGCATGATATATAATTCAGAACGTAACACTTAGCATTTGTTAAATATGGATGTGCATTTCTTACCTTTGTGTGAATGTTATTCATGCCATCTTTAAAGTTTACAAAAACTCGTAGGCATGTCCAATAGTAAATTTCCAATCTATTATAATAATGACCTGAAACAACAGTGATTATTTTAATTTGCGCAAGTAAGACTGGAACAAGTTTTTGATAACATAAAGGAAATTATGAAAGATACCAATTCATTCAAACTAATAAGCAAGATGTTTGACATTAAACTGCTGCAAATTCTAAACCTTATTATTTCATAGAGATTGATTGTGTGTGTGTGTGTGTGTGAGAGAGAGATAGTGTTTGTGTGTGCTGTTATTATACCAAATGTTTTATATCAATTGATGCATTAATGATATTAATATGTACTAGTTGCATACTTTCTACAAATTCATCATGTAAGTGCTGTTATATATATCTATTGCGTGTTATTTTGGCAGGTAGTGGCTTTTCGCGAAAGGCTATCAGGAATTCTACGCAGGTGCAGCACCAGCAACGAGGCCTAGTCGTGCTACATCCCCTTTTTTCCTACCTACCCTCCCAGCATCTTTGCATCTACCTTCTCTATTCTCTGCCCTCTACCACAAATATCTACCACCAATACCACGTATATATGACTACATTCAAAGGAGCAACACTACAATCTTAATGATTTTTGTGAGTATATGTAACAACACAATCAATCAACACACACACACACACACACACACATATATAGTTCTAATTAGCTTATAATTTTTCTTTTAGATTATGAGCTGATGTTATTTTGGTAGGTAATGGCTTTTCGCGAAAGGCTATGAGGAATTTTACACAGGTTAAGGCCTGCAGCACCAGCACCGAGGCCTGCAGCATCGAGGCCTAGGCGTGCTACATCCTCTTTTTTCCTACCTACCCTCCAAGCATCTTTGCATCTACCTTCTCTATTTTCTGCCATCTACCACAAATATCTACCACCACTACCACGTATTTATGACTACATTCAGCACTACGTTACGTTGTTAAGGAGCAACACCACAATCCTAATGATTTTTGTGAGTATATGTAACACCACAATCAATCAACACACACACACATATAGTTCTAATTAGCTTATATTTTTTCTTTTAGATTATCAGTTGTGTTCGGTTGTCGGTACGAATTTGTGAATGGGAAACACTATTTGAAATCTGTGCCCCTACATGGACTGTGGAAATGCAAAGTGGTCAAAAAAGATGACAAGTGGAAAACAAACCCGATCAACAATCCCAAGTACAAGAAAAGAATGAATGAGGCCAAGCAGGTACAGAATAAATGATTCACTAGTTATGATTATTTGTGTGCACATCGTATATTGCAATTCAAACGGTGGTCTTTAGTCAACACCCATATGGCCATATTCTCAGCTCACTGTTGAGACGTTCTTAGCATTCTTAGCAGTCCATAGAGAAGCATACAATATGCATATTGATGATTCAATTTATAAATGCTCGAGTTGATTCAACTTAACATTCAATGTATATAATGATGATCTTAATAAGGCTTAGCTGTTGATGCAGGACAAGAGATTAAAACAGTAATGCAGAGAATTATACGATCCCAAGAATACTTATTCAATAATATTCACAAGAAAAAGTGTATAATCAAAGCTAAGTAATATGTGGGGGTTACATAACTTATATAGGAATAGAAACCCTAATAATAATACCTAATGGACTAAGGCCCGTAAACAATTGGCCTTTATTTAGTAAACTACTTAAATAAAAAGCTACTAGCCCCACATATAAAATACATAGATAAATTCATTATTTATCTCCACACTAAACAAATATAAACTAATTATTAATTCTTTATTCCTGTTCCTCATCAGCTGTGACATTTATGTATGAAATAAAACTGCATCTTTTTACACATTTACATAGTATCTACTGATTTTTTTCATTATTTCTTAGTTGCTTAAAAAATTCGAGGAGGATCATCCAGAAACTGTCTTAAAGATGAAAATGTATTGGAGAACTACGAATCATCAAGCTACTCTAGATACACTATGGTTGAGGGAAAACCTAAAGCATGGGAATGTAACCTCTTCGTATTGGCTTAAAGCGACAGAATTGGTTGATGAATTTTTTGATGATGATGGGAACTGTGTTTTTCTTAAGTTGATGGAGGAAGAGAATTTTGTAGAGGGCATATTCAGCTGTGAAGACTTTCAGACCAGGATGAGTCAAAAATTTGGAAAAAAGGACTTGACTACCCTTGCAAAAAAAACTAAAGAGAAACTCTATCCAGAAGAGTTTAGCGTCTTCTTGGACAAAAACTACACAAAAATTGACTACCCACCTCATAAACATGGTGAAAAAATGTTTTACCTGGATGGGCCCCAACCTCAAGAGGTAATAAGCTCCAGCCTAAGTTAGGGTTTTAATGTCATGTTCATCAATTATAATATATATTCTATGTTTCTCATCGGTTTTGATTATTCTTCAGCTGCCGGGAGCAGAAGAAGATGAGTAGACCAGAAACAAGTGAAGAAATGGATTACTTTGTGCGGAATGAGATTTCCCTTGGTGGTGGTTTTTAAAGAAATAGTAAATGACACAACTAGAAACTTAACTACCAAGCCAGGATACTAAAACAGTTACAGTTTTTGTCTGACAACAGTTACATTTTGTGGGCAATGTAAACATTGAATTCTCTTAGAGTTTGAATTATGTGCATGATATATAATTCAGAACGTAACACTTAGCATTTGTTAAATATGGATGTGCATTTCTTACCTTTGTGTGAATGTTATTCATGCCATCTTTAAAGTTTACAAAAACTCGTAGGCATGTCCAATAGTAAATTTCCAATCTATTATAATAATGACCTGAAACAACAGTGATTATTTTAATTTGCGCAAGTAAGACTGGAACAAGTTTTTGATAACATAAAGGAAATTATGAAAGATACCAATTCATTCAAACTAATAAGCAAGATGTTTGACATTAAACTGCTGCAAATTCTAAACCTTATTATTTCATAGAGATTGATTGTGTGTGTGTGTGTGTGTGAGAGAGAGATAGTGTTTGTGTGTGCTGTTATTATACCAAATGTTTTATATCAATTGATGCATTAATGATATTAATATGTACTAGTTGCATACTTTCTACAAATTCATCATGTAAGTGCTGTTATATATATCTATTGCGTGTTATTTTGGCAGGTAGTGGCTTTTCGCGAAAGGCTATCAGGAATTCTACGCAGGTGCAGCACCAGCAACGAGGCCTAGTCGTGCTACATCCCCTTTTTTCCTACCTACCCTCCCAGCATCTTTGCATCTACCTTCTCTATTCTCTGCCCTCTACCACAAATATCTACCACCAATACCACGTATATATGACTACATTCAAAGGAGCAACACTACAATCTTAATGATTTTTGTGAGTATATGTAACAACACAATCAATCAACACACACACACACACACACACACATATATAGTTCTAATTAGCTTATAATTTTTCTTTTAGATTATGAGCTGATGTTATTTTGGTAGGTAATGGCTTTTCGCGAAAGGCTATGAGGAATTTTACACAGGTTAAGGCCTGCAGCACCAGCACCGAGGCCTGCAGCATCGAGGCCTAGGCGTGCTACATCCTCTTTTTTCCTACCTACCCTCCAAGCATCTTTGCATCTACCTTCTCTATTTTCTGCCATCTACCACAAATATCTACCACCACTACCACGTATTTATGACTACATTCAGCACTACGTTACGTTGTTAAGGAGCAACACCACAATCCTAATGATTTTTGTGAGTATATGTAACACCACAATCAATCAACACACACACACATATAGTTCTAATTAGCTTATATTTTTTCTTTTAGATTATCAGTTGTGTTCGGTTGTCGGTACGAATTTGTGAATGGGAAACACTATTTGAAATCTGTGCCCCTACATGGACTGTGGAAATGCAAAGTGGTCAAAAAAGATGACAAGTGGAAAACAAACCCGATCAACAATCCCAAGTACAAGAAAAGAATGAATGAGGCCAAGCAGGTACAGAATAAATGATTCACTAGTTATGATTATTTGTGTGCACATCGTATATTGCAATTCAAACGGTGGTCTTTAGTCAACACCCATATGGCCATATTCTCAGCTCACTGTTGAGACGTTCTTAGCATTCTTAGCAGTCCATAGAGAAGCATACAATATGCATATTGATGATTCAATTTATAAATGCTCGAGTTGATTCAACTTAACATTCAATGTATATAATGATGATCTTAATAAGGCTTAGCTGTTGATGCAGGACAAGAGATTAAAACAGTAATGCAGAGAATTATACGATCCCAAGAATACTTATTCAATAATATTCACAAGAAAAAGTGTATAATCAAAGCTAAGTAATATGTGGGGGTTACATAACTTATATAGGAATAGAAACCCTAATAATAATACCTAATGGACTAAGGCCCGTAAACAATTGGCCTTTATTTAGTAAACTACTTAAATAAAAAGCTACTAGCCCCACATATAAAATACATAGATAAATTCATTATTTATCTCCACACTAAACAAATATAAACTAATTATTAATTCTTTATTCCTGTTCCTCATCAGCTGTGACATTTATGTATGAAATAAAACTGCATCTTTTTACACATTTACATAGTATCTACTGATTTTTTTCATTATTTCTTAGTTGCTTAAAAAATTCGAGGAGGATCATCCAGAAACTGTCTTAAAGATGAAAATGTATTGGAGAACTACGAATCATCAAGCTACTCTAGATACACTATGGTTGAGGGAAAACCTAAAGCATGGGAATGTAACCTCTTCGTATTGGCTTAAAGCGACAGAATTGGTTGATGAATTTTTTGATGATGATGGGAACTGTGTTTTTCTTAAGTTGATGGAGGAAGAGAATTTTGTAGAGGGCATATTCAGCTGTGAAGACTTTCAGACCAGGATGAGTCAAAAATTTGGAAAAAAGGTCTTGACTACCCTTGCAAAAAAAACTAAAGAGAAACTCTATCCAGAAGAGTTTAGCGTCTTCTTGGACAAAAACTACACAAAAATTGACTACCCACCTCATAAACATGGTGAAAAAATGTTTTACCTGGATGGGCCCCAACCTCAAGAGGTAATAAGCTCCAGCCTAAGTTAGGGTTTTAATGTCATGTTCATCAATTATAATATATATTCTATGTTTCTCATCGGTTTTGATTATTCTTCAGCTGCCGGGAGCAGAAGAAGATGAGTAGACCAGAAACAAGTGAAGAAATGGATTACTTTGTGCGGAATGAGATTTCCCTTGGTGGTGGTTTTTAAAGAAATAGTAAATGACACAACTAGAAACTTAACTACCAAGCCAGGATGCTAAAACAGTTACAGTTTTTGTCTGACAACAGTTACATTTTGTGGGCAATGTAAACATTGAATTCTCTTAGAGTTTGAATTATGTGCATGATATATAATTCAGAACGTAACACTTAGCATTTGTTAAATATGGATGTGCATTTCTTACCTTTGTGTGAATGTTATTCATGCCATCTTTAAAGTTTACAAAAACTCGTAGGCATGTCCAATAGTAAATTTCCAATCTATTATAATAATGACCTGAAACAACAGTGATTATTTTAATTTGCGCAAGTAAGACTGGAACAAGTTTTTGATAACATAAAGGAAATTATGAAAGATACCAATTCATTCAAACTAATAAGCAAGATGTTTGACATTAAACTGCTGCAAATTCTAAACCTTATTATTTCATAGAGATTGATTGTGTGTGTGTGTGTGTGTGAGAGAGAGATAGTGTTTGTGTGTGCTGTTATTATACCAAATGTTTTATATCAATTGATGCATTAATGATATTAATATGTACTAGTTGCATACTTTCTACAAATTCATCATGTAAGTGCTGTTATATATATCTATTGCGTGTTATTTTGGCAGGTAGTGGCTTTTCGCGAAAGGCTATCAGGAATTCTACGCAGGTGCAGCACCAGCAACGAGGCCTAGTCGTGCTACATCCCCTTTTTTCCTACCTACCCTCCCAGCATCTTTGCATCTACCTTCTCTATTCTCTGCCCTCTACCACAAATATCTACCACCAATACCACGTATATATGACTACATTCAAAGGAGCAACACTACAATCTTAATGATTTTTGTGAGTATATGTAACAACACAATCAATCAACACACACACACACACACACATATATAGTTCTAATTAGCTTATAATTTTTCTTTTAGATTATGAGCTGATGTTATTTTGGTAGGTAATGGCTTTTCGCGAAAGGCTATGAGGAATTTTACACAGGTTAAGGCCTGCAGCACCAGCACCGAGGCCTGCAGCATCGAGGCCTAGGCGTGCTACATCCTCTTTTTTCCTACCTACCCTCCAAGCATCTTTGCATCTACCTTCTCTATTTTCTGCCATCTACCACAAATATCTACCACCACTACCACGTATTTATGACTACATTCAGCACTACGTTACGTTGTTAAGGAGCAACACCACAATCCTAATGATTTTTGTGAGTATATGTAACACCACAATCAATCAACACACACACACATATAGTTCTAATTAGCTTATATTTTTTCTTTTAGATTATCAGTTGTGTTCGGTTGTCGGTACGAATTTGTGAATGGGAAACACTATTTGAAATCTGTGCCCCTACATGGACTGTGGAAATGCAAAGTGGTCAAAAAAGATGACAAGTGGAAAACAAACCCGATCAACAATCCCAAGTACAAGAAAAGAATGAATGAGGCCAAGCAGGTACAGAATAAATGATTCACTAGTTATGATTATTTGTGTGCACATCGTATATTGCAATTCAAACGGTGGTCTTTAGTCAACACCCATATGGCCATATTCTCAGCTCACTGTTGAGACGTTCTTAGCATTCTTAGCAGTCCATAGAGAAGCATACAATATGCATATTGATGATTCAATTTATAAATGCTCGAGTTGATTCAACTTAACATTCAATGTATATAATGATGATCTTAATAAGGCTTAGCTGTTGATGCAGGACAAGAGATTAAAACAGTAATGCAGAGAATTATACGATCCCAAGAATACTTATTCAATAATATTCACAAGAAAAAGTGTATAATCAAAGCTAAGTAATATGTGGGGGTTACATAACTTATATAGGAATAGAAACCCTAATAATAATACCTAATGGACTAAGGCCCGTAAACAATTGGCCTTTATTTAGTAAACTACTTAAATAAAAAGCTACTAGCCCCACATATAAAATACATAGATAAATTCATTATTTATCTCCACACTAAACAAATATAAACTAATTATTAATTCTTTATTCCTGTTCCTCATCAGCTGTGACATTTATGTATGAAATAAAACTGCATCTTTTTACACATTTACATAGTATCTACTGATTTTTTTCATTATTTCTTAGTTGCTTAAAAAATTCGAGGAGGATCATCCAGAAACTGTCTTAAAGACGAAAATGTATTGGAGAACTACGAATCATCAAGCTACTCTAGATACACTATGGTTGAGGGAAAACCTAAAGCATGGGAATGTAACCTCTTCGTATTGGCTTAAAGCGACAGAATTGGTTGATGAATTTTTTGATGATGATGGGAACTGTGTTTTTCTTAAGTTGATGGAGGAAGAGAATTTTGTAGAGGGCATATTCAGCTGTGAAGACTTTCAGACCAGGATGAGTCAAAAATTTGGAAAAAAGGTCTTGACTACCCTTGCAAAAAAAACTAAAGAGAAACTCTATCCAGAAGAGTTTAGCGTCGTCTTGGACAAAAACTACACAAAAATTGACTACCCACCTCATAAACATGGTGAAAAAATGTTTTACCTGGATGGGCCCCAACCTCAAGAGGTAATAAGCTCCAGCCAAAGTTAGGGTTTTAATGTCATGTTCATCAATTATAATATATATTCTATGTTTCTCATCGGTTTTGATTATTCTTCAGCTGCCAGGAGCAGAAGAAGATGAGTAGACCAGAAACAAGTGAAGAAATGGATTACTTTGTGCGGAATGAGATTTCCCTTGGTGGTGGTTTTTAAAGAAATAGTAAATGACACAACTAGAAACTTAACTACCAAGCCAGGATGCTAAAACAGTTACAGTTTTTGTCTGACAACAGTTACATTTTGTGGGCAATGTAAACATTGAATTCTCTTAGAGTTTGAATTATGTGCATGATATATAATTCAGAACGTAACACTTAGCATTTGTTAAATATGGATGTGCATTTCTTACCTTTGTGTGAATGTTATTCATGCCATCTTTAAAGTTTACAAAAACTCGTAGGCATGTCCAATAGTAAATTTCCAATCTATTATAATAATGACCTGAAACAACAGTGATTATTTTAATTTGCGCAAGTAAGACTGGAACAAGTTTTTGATAACATAAAGGAAATTATGAAAGATACCAATTCATTCAAACTAATAAGCAAGATGTTTGACATTAAACTGCTGCAAATTCTAAACCTTATTATTTCATAGAGATTGATTGTGTGTGTGTGTGTGTGAGAGAGAGAGATAGTGTTTGTGTGTGTTGTTATTATACCAAATGTTTTATATCAATTGATGCATTAATGATATTAATATGTACTAGTTGCATACTTTCTACAAATTCATCATGTAAGTGCTGTTATATATATCTATTGCGTGTTATTTTGGCAGGTAGTGGCTTTTCGCGAAAGGCTATCAGGAATTCTACGCAGGTGCAGCACCAGCAACGAGGCCTAGTCGTGCTACATCCCCTTTTTTCCTACCTACCCTCCCAGCATCTTTGCATCTACCTTCTCTATCCTCTGCCCTCTACCACAAATATCTACCACCAATACCACGTATATATGACTACATTCAAAGGAGCAACACTACAATCTTAATGATTTTTGTGAGTATATGTAACAACACAATCAATCAACACACACACACACACACACACATATATAGTTCTAATTAGCTTATAATTTTTCTTTTAGATTATGAGCTGATGTTATTTTGGCAGGTAATGGCTTTTCGCGAAAGGCTATGAGGAATTTTACACAGGTTAAGGCCTGCAGCACCAGCACCGAGGCCTGCAGCATCGAGGCCTAGGCGTGCTACATCCTCTTTTTTCCTACCTACCCTCCAAGCATCTTTGCATCTACCTTCTCTATTTTCTGCCATCTACCACAAATATCTACCACCACTACCACGTATTTATGACTACATTCAGCACTACGTTACGTTGTTAAGGAGCAACACCACAATCCTAATGATTTTTGTGAGTATATGTAACACCACAATCAATCAACACACACACATATAGTTCTAATTAGCTTATATTTTTTCTTTTAGATTATCAGTTGTGTTCGGTTGTCGGTACGAATTTGTGAATGGGAAACACTATTTGAAATTTGTGCCCCTACATGGACTGTGGAAATGCGAAGTGGTCAAAAAAGATGACAAGTGGAAAACAAACCCGATCAACAATCCCAAGTACAAGAAAAGAATGAATGAGGCCAAGCAGGTACAGAATAAATGATTCACTAGTTATGATTATTTGTGTGCACATCGTATATTGCAATTCAAACGGTGGTCTTTAGTCAACACCCATATGGCCATATTCTCAGCTCACTGTTGAGACGTTCTTAGCATTCTTAGCAGTCCATAGAGAAGCATACAATATGCATATTGATGATTCAATTTATAAATGCTCGAGTTGATTCAACTTAACATTCAATGTATATAATGATGATCTTAATAAGGCTTAGCTGTTGATGCAGGACAAGAGATTAAAACAGTAATGCAGAGAATTATACGATCCCAAGAATACTTATTCAATAATATTCACAAGAAAAAGTGTATAATCAAAGCTAAGTAATATGTGGGGGTTACATAACTTATATAGGAATAGAAACCCTAATAATAATACCTAATGGACTAAGGCCCGTAAACAATTGGCCTTTATTTAGTAAACTACTTAAATAAAAAGCTACTAGCCCCACATATAAAATACATAGATAAATTCATTATTTATCTCCACACTAAACAAATATAAACTAATTATTAATTCTTTATTCCTGTTCCTCATCAGCTGTGACATTTATGTATGAAATAAAACTGCATCTTTTTACACATTTACATAGTATCTACTGATTTTTTTCATTATTTCTTAGTTGCTTAAAAAATTCGAGGAGGATCATCCAGAAACTGTCTTAAAGATGAAAATGTATTGGAGAACTACGAATCATCAAGCTACTCTAGATACACTATGGTTGAGGGAAAACCTAAAGCATGGGAATGTAACCTCTTCGTATTGGCTTAAAGCGACAGAATTGGTTGATGAATTTTTTGATGATGATGGGAACTGTGTTTTTCTTAAGTTGATGGAGGAAGAGAATTTTGTAGAGGGCATATTCAGCTGTGAAGACTTTCAGACCAGGATGAGTCAAAAATTTGGAAAAAAGGTCTTGACTACCCTTGCAAAAAAAACTAAAGAGAAACTCTATCCAGAAGAGTTTAGCGTCGTCTTGGACAAAAACTACACAAAAATTGACTACCCACCTCATAAACATGGTGAAAAAATGTTTTACCTGGATGGGCCCCAACCTCAAGAGGTAATAAGCTCCAGCCAAAGTTAGGGTTTTAATGTCATGTTCATCAATTATAATATATATTCTATGTTTCTCATCGGTTTTGATTATTCTTCAGCTGCCAGGAGCAGAAGAAGATGAGTAGACCAGAAACAAGTGAAGAAATGGATTACTTTGTGCGGAATGAGATTTCCCTTGGTGGTGGTTTTTAAAGAAATAGTAAATGACACAACTAGAAACTTAACTACCAAGCCAGGATGCTAAAACAGTTACAGTTTTTGTCTGACAACAGTTACATTTTGTGGGCAATGTAAACATTGAATTCTCTTAGAGTTTGAATTATGTGCATGATATATAATTCTGAACGTAACACTTAGCATTTGTTAAATATGGATGTGCATTTCTTACCTTTGTGTGAATGTTATTCATGCCATCTTTAAAGTTTACAAAAACTCGTAGGCATGTCCAATAGTAAATTTCCAATCTATTATAATAATGACCTGAAACAACAGTGATTATTTTAATTTGCGCAAGTAAGACTGGAACAAGTTTTTGATAACATAAAGGAAATTATGAAAGATACCAATTCATTCAAACTAATAAGCAAGATGTTTGACATTAAACTGCTGCAAATTCTAAACCTTATTATTTCATAGAGATTGATTGTGTGTGTGTGTGTGTGAGAGAGAGAGATAGTGTTTGTGTGTGTTGTTATTATACCAAATGTTTTATATCAATTGATGCATTAATGATATTAATATGTACTAGTTGCATACTTTCTACAAATTCATCATGTAAGTGCTGTTATATATATCTATTGCGTGTTATTTTGGCAGGTAGTGGCTTTTCGCGAAAGGCTATCAGGAATTCTACGCAGGTGCAGCACCAGCAACGAGGCCTAGTCGTGCTACATCCCCTTTTTTCCTACCTACCCTCCCAGCATCTTTGCATCTACCTTCTCTATCCTCTGCCCTCTACCACAAATATCTACCACCAATACCACGTATATATGACTACATTCAAAGGAGCAACACTACAATCTTAATGATTTTTGTGAGTATATGTAACAACACAATCAATCAACACACACACACACACACACACATATATAGTTCTAATTAGCTTATAATTTTTCTTTTAGATTATGAGCTGATGTTATTTTGGCAGGTAATGGCTTTTCGCGAAAGGCTATGAGGAATTTTACACAGGTTAAGGCCTGCAGCACCAGCACCGAGGCCTGCAGCATCGAGGCCTAGGCGTGCTACATCCTCTTTTTTCCTACCTACCCTCCAAGCATCTTTGCATCTACCTTCTCTATTTTCTGCCATCTACCACAAATATCTACCACCACTACCACGTATTTATGACTACATTCAGCACTACGTTACGTTGTTAAGGAGCAACACCACAATCCTAATGATTTTTGTGAGTATATGTAACACCACAATCAATCAACACACACACATATAGTTCTAATTAGCTTATATTTTTTCTTTTAGATTATCAGTTGTGTTCGGTTGTCGGTACGAATTTGTGAATGGGAAACACTATTTGAAATTTGTGCCCCTACATGGACTGTGGAAATGCGAAGTGGTCAAAAAAGATGACAAGTGGAAAACAAACCCGATCAACAATCCCAAGTACAAGAAAAGAATGAATGAGGCCAAGCAGGTACAGAATAAATGATTCACTAGTTATGATTATTTGTGTGCACATCGTATATTGCAATTCAAACGGTGGTCTTTAGTCAACACCCATATGGCCATATTCTCAGCTCACTGTTGAGACGTTCTTAGCATTCTTAGCAGTCCATAGAGAAGCATACAATATGCATATTGATGATTCAATTTATAAATGCTCGAGTTGATTCAACTTAACATTCAATGTATATAATGATGATCTTAATAAGGCTTAGCTGTTGATGCAGGACAAGAGATTAAAACAGTAATGCAGAGAATTATACGATCCCAAGAATACTTATTCAATAATATTCACAAGAAAAAGTGTATAATCAAAGCTAAGTAATATGTGGGGGTTACATAACTTATATAGGAATAGAAACCCTAATAATAATACCTAATGGACTAAGGCCCGTAAACAATTGGCCTTTATTTAGTAAACTACTTAAATAAAAAGCTACTAGCCCCACATATAAAATACATAGATAAATTCATTATTTATCTCCACACTAAACAAATATAAACTAATTATTAATTCTTTATTCCTGTTCCTCATCAGCTGTGACATTTATGTATGAAATAAAACTGCATCTTTTTACACATTTACATAGTATCTACTGATTTTTTTCATTATTTCTTAGTTGCTTAAAAAATTCGAGGAGGATCATCCAGAAACTGTCTTAAAGATGAAAATGTATTGGAGAACTACGAATCATCAAGCTACTCTAGATACACTATGGTTGAGGGAAAACCTAAAGCATGGGAATGTAACCTCTTCGTATTGGCTTAAAGCGACAGAATTGGTTGATGAATTTTTTGATGATGATGGGAACTGTGTTTTTCTTAAGTTGATGGAGGAAGAGAATTTTGTAGAGGGCATATTCAGCTGTGAAGACTTTCAGACCAGGATGAGTCAAAAATTTGGAAAAAAGGACTTGACTACCCTTGCAAAAAAAACTAAAGAGAAACTCTATCCAGAAGAGTTTAGCGTCTTCTTGGACAAAAACTACACAAAAATTGACTACCCACCTCATAAACATGGTGAAAAAATGTTTTACCTGGATGGGCCCCAACCTCAAGAGGTAATAAGCTCCAGCCTAAGTTAGGGTTTTAATGTCATGTTCATCAATTATAATATATATTCTATGTTTCTCATCGGTTTTGATTATTCTTCAGCTGCCGGGAGCAGAAGAAGATGAGTAGACCAGAAACAAGTGAAGAAATGGATTACTTTGTGCGGAATGAGATTTCCCTTGGTGGTGGTTTTTAAAGAAATAGTAAATGACACAACTAGAAACTTAACTACCAAGCCAGGATGCTAAAACAGTTACAGTTTTTGTCTGACAACAGTTACATTTTGTGGGCAATGTAAACATTGAATTCTCTTAGAGTTTGAATTATGTGCATGATATATAATTCAGAACGTAACACTTAGCATTTGTTAAATATGGATGTGCATTTCTTACCTTTGTGTGAATGTTATTCATGCCATCTTTAAAGTTTACAAAAACTCGTA
Source organism: Kitagawia praeruptora (assembly GCA_037693485.1). NCBI lineage: Eukaryota > Viridiplantae > Streptophyta > Magnoliopsida > Apiales > Apiaceae > Kitagawia > Kitagawia praeruptora. The sequence continues at coordinate 136,540,477 of CM075353.1, forward strand.
GGCATGTCCAATAGTAAATTTCCAATCTATTATAATAATGACCTGAAACAACAGTGATTATTTTAATTTGCGCAAGTAAGACTGGAACAAGTTTTTGATAACATAAAGGAAATTATGAAAGATACCAATTCATTCAAACTAATAAGCAAGATGTTTGACATTAAACTGCTGCAAATTCTAAACCTTATTATTTCATAGAGATTGATTGTGTGTGTGTGTGTGAGAGAGAGAGAGATAGTGTTTGTGTGTGCTGTTATTATACCAAATGTTTTATATCAATTGATGCATTAATGATATTAATATGTACTAGTTGCATACTTTCTACAAATTCATCATGTAAGTGCTGTTATATATATCTATTGCGTGTTATTTTGGCAGGTAGTGGCTTTTCGCGAAAGGCTATCAGGAATTCTACGCAGGTGCAGCACCAGCAACGAGGCCTAGTCGTGCTACATCCCCTTTTTTCCTACCTACCCTCCCAGCATCTTTGCATCTACCTTCTCTATTCTCTGCCCTCTACCACAAATATCTACCACCAATACCACGTATATATGACTACATTCAAAGGAGCAACACTACAATCTTAATGATTTTTGTGAGTATATGTAACAACACAATCAATCAACACACACACACACACATATATATAGTTATAATTAGCTTATAATTTTTCTTTTAGATTATGAGCTGATGTTATTTTGGTAGGTAATGGCTTTTCGCGAAAGGCTATGAGGAATTCTACACAGGTTAAGGCCCGCAGCACCAGCACCGAGGCCTGCAGCATCGAGGCCTATGCGTGCTACATCCTCTTTTTTCCTACCTACCCTCCAAGCATCTTTGCATCTACCTTCTCTATTCTCTGCCATCTACCACAAATATATACCACCACTACCACGTATTTATGACTACATTCAGCACTACGTTACGTTGTTAAGGAGCAACACCACAATCCTAATGATTTTTGTGAGTATATGTAACACCACAATCAATCAACACACACACACACACATGTAGTTCTAATTAGCTTATAATTTTTCTTTTAGATTATAAGCTGGTGTTCGATTGTTAGTACGAATTTGTGAATGGGAAACACTATTTGAAATCTGTGCCCCTACATGGACTGTGGAAATGCAAAGTGGTCAAAAAAGATGACAAGTGGAAAACAAACCCGATCAACAATCCCAAGTACAAGAAAAGAATGAATGAAGCCAAGCAGGTACAGAATGAATGATTCACTAGTTATGATTATTTGTTAGCACATCGTATATTGCAATTCAAACGGTGGTCTTTAGTCCACACCCATATTCTCATCTCATTGTTGAGACATTCTTAGCAGTCCATAGAGAAGCTATTGCGTGTTATTTTGACAGGTAATGGCTTTTCGCGAAAGGCTATCAGGAATTCTACGCAAGTGCAACACCAGCAACGAGGCCTGCAACACCAGCAACGAGGCCTATGCGTGCTACATCCTCTTTTTTCCTACCTACCCTCCCAGCATCTTTGCATCTACCTTCTCTATTCTCTGCCATCTACCACAAATATCTACCACCACTACCACGTATAAATGACTACATTCAAAGGAGCAACACTACAATCCTAATGATTTTTGTGAGTATATGTAACAACACAGTCAATCTACACACACACACATATATATAGTTCTAATTAGCTTATAATTTTTCTTTTAGATTATCAGTTGATGTTATTTTGGTAGGTAATGGCTTTTCGCGAAAGGCTATCAGGAATTCTACACAGGTTAAGGCCTGCAGCATCGAGGCCTGCAGCACCGAGGCCTAGGCGTGCTACATCCTCTTTTTTCCTACCTACCCTCCAAGCATCTTTGCATCTACCTTCTCTATTCTCTACCATCAACCACAAATATCTACCACCACTACCACGTATGTATGACTACATTCAGCACTACGTTGTTAAGGAGCAACACTACAATCCTAATGATTTTTGTGAGTATATGTAACAACACAATCAATCAACACACACACACACAAATATAGTTCTAATTAGCTTATAATTTTTCTTTTAGATAATCAGCTGTGTTCGGTTGTGCACTGCTCTGTAAACAGTAGACTCGCTGAATTGTTGTGTTGTTGAGATTGAGTTTTGGTGCGTAGGTGTGTGATAGTAGTAGTGAACTCCAAGTGTTTGTCAAATTGTGTATGAAGAATTAGGTTGTACTTGTGGTGTCTGTTGTGCAACTAGCGGTAGACAGTGGACTAATAGTGATGGATTCAAAAGTAGAGAAAGGAGGAGAAAGCCTTGGATGAGGCTGTTCATGGTTGCAACAACAGATTACTGCTAACAAGGAGAGAACAAGTAAAAAATTGCAGTCTTATACAAGCATCCTAGTTATCCTACTCAAATCAACTTTATTTCAGCATCCCGGTTATTTCAGTGAGGGGGGGGGGGTAATACATTGAATTCTCTTAGAGTTTGAATTATGTGCATGATATATAATTCAAAAAGTAACACTTGGCATTTGTTAAATATGGATGTGCATTTCTTACCTTTGTGCGAATGTTATTCATGCCATCTTTAAAGTTTACAAAAACTCGTAGGCATGTCCAGTAGCAAATTTCAAATCTAATATAATGACCTGAAACACAGTGATTATTTTAATTTGCGTAAGTAAGAGTGAAACAAGTTTTTGATAACATAAAGGAAATTATGAAAGATACCAATTCATTCAAACTAATAAGCAAGATGTTTGACATTAAACTGCTGCAAATTCTAAACCTTATTATTTCATAGAGATTGATTGTGTGTGTGTGTGTGAGAGAGAGATGGAGAGTGTTTGCGTGTGCTGTTATTATACCAAATGTTTTATATCAATTGATGCATTAATGATATTAATATGTACTAGTTGCATACTTTCTACAAATTCATCATGTAAGTGCTGTTATATATATCTATTGCGTGTTATTTTGGCAGGTAGTGGCTTTTCGCGAAAGGCTATCAGGAATTCTACGCAGGTGCAGCACCAGCAACGAGGCCTAGTCGTGCTACATCCTCTTTTTTCCTACCTACCCTCCCAGCATCTTTGCATCTACCTTCTCTATTCTCTGCCCTCTACCACAAATATCTACCACCAATACCACGTATATATGACTACATTCAAAGGAGCAACACTACAATCTTAATGATTTTTGTGAGTATATGTAACAACACAATCAATCAACACACACACACACACACACATATATAGTTCTAATTAGCTTATAATTTTTCTTTTAGATTATGAGCTGATGTTATTTTGGTAGGTAATGGCTTTTCGCGAAAGGCTATGAAGAATTTTACACAGGTTAAGGCCTGCAGCACCAGCACCGAGGCCTGCAGCATCGAGGCCTAGGCGTGCTACATCCTCTTTTTTCCTACCTACCCTCCAAGCATCTTTGCATCTACCTTCTCTATTCTCTGCCATCTACCACAAATATCTACCACCACTACCACGTATTTATGACTACATTCAGCACTACGTTACGTTGTTAAGGAGCAACACCACAATCCTAATGATTTTTGTGAGTATATGTAACACCACAATCAATCAACACACACACATATAGTTCTAATTAGCTTATATTTTTTCTTTTAGATTATCAGTTGTGTTCGGTTGTCGGTACGAATTTGTGAATGGGAAACACTATTTGAAATTTGTGCCCCTACATGGACTGTGGAAATGCGAAGTGGTCAAAAAAGATGACAAGTGGAAAACAAACCCGATCAACAATCCCAAGTACAAGAAAAGAATGAATGAGGCCAAGCAGGTACAGAATAAATGATTCACTAGTTATGATTATTTGTGTGCACATCGTATATTGCAATTCAAACGGTGGTCTTTAGTCAACACCCATATGGCCATATTCTCAGCTCACTGTTGAGACGTTCTTAGCATTCTTAGCAGTCCATAGAGAAGCATACAATATGCATATTGATGATTCAATTTATAAATGCTCGAGTTGATTCAACTTAACATTCAATGTATATAATGATGATCTTAATAAGGCTTAGCTGTTGATGCAGGACAAGAGATTAAAACAGTAATGCAGAGAATTATACGATCCCAAGAATACTTATTCAATAATATTCACAAGAAAAAGTGTATAATCAAAGCTAAGTAATATGTGGGGGTTACATAACTTATATAGGAATAGAAACCCTAATAATAATACCTAATGGACTAAGGCCCGTAAACAATTGGCCTTTATTTAGTAAACTACTTAAATAAAAAGCTACTAGCCCCACATATAAAATACATAGATAAATTCATTATTTATCTCCACACTAAACAAATATGAACTAATTATTAATTCTTTATTCCTGTTCCTCATCAGCTGTGACATTTATGTATGAAATAAAACTGCATCTTTTTACACATTTACATAGTATCTACTGATTTTTTTCATTATTTCTTAGTTGCTTAAAAAATTCGAGGAGGATCATCCAGAAACTGTCTTAAAGATGAAAATGTATTGGAGAACTACGAATCATCAAGCTACTCTAGATACACTATGGTTGAGGGAAAACCTAAAGCATGGGAATGTAACCTCTTCGTATTGGCTTAAAGCGACAGAATTGGTTGATGAATTTTTTGATGATGATGGGAACTGTGTTTTTCTTAAGTTGATGGAGGAAGAGAATTTTGTAGAGGGCATATTCAGCTGTGAAGACTTTCAGACCAGGATGAGTCAAAAATTTGGAAAAAAGGACTTGACTACCCTTGCAAAAAAAACTAAAGAGAAACTCTATCCAGAAGAGTTTAGCGTCTTCTTGGACAAAAACTACACAAAAATTGACTACCCACCTCATAAACATGGTGAAAAAATGTTTTACCTGGATGGGCCCCAACCTCAAGAGGTAATAAGCTCCAGCCTAAGTTAGGGTTTTAATGTCATGTTCATCAATTATAATATATATTCTATGTTTCTCATCGGTTTTGATTATTCTTCAGCTGCCGGGAGCAGAAGAAGATGAGTAGACCAGAAACAAGTGAAGAAATGGATTACTTTGTGCGGAATGAGATTTCCCTTGGTGGTGGTTTTTAAAGAAATAGTAAATGACACAACTAGAAACTTAACTACCAAGCCAGGATGCTAAAACAGTTACAGTTTTTGTCTGACAACAGTTACATTTTGTGGGCAATGTAAACATTGAATTCTCTTAGAGTTTGAATTATGTGCATGATATATAATTCAGAACGTAACACTTAGCATTTGTTAAATATGGATGTGCATTTCTTACCTTTGTGTGAATGTTATTCATGCCATCTTTAAAGTTTACAAAAACTCGTAGGCATGTCCAATAGTAAATTTCCAATCTATTATAATAATGACCTGAAACAACAGTGATTATTTTAATTTGCGCAAGTAAGACTAAAACAAGTTTTTGATAACATAAAGGAAATTATGAAAGATACCAATTCATTCAAACTAATAAGCAAGATGTTTGACATTAAACTGCTGCAAATTCTAAACCTTATTATTTCATAGAGATTGATTGTGTGTGTGTGTGTGAGAGAGATGGAGAGTGTTTGTGTGTGCTGTTATTATACCAAATGTTTTATATCAATTGATGCATTCATGATATTAATATGTACTAGTTGCATACTTTCTACAAATTCATCATGTAAGTGCTGTTATATATATCTATTGCGTGTTATTTTGGCAGGTAGTGGCTTTTAGCGAAAGGCTATCAGGAATTCTACGCAGGTGCAGCACCAGCAACGAGGCCTAGTCGTGCTACATCCTCTTTTTTCCTACCTACCCTCCCAGCATCTTTGCATCTACCTTCTCTATTCTCTGCCCTCTACCACAAATATCTACCACCAATACCACGTATATATGACTACATTCAAAGGAGCAACACTACAATCTTAATGATTTTTGTGAGTATATGTAACAACACAATCAATCAACACACACACACACACATATATATAGTTATAATTAGCTTATAATTTTTCTTTTAGATTATGAGCTGATGTTATTTTGGTAGGTAATGGCTTTTCGCGAAAGGCTATGAGGAATTCTACACAGGTTAAGGCCCGCAGCACCAGCACCGAGGCCTGCAGCATCGAGGCCTATGCGTGCTACATCCTCTTTTTTCCTACCTACCCTCCAAGCATCTTTGCATCTACCTTCTCTATTCTCTGCCATCTACCACAAATATATACCACCACTACCACGTATTTATGACTACATTCAGCACTACGTTACGTTGTTAAGGAGCAACACCACAATCCTAATGATTTTTGTGAGTATATGTAACACCACAATCAATCAACACACACACACACACATGTAGTTCTAATTAGCTTATAATTTTTCTTTTAGATTATTAGCTGGTGTTCGATTGTTAGTACGAATTTGTGAATGGGAAACACTATTTGAAATCTGTGCCCCTACATGGACTGTGGAAATGCAAAGTGGTCAAAAAAGATGACAAGTGGAAAACAAACCCGATCAACAATCCCAAGTACAAGAAAAGAATGAATGAAGCCAAGCAGGTACAGAATGAATGATTCACTAGTTATGATTATTTGTTAGCACATCGTATATTGCAATTCAAACGGTGGTCTTTAGTCCACACCCATATTCTCATCTCATTGTTGAGACATTCTTAGCAGTCCATAGAGAAGCTATTGCGTGTTATTTTGGCAGGTAATGGCTTTTCGCGAAAGGCTATCAGGAATTCTACGCAAGTGCAACACCAGCAACGAGGCCTGCAACACCAGCAACGAGGCCTATGCGTGCTACATCCTCTTTTTTCCTACCTACCCTCCCAGCATCTTTGCATCTACCTTCTCTATTCTCTGCCATCTACCACAAATATCTACCACCACTACCACGTATAAATGACTACATTCAAAGGAGCAACACTACAATCCTAATGATTTTTGTGAGTATATGTAACAACACATATAAACAGTAGACTCGCTGAATTGTTGTGTTGTTGAGATTGAGTTTTGGTGCGTAGGTGTGTGATAGTAGTAGTGAACTCCAAGTGTTTGTCAAATTGTGTATGAAGAATTAGGTTGTACTTGTGGTGTCTGTTGTGCAACTAGCGGTAGACAGTGGACTAATAGTGATGGATTCAAAAGTAGAGAAAGGAGGAGAAAGCCTTGGATGAGGCTGTTCATGGTTGCAACAACAGATTACTGCTAACAAGGAGAGAACAAGTAAAAAATTGCAGTCTTATACAAGCATCCTAGTTATCCTACTCAAATCAACTTTATTTCAGCATCCCGGTTATTTCAGTGAGGGGGGGGGTAATACATTGAATTCTCTTAGAGTTTGAATTATGTGCATGATATATAATTCAAAAAGTAACACTTGGCATTTGTTAAATATGGATGTGCATTTCTTACCTTTGTGCGAATGTTATTCATGCCATCTTTAAAGTTTACAAAAACTCGTAGGCATGTCCAGTAGCAAATTTCAAATCTAATATAATGACCTGAAACACAGTGATTATTTTAATTTGCGTAAGTAAGAGTAAAACAAGTTTTTGATAACATAAAGGAAATTATGAAAGATACCAATTCATTCAAACTAATAAGCAAGATGTTTGACATTAAATTGCTGCAAATTCTAAACCTTATTATTTCATAGAGATTGATTGTGTGTGTGTGTGTGAGAGAGAGATGGAGAGTGTTTGCGTGTGCTGTTATTATACCAAATGTTTTATATCAATTGATGCATTAATGATATTAATATGTACTAGTTGCATACTTTCTACAAATTCATCATGTAAGTGCTGTTATATATATCTATTGCGTGTTATTTTGGCAGGTAGTGGCTTTTCGCGAAAGGCTATCAGGAATTCTACGCAGGTGCAGCACCAGCAACGAGGCCTAGTCGTGCTACATCCTCTTTTTTCCTACCTACCCTCCCAGCATCTTTGCATCTACCTTCTCTATTCTCTGCCCTCTACCACAAATATCTACCACCAATACCACGTATATATGACTACATTCAAAGGAGCAACACTACAATCTTAATGATTTTTGTGAGTATATGTAACAACACAATCAATCAACACACACACACACACACACATATATAGTTCTAATTAGCTTATAATTTTTCTTTTAGATTATGAGCTGATGTTATTTTGGTAGGTAATGGCTTTTCGCGAAAGGTTATGAGGAATTTTACACAGGTTAAGGCCTGCAGCACCAGCACCGAGGCCTGCAGCATCGAGGCCTAGGCGTGCTACATCCTCTTTTTTCCTACCTACCCTCCAAGCATCTTTGCATCTACCTTCTCTATTCTCTGCCATCTACCACAAATATCTACCACCACTACCACGTATTTATGACTACATTCAGCACTACGTTACGTTGTTAAGGAGCAACACCACAATCCTAATGATTTTTGTGAGTATATGTAACACCACAATCAATCAACACACACACACATATAGTTCTAATTAGCTTATATTTTTTCTTTTAGATTATCAGTTGTGTTCGGTTGTCGGTACGAATTTGTGAATGGGAAACACTATTTGAAATCTGTGCCCCTACATGGACTGTGGAAATGCAAAGTGGTCAAAAAAGATGACAAGTGGAAAACAAACCCGATCAACAATCCCAAGTACAAGAAAAGAATGAACGAGGCCAAGCAGGTACAGAATAAATGATTCACTAGTTATGATTATTTGTGTGCACATCGTATATTGCAATTCAAACGGTGGTCTTTAGTCAACACCCATATGGCCATATTCTCAGCTCACTGTTGAGACGTTCTTAGCATTCTTAGCAGTCCATAGAGAAGCATACAATATGCATATTGATGATTCAATTTATAAATGCTCGAGTTGATTCAACTTAACATTCAATGTATATAATGATGATCTTAATAAGGCTTAGCTGTTGATGCAGGACAAGAGATTAAAACAGTAATGCAGAGAATTATACGATCCCAAGAATACTTATTCAATAATATTCACAAGAAAAAGTGTATAATCAAAGCTAAGTAATATGTGGGGGTTACATAACTTATATAGGAATAGAAACCCTAATAATAATACCTAATGGACTAAGGCCCGTAAACAATTGGCCTTTATTTAGTAAACTACTTAAATAAAAAGCTACTAGCCCCACATATAAAATACATAGATAAATTCATTATTTATCTCCACACTAAACAAATATGAACTAATTATTAATTCTTTATTCCTGTTCCTCATCAGCTGTGACATTTATGTATGAAATAAAACTGCATCTTTTTACACATTTAAATAGTATCTACTGATTTTTTTCATTATTTCTTAGTTGCTTAAAAAATTCGAGGAGGATCATCCAGAAACTGTCTTAAAGATGAAAATGTATTGGAGAACTACGAATCATCAAGCTACTCTAGATACACTATGGTTGAGGGAAAACCTAAAGCATGGGAATGTAACCTCTTCGTATTGGCTTAAAGCGACAGAATTGGTTGATGAATTTTTTGATGATGATGGGAACTGTGTTTTTCTTAAGTTGATGGAGGAAGAGAATTTTGTAGAGGGCATATTCAGCTGTGAAGACTTTCAGACCAGGATGAGTCAAAAATTTGGAAAAAAGGACTTGACTACCCTTGCAAAAAAAACTAAAGAGAAACTCTATCCAGAAGAGTTTAGCGTCTTCTTGGACAAAAACTACACAAAAATTGACTACCCACCTCATAAACATGGTGAAAAAATGTTTTACCTGGATGGGCCCCAACCTCAAGAGGTAATAAGCTCCAGCCTAAGTTAGGGTTTTAATGTCATGTTCATCAATTATAATATATATTCTATGTTTCTCATCGGTTTTGATTATTCTTCAGCTGCCGGGAGCAGAAGAAGATGAGTAGACCAGAAACAAGTGAAGAAATGGATTACTTTGTGCGGAATGAGATTTCCCTTGGTGGTGGTTTTTAAAGAAATAGTAAATGACACCACTAGAAACTTAACTACCAAGCCAGGATCCTAAAACAGTTACAGTTTTTGTCTAACAACAGTTACATTTTGTGGGCAATGTAAACATTAAATTCTCTTAGAGTTTGAATTATGTGCATGATATATAATTCAGAACGTAACACTTCGCATTTGTTAAATATGGATGTGCATTTCTTACCTTTGTGTGAATGTTATTCATGCCATCTTTAAAGTTTACAAAAACTCGTAGGCATGTCCAGTAGTAAATTTCCAATCTATTATAATAATGACCTGAAACAACAATGATTATTTTAATTTGCGTAAGTAAGACTGAAACAAGTTTTTGATAACATAAAGGAAATTATGAAAGATACCAATTCATTCAAACTAATAAGCAAGATGTTTGACATTAAACTGCTGCAAATTCTAAACCTTATTATTTCATAGAGATTGATTGTGTGTGTGTGTGAGAGAGATGGAGAGTGTTTGTGTGTGCTGTTATTATACCAAATGTTTTATATCAATTGATGCATTAATGATATTAATATGTACTAGTTGCATACTTTCTACAAATTCATCATGTAAGTGCTGTTATATATATATATTGCGTGTTATTTTGGCAGGTAGTGGCTTTTCGCGAAAGGCTATCAGGAATTCTACGCAGGTGCAGCACCAGCAACGAGGCCTAGTCGTGCTACATCCTCTTTTTTCCTACCTACCCTCCCAGCATCTTTGCATCTACCTTCTCTATTCTCTGCCCTCTACCACAAATATCTACCACCAATACCACGTATATACGACTACATTCAAAGGAGCAACACTACAATCTTAATGATTTTTGTGAGTATATGTAACAACACAATCAATCAACACACACACACACACACACATATATATAGTTATAATTAGCTTATAATTTTTCTTTTAGATTATGAGCTGATGTTATTTTGGTAGGTAATGGCTTTTCGCGAAAGGCTATGAGGAATTCTACACAGGTTAAGGCCCGCAGCACCAGCACCGAGGCCTGCAGCATCGAGGCCTATGCGTGCTACATCCTCTTTTTTCCTACCTACCCTCCAAGCATCTTTGCATCTACCTTCCCTATTCTCTGCCATCTACCACAAATATATACCACCACTACCACGTATTTATGACTACATTCAGCACTACGTTACGTTGTTAAGGAGCAACACCACAATCCTAATGATTTTTGTGAGTATATGTAACACCACAATCAATCAACACACACACACACACATGTAGTTCTAATTAGCTTATAATTTTTCTTTTAGATTATTAGCTGGTGTTCGATTGTTAGTACGAATTTGTGAATGGGAAACACTATTTGAAATCTGTGCCCCTACATGGACTGTGGAAATGCAAAGTGGTCAAAAAAGATGACAAGTGGAAAACAAACCCGATCAACAATCCCAAGTACAAGAAAAGAATGAATGTGGCCAAGCAGGTACAGAATAAATGATTCACTAGTTATGATTATTTGTGTGCACATCGTATATTGCAATTCAAACGGTGGTCTTTAGTCAACACCCATATGGCCATATTCTCAGCTCACTGTTGAGACGTTCTTAGCATTCTTAGCAGTCCATAGAGAAGCATACAATATGCATATTGATGATTCAATTTATAAATGCTCGAGTTGATTCAACTTAACATTCAATGTATATAATGATGATCTTAATAAGGCTTAGTTGTTGATGCAGGACAAGAGATTAAAACAGTAATGCAGAGAATTATACGATCCCAAGAATACTTATTCAATAATATTCACAAGAAAAAGTGTATAATCAAAGCTAAGTAATATGTGGGGGTTACATAACTTATATAGGAATAGAAACCCTAATAATAATACCTAATGGACTAAGGCCCGTAAACAATTGGCTTTTATTTAGTAAACTACTTAAATAAAAAGCTACTAGCCCCACATATAAAATACATAGATAAATTCATTATTTATCTCCACACTAAACAAATATAAACTAATTATTAATTCTTTATTCCTGTTCCTCATCAGCTGTGACATTTATGTATGAAATAAAACTGCATCTTTTTACACATTTACATAGTATCTACTGATTTTTTTCATTATTTCTTAGTTGCTTAAAAAATTCGAGGAGGATCATCCAGAAACTGTCTTAAAGATGAAAATGTATTGGAGAACTACGAATCATCAAGCTACTCTAGATACACTATGGTTGAGGGAAAACCTAAAGCATGGGAATGTAACCTCTTCGTATTGGCTTAAAGCGACAGAATTGGTTGATGAATTTTTTGATGATGATGGGAACTGTGTTTTTCTTAAGTTGATGGAGGAAGAGAATTTTGTAGAGGGCATATTCAGCTGTGAAGACTTTCAGACCAGGATGAGTCAAAAATTTGGAAAAAAGGTCTTGACTACCCTTGCAAAAAAAAACTAAAGAGAAACTCTATCCAGAAGAGTTTAGCGTCTTCTTGGACAAAAACTACACAAAAATTGACTACCCACCTCATAAACATGGTGAAAAAATGTTTTACCTGGATGGGCCCCAACCTCAAGAGGTAATAAGCTCCAGCCTAAGTTAGGGTTTTAATGTCATGTTCATCAATTATAATATATATTCTATGTTTCTCATCGGTTTTGATTATTCTTCAGCTGCCGGGAGCAGAAGAAGATGAGTAGACCAGAAACAAGTGAAGAAATGGATTACTTTGTGCGGAATGAGATTTCCCTTGGTGGTGGTTTTTAAAGAAATAGTAAATGACACCACTAGAAACTTAACTACCAAGCCAGGATGCTAAATGTGACAACCCGGGTCAAATCCCGAGCCTTTTTTCGAAAAAAGGCTCGGGATTTGACCCGGGTTGTCACATATGGTATCAGAGCCGACTCTCGAAAGCTTGTCGAGGCAAGTTGCCGGAGGTGGGGACACGAAGGTTGGTGGTATTATCCCACAATGGACAGAGATCCGGAGGTGGGGACACGAAGCCAGCCGGTATTATCCCACAATGGCTAGGGAGGAACGATCTTGGACCTATGGGATTTCCGTTCGGCCTGACGAGGACGTCAGGAGTTTAAGTGGGGGAGTTTGTAACACCCCAGTCCCTCATAGAGGACATTTGGGACTTCTGTTCAGTTTATAAGGCAAAGTACTACTATTAAGTGCACCAACAAATCATGATCTTTTGGGGGCCTGTGGTGGGCTTGTGGATTACAAAAGTTGGCGGCATTTGGGTCAGTTTACTTTGGCTTATTTCGGATTCGGAATCGGGACTCGACCCGATTTTCGAAAAACGCTCGGGATTTGACCCGGGTTGTCACACTAAAACAGTTACAGTTTTTGTCTGACAACAGTTACATTTTGTGGGCAATGTAAACATTGAATTCTCTTAGAGTTTGAATTATGTGCATGATATATAATTCAGAACGTAACACTTAGCATTTGTTAAATATGGATGTGCATTTCTTACCTTTGTGTGAATGTTATTCATGCCATCTTTAAAGTTTACAAAAACTCGTAGGCATGTCCAATAGTAAATTTCCAATCTATTATAATAATGACCTGAAACAACAGTGATTATTTTAATTTGCGCAAGTAAGACTGAAACAAGTTTTTGATAACATAAAGGAAATTATGAAAGATACCAATTCATTCAAACTAATAAGCAAGATGTTTGACATTAAACTGCTGCAAATTCTAAACCTTATTATTTCATAGAGATTGATTGTGTGTGTGTGTGTGTGAGAGAGAGAGAGATAGTGTTTGTGTGTGCTGTTATTATACCAAATGTTTTATATCAATTGATGCATTAATGATATTAATATGTACTAGTTGCATACTTTCTACAAATTCATCATGTAAGTGATGTTATATATATCTATTGCATGTTATTTTGGCAGGTAATGGCTTTTCGCGAAAGGCTATCAGGAATTCTACGCAGGTGCAGCACCAGCAACGAGGCCTAGGCGTGCTACATCCTCTTTTTTCCTACCTACCCTCCAAGCATCTTTGCATCTACCTTCTCTATTCTCTGCCATCTACCACAAATATCTACCACCACTACCACGTATTTATGACTACATTCAGCACTACGTTACGTTGTTAAGGAGCAACACCACAATCCTAATGATTTTTGTGAGTATATGTAACACCACAATCAATCAACACACACACACACACACATGTAGTTCTAATTAGCTTATAATTTTTCTTTTAGATTATTAGCTGGTGTTCGATTGTTAGTACGAATTTGTGAATGGGAAACACTATTTGAAATCTGTGCCCCTACATGGACTGTGGAAATGCAAAGTGGTCAAAAAAGATGACAAGTGGAAAACAAACCCGATCAACAATCCCAAGTACAAGAAAAGAATGAATGTGGCCAAGCAGGTACAGAATAAATGATTCACTAGTTATGATTATTTGTGTGCACATCGTATATTGCAATTCAAACGGTGGTCTTTAGTCAACACCCATATCGCCATATTCTCAGCTCACTGTTGAGACGTTCTTAGCATTCTTAGCAGTCCATAGAGAAGCATACAATATGCATATTGATGATTCAATTTATAAATGCTCGAGTTGATTCAACTTAACATTCAATGTATATAATGATGATCTTAATAAGGCTTAGCTGTTGATGCAGGACAAGAGATTAAAACAGTAATGCAGAGAATTATACGATCCCAAGAATACTTATTCAATAATATTCACAAGAAAAAGTGTATAATCAAAGCTAAGTAATATGTGGGGGTTACATAACTTATATAGGAATAGAAACCCTAATAATAATACCTAATGGACTAAGGCCCGTAAACAATTGGCTTTTATTTAGTAAACTACTTAAATAAAAAGCTACTAGCCCCACATATAAAATACATAGATAAATTCATTATTTATCTCCACACTAAACAAATATAAACTAATTATTAATTCTTTATTCCTGTTCCTCATCAGCTGTGACATTTATGTATGAAATAAAACTGCATCTTTTTACACATTTACATAGTATCTACTGATTTTTTTCATTATTTCTTAGTTGCTTAAAAAATTCGAGGAGGATCATCCAGAAACTGTCTTAAAGATGAAAATGTATTGGAGAACTACGAATCATCAAGCTACTCTAGATACACTATGGTTGAGGGAAAACCTAAAGCATGGGAATGTAACCTCTTCGTATTGGCTTAAAGCGACAGAATTGGTTGATGAATTTTTTGATGATGATGGGAACTGTGTTTTTCTTAAGTTGATGGAGGAAGAGAATTTTGTAGAGGGCATATTCAGCTGTGAAGACTTTCAGACCAGGATGAGTCAAAAATTTGGAAAAAAGGTCTTGACTACCCTTGCAAAAAAAAACTAAAGAGAAACTCTATCCAGAAGAGTTTAGCGTCTTCTTGGACAAAAACTACACAAAAATTGACTACCCACCTCATAAACATGGTGAAAAAATGTTTTACCTGGATGGGCCCCAACCTCAAGAGGTAATAAGCTCCAGCCTAAGTTAGGGTTTTAATGTCATGTTCATCAATTATAATATATATTCTATGTTTCTCATCGGTTTTGATTATTCTTCAGCTGCCGGGAGCAGAAGAAGATGAGTAGACCAGAAACAAGTGAAGAAATGGATTACTTTGTGCGGAATGAGATTTCCCTTGGTGGTGGTTTTTAAAGAAATAGTAAATGACACCACTAGAAACTTAACTACCAAGCCAGGATGCTAAAACAGTTACAGTTTTTGTCTGACAACAGTTACATTTTGTGGGCAATGTAAACAATGAATTCTCTTAGAGTTTGAATTATGTGCATGATATATAATTCAGAACGTAACACTTAGCATTTGTTAAATATGGATGTGCATTTCTTACCTTTGTGTGAATGTTATTCATGCCATCTTTAAAGTTTACAAAAACTCGTAGGCATGTCCAATAGTAAATTTCCAATCTATTATAATAATGACCTGAAACAACAGTGATTATTTTAATTTGCGCAAGTAAGACTGAAACAAGTTTTTGATAACATAAAGGAAATTATGAAAGATACCAATTCATTCAAACTAATAAGCAAGATGTTTGACATTAAACTGCTGCAAATTCTAAACCTTATTATTTCATAGAGATTGATTGTGTGTGTGTGTGTGTGAGAGAGAGATAGTGTTTGTGTGTGCTGTTATTATACCAAATGTTTTATATCAATTGATGCATTAATGATATTAATATGTACTAGTTGCATACTTTCTACAAATTCATCATGTAAGTGATGTTATATATATCTATTGCATGTTATTTTGGCAGGTAATGGCTTTTCGCGAAAGGCTATCAGGAATTCTCCGCAGGTGCAGCACCAGCAACGAGGCCTAGGCGTGCTACATCCTCTTTTTTCCTACCTACCCTCCAAGCATCTTTGCATCTACCTTCTCTATTCTCTGCCATCTACCACAAATATCTACCACCACTACCACGTATTTATGACTACATTCAGCACTACGTTACGTTGTTAAGGAGCAACACCACAATCCTAATGATTTTTGTGAGTATATGTAACACCACAATCAATCAACACACACACACATATAGTTCTAATTAGCTTATATTTTTTCTTGTAGATTATCAGTTGTGTTCGGTTGTCGGTACGAATTTGTGAATGGGAAACACTATTTGAAATCTGTGCCCCTACATGGACTGTGGAAATGCAAAGTGGTCAAAAAAGATGACAAGTGGAAAACAAACCCGATCAACAATCCCAAGTACAAGAAAAGAATGAATGAAGCCAAGCAGGTACAGAATGAATGATTCACTAGTTATGATTATTTGTTAGCACATCGTATATTGCAATTCAAACGGTGGTCTTTAGTCCACACCCATATTCTCATCTCATTGTTGAGACATTCTTAGCAGTCCATAGAGAAGCTATTGCGTGTTATTTTGGCAGGTAATGGCTTTTCGCGAAAGACTATCAGGAATTCTACGCAAGTGCAGCACCAGCAACGAGGCCTGCAACACCAGCAACGAGGCCTATGCGTGCTACATCCTCTTTTTTCCTACCTACCCTCCCAGCATCTTTGCATCTACCTTCTCTATTCTCTGCCATCTACCACAAATATCTACCACCACTACCACGTATAAATGACTACATTCAAAGGAGCAACACTACAATCCTAATGATTTTTGTGAGTATATGTAACAACACAGTCAATCTACACACACACACATATATATAGTTCTAATTAGCTTATAATTTTTCTTTTAGATTATCAGTTGATGTTATTTTGGTAGGTAATGGCTTTTCGCGAAAGGCTATCAGGAATTCTACACAGGTTAAGGCCTGCAGCACCGAGGCCTAGGCGTGCTACATCCTCTTTTTTCCTACCTACCCTCCAAGCATCTTTGCATCTACCTTCTCTATTCTCTACCATCTACCACAAATATCTACTACCACTACCACGTATGTATGACTACATTCAGCACTACGTTGTTAAGGAGCAACACTACAATCCTAATGATTTTTGTGAGTATATGTAACAACACAATCAATCAACACACACACACACACATATATAGTTCTAATTAGCTTATAATTTTTCTTTTAGATTATCAGCTGTGTTCGGTTGTGCACTGCTCTGTAAACAGTAGACTCGCTGAATTGTTGTGGTGTTGAGATTGAGTTTTGGTGCGTAGGTGTGTGATAGTAGTAGTGAACTCCAAGTGTTCGTCAAATTGTGTATGAAGAATTAGGTTGTACTTGTGGTGTCTGTTGTGCAACTAGCGGTAGACAGTGGACTAATAGTGATGGATTCAAAAGTAGAGAAAGGAGGAGAAAGCCTTGGATGAGGCTGTTCATGGTTGCAACAACAGATTACTGCTAACAAGGAGAGAACAAGTAAAAAATTGCAGTCTTATACAAGCATCCTAGTTATCCTACTCAAATCAACTTTATTTCAGCATCCCGGTTATTTCAGAGAGGGGGGGGGGTAATACATTGAATTCTCTTAGAGTTTGAATTATGTGCATGATATATAACTCAAAAAGTAACACTTGGCATTTGTTAAATATGGATGTGCATTTCTTACCTTTGTGCGAATGTTATTCATGCCATCTTTAAAGTTTACAAAAACTCGTAGGCATGTCCAGTAGCAAATTTCAAATCTAATATAATGACCTGAAACACAGTGATTATTTTAATTTGCGCAAGTAAGAGTGAAACAAGTTTTTGATAACATAAAGGAAATTATGAAAGATACCAATTCATTCAAACTAATAAGCAAGATGTTTGACATTAAACTGCTGCAAATTCTAAACCTTATTATTTCATAGAGATTGATTGTGTGTGTGTGAGAGAGAGAGATGGAGAGTGTTTGCGTGTGCTGTTATTATACCAAATGTTTTATATCAATTGATGCATTAATGATATTAATATGTACTAGTTGCATACTTTCTACAAATTCATCATGTAAGTTGTAATATCCCTAATTTCTATTAAATATTAATTTAATTATTTGTAATATTCACTTATTGTTTTATATGACAATAAATTGTGTGTATAAATTGGACATAAATTGTATTTTTTTATTGCATGTTTAAGAATATATTTATGTATATAAAACTAGATAAGTTTATTAGTTGATAATAAGAATCAAAATTTGTTTATAAAATAGGTTTATTAATTGGAAAAGAATTAGAATAAGATATATGCTGTATTATCATACTACTATATGATTAGACTAGAAGTTGGGCCCTGTATATACACACGTAGCATCACATTAACCGATAAAAGAATAAAATCAACCCTAATCGATAAAAGAATAAAAAGAAAAGAATATAGCGGAAGCTGAGAATAAGGGCGGCGGCTAAGTGCATGGCGGGTGAACATCATGAGAGTTTTCAGACATGTTTTTCACTACAATAAGGTACACTCAATTTGGATCTATCACATTGTTTATTATATTAGCTTTTATATATTCAATTTAGAGATTAATTAATTGACACCTTACTTGTGTACGTATACTACCTGATTGTTGTGATGTAAAGGTGTGTATTCAATAATTAACCTTTGTTTTGATCCCATGTGTACATCTCTAAGTGGTGATTAAATAATAATATGCATATAAATTTAATTGTTATTGATATGATGTACTTAAGTTTTGATTATAGCATATGGTCCATGTATTTAAATATTTGTTTAAATTTTATATATATATATATATCATTCGACATTGTACATAATCTCGTGTCTTTATTAACTACTATATATTGTTGTAGTATTTAATTCATAGTTATTTAATTTAAATGTGTTTTAAATTTGTAAGTATGTTATATTAGTATAGTGGGATAGATATATATATATATATATATATATATATATATATGTGTGTGTGTGTGTGTGTGTGTGTGTGTGTGTGGCTAATCAAACATATTTTTGTACGAACTAGAAAGATGTAGTCATTTGTCATTTTTTTATGGTTATTATTATTATTATTAATTATTAATTATCAATTTTCACTATTGTATTATTTTGTTATTAAAATATATGTAATTGTATTGTGTACATGTTATTTTGTTTGCTCCATTTTGATTCAGGTTGTTCAAACGCTACACATATGCTAGCTAGTATTTACTTTTTAATTATATTGTTAACTAAATAATTGCATGTCTATTGCTTTAATTGTTAGAAATAATTGTTTTACTGTTTAATTTAGTTAATTGCTTTGTTTTATCATATTGAAAGTTGCCTTACTGTTAATATAGATCGTGTCAAGTGAAGTTTCAGTCATTGATTATATTAATATAATAATATCTATGTATCTATGTGATGTGATGATAATCTGTATGTATCAGTTATTAAATATATTGTATTTTCCGAAATTAGTTAACTATGTAGTTCGTTAATTAATATTTGATTTAAGAATTTTTAGAGTATAACCCAAGCTTTGGTACTGATATTTGTTAATGAAATTGATTTTTAGATTCTACTAAGGAGTAGTATTTGTGTGTCTCTTAGCGAATTTTCTTGATACTTTTGAGTTATTTATTATCGACATCAGGTACGAATTCTTCATTCTTTTCTCTTTTCATTTAAATTATAAACATTCAATAAATATATTGTTGAATCAAACTTATAAATTGTCACTTTTTGTACTCTCCTTGATACGAGTTATCTGCTCTCTTTCTCATTATAAAATTTTATTCTTTACTCGTTATATTTATTGTCGATTCAATTTTATAAATTGTGACTCTTGCATTCTGTGTGTACTTTTTAGTGCACATTCTTATTTTCGTTTCGCCTCCCCTATTGTTGGAATTTTTATTGCCAGCTCATATAATTGATTTGTTTCATTTTGATATTTTATTGCGACATTCCTTTGTCTAATTTGTTCTGTGCAATGAGTATGGCAATATTTTTGAAACCTATTTGTTGGGCTCTTAGACCTATCTATGTGGTTAAATCATAGACGAGTTCATGGAGTTCGGAGTGTCTGGTGAACTCGGCACTTACTCGTATCGGTGCTGTGAGTATACGAGCACGTCTCTGGGGTATGAGATTGTGTATAGATCATGATCGCTAATGTGTGTTTTCTTCTTCTGGATTACCGAAGAAGGATTCTCTGTTTTGTAGAAATGCTTTGTGCATTTCATGTGTTTTCTTCTCGTGGATTACCGGGGAAGAATTCTCTGTTTTGTACTTCGCTTTGTGCGAGTACATATTTGTATAAGAGGCCCTTAAGGATACATACCTTACTTGATTCAGCCTTATATTTTTTTTCTGCTTCGTTTCAGAATTTTATTCTTGTTGGTTATCTTGCTTATTTTACATTTGGACTTGTTTTGAAAATTCTGTGTTAGTAAGACACAATTCATTTGGACATTTGAAACCTTATTTTATTTTTATATTATATTCGTACTGGGCATTTGGCTCACTCGTATTGTTTTCGTTCCGCAGGTAATCAAGGGTTAAACGGGGTTGAGATGAGTGATGTCAACCAGCCTTTAGCTAAAGTCTTATATAGTAGTATAAATAAATTCGAGGACTTGTAGATTTGTTTTTAGACTTTTCTGTATTTTCATTTTGAAGATTAAAACATTGGTATTTATCAGGATTTTCGGTTGTTTTCTATATTGATTAAATATAATATGGATTTTATTATGATATTTGTCTATTAGTTAACGATCCGAAAAGTCGGGTTGTTACATAAGTGCTGTTATATATATCTATTGCGTGTTATTTTGGCAGGTAGTGGCTTTTCGCGAAAGGCTATCAGGAATTCTACGCAGGTGCAGCACCAGCAACGAGGCCTAGTCGTGCTACATCCTCTTTTTTCCTACCTACCCTCCCAGCATCTTTGCATCTACCTTCTCTATTCTCTGCCCTCTACCACAAATATCTACCACCAATACCACGTATATATGACTACATTCAAAGGAGCAACACTACAATCTTAATGATTTTTGTGAGTATATGTAACAACACAATCAATCAACACACACACACACACACATATATAGTTCTAATTAGCTTATAATTTTTCTTTTAGATATGAGCTGATGTTATTTTGGTAGGTAATGGCTTTTCGCGAAAGGCTATGAGGAATTTTACACAGGTTAAGGCCTGCAGCACCAGCACCGAGGCCTGCAGCATCGAGGCCTAGGCGTGCTACATCCTCTTTTTTCCTACCTACCCTCCAAGCATCTTTGCATCTACCTTCTCTATTCTCTGCCATCTACCACAAATATCTACCACCACTACCACGTATTTTTGACTACATTCAGCACTACGTTACGTTGTTAAGGAGCAACACCACAATCCTAATGATTTTTGTGAGTATATGTAACACCACAATCAATCAACACACACACACATATAGTTCTAATTAGCTTATATTTTTTCTTTTAGATTATCAGTTGTGTTCGGTTGTCGGTACGAATTTGTGAATGGGAAACACTATTTGAAATCTGTGCCCCTACATGGACTGTGGAAATGCAAAGTGGTCAAAAAAGATGACAAGTGGAAAACAAACCCGATCAACAATCCCAAGTACAAGAAAAGAATGAATAGGGATGGCAACGGGTCGGGTTCGGCTCGGGTTTTGCAAAATCCAAATCCAAATCCAAATATTTTCGGGTTTCGGGTTTCGGATCGTATCGGGTTTCGGATCCAAAACTCAATATCCAAATCCAAATCCATCGGGTTTCGGATCGGATCGGGTTTTTTCGGGTATTCAAAATTAAAAATAGTGTAAATAAGTTGCTTAACAAAAAAATAAAAAAAAATTGTGTAAGTAAGTTAAAAAATACCGCTACATCCATTACAATTTATTTTCTCGATCTTTCCATATCTTATGTCTCAAAGATATGTGTATGTATAATATGTATTTATAATATACATTTATATAATATATATATATATAAGTGTATGTATAATATGTATTTATAATATACATTTATATATAATATATAATATATAATATAGAAAATATATAATATAGAAAATATAAAATATAATAAATAAAATTCGGGTATTTTTCGGGTTTCGGGTTCGGCTCGGGTTTTGATCGGGTTTCGGGTTTCGGATCGGGTTTCGGATCGGTATACATGAAATCCATATCCATATCCAAAAAATTTCGGGTATGAAATTCAAATCCATATCCATATCCATATCCAAAAAGTCGGGTTTTG
The DNA here is from genome assembly GCA_037693485.1 of Kitagawia praeruptora. Lineage (NCBI taxonomy): Eukaryota > Viridiplantae > Streptophyta > Magnoliopsida > Apiales > Apiaceae > Kitagawia > Kitagawia praeruptora. The sequence continues at coordinate 136,563,050 of CM075353.1, forward strand.
GATATCCAAAAAGTCGGGTTTTGGATATCCAAAAAGTCGGGTTTTGGATCGGGTATCCGTCGGTTCGGATTGTTTTGCCATCCCTAAGAATGAATGAGGCCAAGCAGGTACAGAATAAATGATTCACTAGTTATGATTATTTGTGTGCACATCGTATATTGCAATTCAAACGGTGGTCTTTAGTCAACACCCATATGGCCATATTCTCAGCTCACTGTTGAGACGTTCTTAGCATTCTTAGCAGTCCATAGAGAAGCATACAATATGCATATTGATGATTCAATTTATAAATGCTCGAGTTGATTCAACTTAACATTCAATGTATATAATGATGATCTTAATAAGGCTTAGCTGTTGATGCAGGACAAGAGATTAAAACAGTAATGCAGAGAATTATACGATCCCAAGAATACTTATTCAATAATATTCACAAGAAAAAGTGTATAATCAAAGCTAAGTAATATGTGGGGGTTACATAACTTATATAGGAATAGAAACCCTAATAATAATACCTAATGGACTAAGGCCCGTAAACAATTGGCATTTATTTAGTAAACTACTTAAATAAAAAGCTACTAGCCCCACATATAAAATACATAGATAAATTCATTATTTATCTCCACACTAAACAAATATAAACTAATTATTAATTCTTTATTCCTGTTCCTCATCAGCTGTGACATTTATGTATGAAATAAAACTGCATCTTTTTACACATTTACATAGTATCTACTGATTTTTTTCATTATTTCTTAGTTGCTTAAAAAATTCGAGGAGGATCATCCAGAAACTGTCTTAAAGATGAAAATGTATCGGAGAACTACGAATCATCAAGCTACTCTAGATACACTATGGTTGAGGGAAAACCTAAAGCATGGGAATGTAACCTCTTCGTATTGGCTTAAAGCGACAGAATTGGTTGATGAATTTTTTGATGATGATGGGAACTGTGTTTTTCTTAAGTTGATGGAGGAAGAGAATTTTGTAGAGGGCATATTCAGCTGTGAAGACTTTCAGACCACGATGAGTCAAAAATTTGGAAAAAAGGTCTTGACTACCCTTGCAAAAAAAAAACTTAAGAGAAACTCTATCCAGAAGAGTTTAGCGTCTTCTTGGACAAACTACACAAAAATTGACTACCCACCTCAAAAACATGGTGAAAAAATGTTTTACCTGGATGGGCCCCAACCTCAAGAGGTAATAAGCTCCAGCCTAAGTTAGGGTTTTAATGTCATGTTCATCAATTATAATATATATTCTATGTTTCTCATCGGTTTTGATTATTCTTCAGCTGTCGGGAGCAGAAGAAGATGAGTAAACCAGAAACAAGTGAAGAAATAGATTACTTTGTGCGGAATGAGATTTCCCTTGGTGGTGGTTTTTAAAGAAATAGTAAATGACACCACTAGAAACTTAACTACCAAGCCAGGATGCTAAAACAGTTACAGTTTTTGTCTGCCAACAGTTACATTTTGTGGGCAATGTAAACATTGAATTCTCTTAGAGTTTGAATTATGTGCATGATATATAATTCAGAACGTAACACTTAGCATTTGTTAAATTTGGATGTGCATTTCTTACCTTTGTGTGAATGTTATTCATGCCATCTTTAAAGTTTACAAAAACTCGTAGGCATGTCCAGTAGTAAATTTCCAATCTATTATAATAATAACCTGAAACAACAGTGATTATTTTAATTTGCGTAAGTAAGACTGAAACAAGTTTTTGATAACATAAAGGAAATTATGAAAGATACCAATTCATTCAAACTAATAAGCAAGATGTTTGACATTAAACTGCTGCAAATTCTAAACCTTATTATTTCATAGAGATTGATTGTGTGTGTGTGTGTGAGAGAGATGGAGAGTGTTTGTGTGTGCTGTTATTATACCAAATGTTTTATATCAATTGATGCATTAATGATATTAATATGTACTAGTTGCATACTTTCTACAAATTCATCATGTAAGTGCTGTTATATATATCTATTGCGTGTAATTTTGGCAGGTAATGGCTTTTCGCGAAAGGCTATCAGGAATTCTACGCAGGTGCAACACCAGCAACGAGGCCTAGGCGTGCTACATCCTCTTTTTTCCTACCTACCCTCCAAGCATCTTTGCATCTACCTTCTATATTCTCTGCCATCTACCACAAATATCTACCACCACTACCACGTATATATGACTAAATTCAGCACTACGTTGTTAAGGAGCAACACTACAATCCTAATGATTTTTGCGAGCATATGTAACAACACAATCAATCAACACACACACACACACATATAGTTCTTATTAGCTTATAATTTTTCTTTTAGATTATTAGCAGGTGTACGATTGTTAGTACGAATTTGTGAATGGGAAACACTATTTGAAATCTGTGCCCCTACATGGACTGTGGAAATGCAAAGTGGTCAAAAAAGATGACAAGTGGAAAACAAACCCGATCAACAATCCCAAGTACAAGAAAAGAATGAATGAGGCCAAGCAGGTACAGAATGAATGATTCACTAGTTATGATTATTTGTTAGCACATCGTATATTGCAATTCGAACGGTGGTCTTTAGTCCACACCCATATTCTCATCTCATTGTTGAGACATTCTTAGCAGTCCATAGAGAAGCTATTGCGTGTTATTTTGGCAGGTAATGGCTTTTCGCGAAAGGCTATCAGGAATTCTACGCAGGTGCAGCACCAGCAACGAGGCCTGCAACACCAGCAACGAGGCCTAGGCGTGCTACATCCTCTTTTTTCCTACCTACCCTCCCAGCATCTTTGCATCTACCTTCTCTATTCTCTGCCATCTACCACAAATATCTACCACCACTACCACGTATAAATGACTACATTCAAAGGAGCAACACTACAATCCTAATGATTTTTGTGAGTATATGTAACAACACAATCAATCAACACACACACACATATATATATATATATATAGTTCTAATTAGCTTATAATTTTTCTTTTAGATTATCAGTTGATGTTATTTTGGTAGGTAATGGCTTTTCGCGAAAGGCTATCAGGAATTCAACACAGGTTAAGGCTGCAGCACCAGCACCAGCACCAGCACCGAGGCCTAGGCGTGCTACATCCTCTTTTTTCCTACCTACCCTCCAAGCATCTTTGCATCTACCTTCTCTATTCTCTGCCATCTACCACAAATATCTACCACCACTACCACGTATGTATGACTACATTCAGCACTACGTTGTTAAGGAGCAACACTACAATCCTAATGATTTTTGTGAGTATATGTAACAACACAATCAATCAACACACACACACACATATATAGTTCTAATTAGCTTATAATATTTCTTTTAGATTATCAGCTGTGTTCGGTTGTGCACTGCTCTGTAAACAGTAGACTCGCTGAATTGTTGAGGTGTTGAGATTGAGTTTTGGTGCGTAGGTGTGTGATAGTAGTAGTGAACTCCAAGTGTTTGTCAAATTGTGTATGAAGAATTAGGTTGTACTTGTGGTGTCTGTTGTGCAACTAGCGGTAGACAGTGGACTAATAGTGATGGATTCAAAAGTAGAGAAAGGAGGAGAAAGCCTTGGATGAGGCTGTTCATGGTTGCAACAACAGATTACTGCTAACAAGGAGAGAACAAGTAAAAAATTGCAGTCTTATACAAGCATCCTAGTTATCCTACTCAAATCAACTTTATTTCAGCATCCCGGTTATTTCAGAGAGGGGGGGTAATACATTGAATTCTCTTAGAGTTTGAATTATGTGCATGATATATAATTCAAAAAGTAACACTTGGCATTTGTTAAATATGGATGTGCATTTCTTACCTTTGTGCGAATGTTATTCATGCCATCTTTAAAGTTTACAAAAACTCGTAGGCATGTCCAGTAGTATATTTCAAATCTATTATAATAATGACCTCAAACAACAGTGATTATTTTAATTTGCGTCAGTAAGAGTGAAACAAGTTTTTGATAACATAAAGGAAATTATGAAAGATACCAATTCATTCAAACTAATAAGCAAGATGTTTGACATTAAACTGCTGCAAATTCTAAACCTTATTATTTCATAGAGATTGATTGTGTGTGTGTGTGCTGTTATTATGCCAAATGTTTTATATCAATTGATGCATTAATGATATTAATATGTACTAGTTGCATACTTTCTACAAATTCATCATGTAAGTGTTGTTATATATATCTATTGCGTGTTATTTTGGCAGGTAATGGCTTTTCGCGAAAGGCTATCAGGAATTCTACGCATGTGCAGCACCAGCAACGAGGCCTAGGCGTGCTACATCCTCTGTTTACCTACCTACCCTCCAAGCATCTTTGCATCTACCTTCTCTATTCTCTCCCCTCTACCACAAATATCTACCACCACTACCACGTATATATGACTACATTCAGCACTACGTTGTTAAGGAGCAATACTACAATCCTAATGATTTTTGCGAGTATATGTAACAACACAATCAATCAACACACACACACATATATAGTTCTAATTACCTTATAATTTTTCTTTTAGATTATTAGCTGGTGTTCGATTGTTAGTACGAATTTGTGAATGGGAAACATTATTTGAAATCTGTGCCCCTACATGGACTGTGGAAATGCAAAGTGGTCAAAAAAGATGACAAGTGGAAAACAAACCCGATCAACAATCCCAAGTACAAGAAAAGAATGAATGAGGCCAAGCAGGTACAGAATGAATGATTCACTAGTTATGATTATTTGTTAGCACATCGTATATTGCAATTCAAACGGTGGTCTTTAGTCCACACCCATATTCTCAGCTCATTGTTGAGACATTCTTAGCAGTCCATAGAGAAGCTATTGCGTATTATTTTGGCAGGTAATGGCTTTTCACGAAAGGCTATCAGGAATTCTACGTAGGTGTAGCACCAGCAACGAGGCCTGCAACACCAGCGACAAGGCCTAGGCGTGCTACATCCTCTTTTTTCCTACCTACCCTCCCAGCATCTTTGCATCTACCTTCTCTATTCTCTGCCATCTACCACAAATATCTACCACCACTACCACGTATAAATGACTACATTCAAAGGAGCAACACTACAATCCTAATGATTTTTGTGAGTATATGTAACAACACAATCAATCAACACACACACACACATATATATATATATAGTTCTAATTAGCTTATAATTTTTCTTTTAGATTATCAGTTGATGTTATTTTGGTAGGTAATGGCTTTTCGCGAAAGGCTATCAGGAATTCTACACAGGTTAAGGCCTGCAGCACCAGCACCAGCACCGAGGCCTAGGCGTGCTACATCCTCTTTTTTCCTACCTACCCTCCAAGCACCTTTGCATCTACCTTCTCTATTCTCTGCCATCTACCACAAATATCTACTGATGCGGAACAAGGAATTAAATCATTAATTTGTTTCTATTTTATCTTATTAATCAAGAATAGATTTGATCCTAATATATTAGGTATTAGTTATGTTAGATGAATAGATTAATAAGAATATTCTAGATTTAGGAATAGAATAATAAAAGGGATTTGTTTCCTTTATTAGAAGATTTTTACTTGTTGGCTAAGTTTAGGGTTTTACTCCTCTTATCTAAGGAGATGTAATATCATTATTAAATAGACTTTGATTGATTATTGAATTGAGAATTGTTTCTCTCTTGTTATGGGTTGCGATCCATGATAATTCTTCTCTTCTGCGGTTGAGAAAACCCTGGGGGTAGTGGTTCTTCTTGGATCACCTTAGGGCTCGTGGATTTTCTGCGGTTAATTCACAAAATCTATCTTTTTATTAAGTTTTTAACACTTGTCCTGCATCAAAGTGGCATCAGAGCTTAGGTTTCAACATCGAATTCTTATTTGGTGAGAGATCTAGGGTTTTGCCAAAAAAAAAACACCGTAAACCACCATCTGCCCACACCAACAGTCCAACAGCCCACAGCAGCCACATCACAGCCACCGTTCCTCCACCCAAACACCATGATCTTGCCACCATTAGCCGCCAGCAGCCACCACCAGCCACAAGCAGCCACCGGCAACCACCAGAAAGCCACCAACAGCTACCATCCAGCCACCAGTAGCCACCAGAAAGCTAGAAAACAGTCCCCAATCTTCCTGAAAGTGACAAACAGGCCCTGAAACTTATAAAACAGTCCTTAAACTTGCAAAACAGCCCCTGAATTTGTCCAGAACTTACAAGTCAGCCCTTAATTTTACACAATGATTAATGCTGACGAAGTAAACAACCGTCTTGATGCGTATATCGGGCAAAACAATATGAGATTACGAAATGTAGAGAATAAACTCGAAGATTTGGGTTTGCAAATGCAAGATGTGCAAGCAATGCTAAGAGAAATTATGGATAAACTTGGCGTACAACATAATCCTCTACTTGTAAGACCTCCATCCCTGCCTCAACATCAACCTACTGGTGAAAAAGTGTCAAGAGAACCTTTTAGACACCACGACGATATTAGATCGCATAGTAAACATGTGATTGTCAAAGAAAATCAGATTGTTCAACCGCCTACAATTCAGTGTTTTAACATTGAAAAACAAAAGGCAGAGGCGTCTATTCAGTGTTTTAACATTGAAAAAGTAGACGAAGTCGTTAAAAGTGAAGAAGTTGTAAACCGCGAGAACATCATCAAGGTGGAATATTTTGATTTTTTTAGGCATTGACAACATAATGGGAATGACTACCACATCAAAAAATCCTATTGAACGAGTGTTATTTCCGAAGATCTTGCTTATGGAGTTGGAGTTTGATGTCTTCAAGTACTAAGACAAGTCATCTCTTTGTTCGTTGATTCTCAAATTTTATAAAACTCGTGGACGAGTTTTCTTCAAAGGCGAGGAGAATGATGCGGAACAAGGAATTAAATCATTAATTTGTTTCTATTTTATCTTATTAATCAAGAATAGATTCGATCCTAATATATTAGGTATTAGTTATGTTAGATGAATTTAATAAGAATATTCTAGATTTAGGAATAGAATAATAAAAGGGATTTGTTTCCTTTATTAGAAGATTTTTACTTGTTGGCTAAGTTTAGGGTTTTACTCCTCTTATCTAAGGAGATGTAATATCATTATTAAATAGACTTTGATTGATTATTGAATTGAGAATTGTTTCTCTCTTGTTATGGGTTGCGATCCATGATAATTCTTCTCTTCTGCGGTTGAGAAAACCCTGGGGGTAGTGGTTCTTCTTGGATCACCTTAGGGCTCGTGGTTTTTCTGCGGTTAATTCACAAAATCTATCTTCTTATTAAGTTTTTAACACTTGTCCTTCATCATCTACCACCACTACCACGTATATATGACTACATTCAGCACTACGTTGTTAAGGAGCACTACGTTATATATTTTTTAATAATAACATTTAATTACCAACCCCCCCCCCCCAACAATTTTTTGTGGTGGGGCTATATAAATGCAGAAAACGTAGCTAACTGTGCCATATGAGGTGTTATATCTATCCTTCGTAGTGAGCATCGAGTCTGTTCATTGTCTAAGGTATTTAGTGACTTTTGTTATTGAAATCGCTTTAGGCTTGAGGATTACCCAATTTGTTGCATTTACACCACCGTACTTCGGCTTATTTCGAAATCATAATTCGGGATTTGACCCGATTTTTGATAAACACCAGGGATTTGACCCAGGTTGTCGCAGAAGATGTACCAAAAAAATATAAGAACAAGAAATATCAGTTCAGACCTATTGTTCTATAAATTAGATATTTTGATAACATGACCAGATAAATCAAAACTACGTTAATATTTTACATGGATGTAAGAATATAATTTCATATAATTAATTTTAATAACAAAAAAAAAAACAAGCATATTATATGCAATCAATGTAAAAAACACTGAAATTAATATAAACTAGAGCTTTGTAGATGGCCGATTGTCGAAGTTTAACCAAGCTTGTGTATAAAATCATCTTTGCATCATTGAGAAATTAAAAAATATCAAACAAACAATCCTAATCATTCAATTCCTTTCCTTCAGTTCAATTAAAGTCATTCACATGTTAATTTGTTATCACATGGCCCCTTATATGTACGTATATATGCAAATGCTTATAGACAAACACCACAGCCTCATACGCCATTACATACTCTTCTTCAAGATTCCTCTCTATGTAAAACTCTTATGCGCTCTGGATGTTGTAATTTAACCTAAAAGCTTCTAGAAATTACTGGTTGCCCTAGTTCTTATTATATTTTCTCTATTTTCATTAGATTGACCACGTTTATCGTAAATTACATCTCTATTTGATTGCTTTGTGTTATCGAGTAGGAATTGTTAAATTGTATGTAGATCTAGGATTTTTATGATAAAGTTGGTGGGACTGAGTGTTCTTAATGGTTTCAATTATCTATCACGAGTTTATTTGGTGGCAGGATAAAAAGAGACTTTATCTAGCAATCCTTTGGGTTCAGTCCTTTAAAGCAAATCAAACAAATGTAAGGATTCCACAATTAAAGTGTAATTCATATCCAAAACGCCAACCCACTAGAGAACCACAAAGACAATCCAAAAGTCCACATGCTTCAATGCACATAAAATAGTAGATTTGCAATGAAAGGTCTTGCATAACTTATTAATTATGTGGTCTTACATAATTACGCTTAACTAAACATTATCAAATCTGATACATCAATTAAATATCAATTTTGAGTCGAACACTGGAAAGAACCTGGAATCAAATTGGTAAGTAAATCACACCTTTAGACTCTGACATCCAATTGCTTCCTTTAGGGATTTCTATCCCATTTTGAGGATAGAGATTTTCTTGTTCTGTACAGAAACATTATGCAGTAAGGTATACATCAGAACACCTAAATACACAATGCTACCAAGATACTCAAATAAATCTAACTTCTTTCATGCATGCCTTCACTGTAAAAATGCCTCCAACAATATTTTCAAAACCGAATAAAGTTCTACTATACACAATTTCAAACCTAACTTCTTACCACTTTGAGCCCCAACTAAAGTTGAGTATTCCTTTACAGACCCTAATCTGCCATCAACCCTCCCATTCAAGGCATTTATAGATTCATTCACGACTGCATCTTTACCAGAAAACACAATCTGCACATAATAACATATAATCCACATTAACTAGTCATTTATTTGAATTACTAGAGAAAAGGAGAAATGTAACACATCAAAAAAATTAAAAACAGGCTTTGTCCTTACAGCCCGAGAGAGCACCGATAGGTAAATGTTATTATATTATCGCTCTATATCTAATATGTAACATATTTGCAGTAATTGCTCAAATTATCCAAACATAATTTCACAAACTAGAGTTTGTAATTTATCGCTTCCATAATTTATCCCCCAATCCGCTCTCTTCAAGTTCTGTGTGCTTCTGGTGAAACCAGGTCCAGAAGCTATAAGCCTAAGTGTAGCTGTACAGATACTTTCAAGTTGATGCGGAGCATAAAACAATTAAATTAGTTGTTAATTGTTTTATATTATTATTTCGATGTAAGTATGTTTGTAATTATAATTATATTATCTAGTTAGGAATATTCTAGAAATTAAATATATGATATTTAGATATATGTTAGTAGATAATAGGAGTTATTATTAAAAGGATTTGTTTCCTTTTACCTTTGATATTACTTAGCCTCCAAGTTACTTGTTCACCAAGTTTTAGGAGATCTATTTAAACAGTTGTAATCTTCATTATAAAATAGAGTTGAATTAATATTGAAGTTGAGAATCGTTTCTATTTTGTTATGGGTTGCGATCCTAACAAATCCTTCTCTTCTGCGGTTGAGAAACCCTAGGGGCAACATCTTAGGTTGTGGGTTTTCTGCGGTTAATCCACAATTATCTATCCTTTTACCTGTTTTTATTGTTTGTCCTACACAAGGTTGTCACGTCGACGACTAGTCGACGACTAGTCGGCGACTAGTCGCCCAGTCGACATGCAGCAAAACGTCGTTGCTCGACTTGTGTGTTCTGGCGTCCATGGGTTTTTACCCGGACCCGACCCGACCCAGATCCGACCCAACTCATAAAAATTAGGTTTTTGTATTGCAAAGTCGCGTTTTTTTAGATCAAAAAGAAAGGAGGACTGAAAGGGGTGAAAGCGGATGAGAAAAAGAAAGAAAGACCAACCCACGGGAGCTCCGATTAGCACTGATTCCGGCGAAGAGAACTCCGATTAAGTATTCCGGTAAGCTTTTCTTCTTCTCCTTCATATGTTTCTTCGTGTCCTTCATTTATTTCTTCTTCTTTCATCTCTTTTTTTTTTCTTCTCGACTGTGTCTATTCTGTATGTATATGCGTATATACATGGGCTGGGTTTCTCTTCTTTCATCCCCGTACCCTACTGTTACTTTATATATATCAAAAAAAATATTTTTTTTAAAATTTTTTTTTACTTATTTTTTAAACTTTTTTACATAAAACGAATTATTTTTGAAATTTTATCACTTTCAATTTTGTTTCTTTATTTGATTTCATTCTTTTAAATTCAAATAATAATTTTATTTGATTTTACTTGTGATTTTTCAAATTATTCTTTTACTTCTTTAATCTTTTTGAAAAATTAAAATTAAACATTTTGAACATTAACAATCTGAACTACAGTTTGCATCTTTACAGTTAATAAAATTTGCTGTTTACAGATTTTGTACATTGCAGTTTATTAGAATTCTGCACATTTAATAAAAATTGTAGTCTGCCTCTTGCTTGCTCACTGTACATAACTGTTGTATCACCTCTGGAATTTTGCACCTGCAGTATACAATCAAGGGGATGGAGATGGAATTTTGCACCTGCAGTATACTCTAGGAGATGGAGATGATTCCGAGATGGATGACTATGCATGATTGTGTTTGTTTAGTTGATTTAACTTTTTAATTATGTATTTATTTGCTAAGAGATGTTTGACTTTGGTACTTGAATTTATTATCTATTAGTTTTTATTTGAACTATGAAATTAAAGTATGCTAACCTATATTATATATAATATTTAGATTAAATAAGGTACTTGTCGACTTTTTACGACTTTTTACGACTAGTCGGGCGACTTGTCGACTAGTCAATTCCAAGGTCCTCGGGCGTGGAGGCTCGACTTGTCGACTTAACAACCTTGGTCCTACATCACAAGTTATATACTTAAGGGGTATAAATGACATTTCTCTTTGAATAAACCGCTGTTAAGGCATTATATATAAACTGGGGAACCAGCCTGTGCGAGGCATGTACACTCGTATAATTTCAAAGTAATTCCTTTGTTGTTGTCTTGGTGATTTGCTGTGAAAATTTTGTAATTATTTAAAGATAACACACACATATATTTACATGTTCATGTATGTCCAGATATAAATACTTGGTTTTTATTTTTTGTCCATATATTTTATTATTATACACTAGTAAACCCAACTATCTGTTATGAACTAATTGTTTTTTATATATTTTTTAAGATTCAGCTTTTATAAACTTCTTTTCTAATTTAATCATGTTCATACATAATCTCAGACTTTTTAGGTTCATATTATAATCTAGCCAAATTATTTGAATCAAGCCATAGTCTCATAAGCCTGTCATTATGTTTGGTGCATTTATGTAATGAAGACACAATTTTTAAAATCTTATCTTCTTTTCACACAAGTATATATTAAATCTCAAATATTTTTATATAATTATATGAATCCAATTTTTAAAATTCACCCTTTTATCCCAAGTTTTATGATTTTTATGTAATATTAAAAACCCATATATTTTGCCTAAGAGAAAAGATGTTCCTAGGGATGACTTCGGGAATTTTCCTGAGGTTCAAAGCATGTTGCATACAGAAATATGGGGGTATATTCATAAATTCACTAATTACAAATATACTCTTGTATTCTTATACTCAGAATGCACATGTCCTTGAGTAATTCCCCAAAGCCACCCTCAGCTGATAGTATTAGACCTTGGTGGTTATAGGATAGAAGAACTAGGGGGTCGCCAGATGGGATATTGCTGTTTTTACGATAAACAGAGCAGTGAAGCACATGGTTGATGAAATGGCCAAGGCCCTGTGGCAGTAGTGTGTCATGTAGGTGATAACAGGTACAGTACTTGCCTGGTTTTAGTGCACAGTAATTTTAAGTTTTACACTATTTCAGCACTCGTCTAATTGTTTGAACGGATTTTTATCATATAATTTACAGTAACTTTCACCTTTTGACCCATTTGAAAGTATTAGAATCTTGGGAAGTACAAGAATGTTTAACATCAAACACAACATATAAATAAAATATAAGAAATGTTTGCTACATTTTACCCTCCCTAGCCCCTACCCTCCTTCCCACCCCTACCCTCCTTCCCAGGGCTATTCCGAATGGCACAAACTATGTCTGGAATGATTATCTATTTACATTCTTCAAACAAGTAATCATCTATATTTATTTATTTTGCCAAGATCTATTTTTTTTTAATTGCAATTGAAAATATGACAGCACAGGATAATTAGTGGCATCACTATATTTAATAACAAATTTAACAAACAGTGGAACATACCTTGTGGTCATAATTGTATTTAACAAGATAGTCCTTGTTTTCAGCTGGTAAGTTAATAATAGTTCCTTGTATCATAGTATTTGTAAGCTCTCCAACATTTGAGTCCTGTGTCCCAATCCCCATCCCTGTTTTGGCGTAATTCGTCGTCCTTGGTATTAGTGGATTAAATTTAGATCCTCCCCTTGTTTCATCCTTTAGATTGCAGATCCTACTCAACGGAGTTTCTGTTGATATATGCGAACATTCGATTAGTTTTAATCTTTATAAGACTTGCCAAACGTACTTAATAACTAACACACAAAAGATAACTAAACATACTTAAAACTCATGGAATAACTAGTCAAAGATAAAATTTTAACTTTTCTTTGAATTATTTTAGTGCTTAATAATTTGGCAGCACCACAAGCTTTAGCTACCCTTGCATAATACCCTAAACCCAATCCAATTTTTCTGCACATCTGAATAAAAAATTATTAAATCATAACATAAATAGACATATGTGATGTGTGAAGTAGATATTATATGAATCTTGCACAGTTGAAAGTGGTGTGTGTTATATAAGCATTTGCAGATTGATTTGTCAACATATGACATACCTGATTATATTCAACTGCTCGATTTGTGCGATTCGGTATGTTATGATGGAGGCGAGCTCATGAATATTCAACAGCAGCCCCGTATGTATGTATGTATGTACCACTTCTAAATTCTATCATTCATGGATTGTTTTGAGTGTTTTCCTTTTAACTTGAACCGGGTCCATATCCATTTAACCCATGTCATATATATCCGAAAAAAGATTTTAAAAATGTTTCTAAGGGATGGTATTGTATTATGACTTTTAATGACAATTTTCGGGTACAATTAATTATATAATGATAATTTAACTTTTGAAAACGGTTTCGGAATAAGAACTTTAACATTTCTTCATCATCTTAAACCAAACCAAACAAATCCAGAACAGAACAGGTGGGGTCTTCCCCATCTTAATTAATACAATATCGTTCCCTATACCTTTATACATAATAATACTCCCTCTTTATTATAATGAAAAATTACAATCCCCAACTTAGACTATTTATTATTAGGATAACCTCTATATTTTTTATTATGATTAATATTTTCATTGAAAAGTTGGTAATGATTCAAGTTAAAATTGAATCCCAACTTCTAAATTCTAATCAATACCATCCATTATTTGAGTGTTTTCCTTTTAACTTGAACCGGATCCATTTCCATTTAACCCTTGTTATATATATCCGAAAAAAGATTTTTTAAAATGGGGTATAATCAATTATATAATGATAATTTAACTTTTGAGAATGGTTTCGGAACGAGAACTTTAGCATTTCTCCCCCATCTTAATTAAAACAATATCTTTCCCTATAACTTTATACATAATAATACTACCTCTTTATTATAATGAAAAATTACAATCCCCAACTTGGACTATTTATTATTAAGATAACCTCTCTATTTATTTTTTTTATAATTAATATTTTCATAGAAAAGTTGGTAATGATTCAAGTTAAAAATTGAATCCCAACAAAATTACAGAAGTACAATGTAAGGTATGTAATATAAGCTATAAATAACCCATATACATAGGGCAATATAATGTAACCCTGTAGAATTATTGTGTGTGCCTTGTGTCATGAGTCAGGAGATGTAGAAGAAAATATTAAGTAGCCATGTGAGTAGTCTCCATCGAGCCTTGTGTATGTCTATGTCAGGAATATGTGTAGGAGCACCATGCTAGTGGACCTAGTAAAAACTAAAAACTGGAAAGAGCTGTGACCAATTCCCAAGAGAAATTCAAACAGCAACAAACCACATAGTCCGAGTTAACCCCGCAACGTCCCGAGTTCACTCACCCCGAAAAAGAAAAACCCAACTGATCGAAATCAGTCCCGAGGACCACGAAGTGTTGACTGGTAACTGAATAAATGTCACCGGAGTAGTGTAGGAGTGTCGAAAACCATCTATGTAACCAGAGACGATGAAGATTAGTTTGTCCGAGTCAATATAACTGTTAGTTACAGAGGCATGCCTGTACACATCTAATAACAAGCCTAATTGTTTGTAATGCTTTGCATTACTTACATGACCTCTTAACTGAGGGAACCTCTAGTTGTAGAGTTTCTGTTTGTATTGTACTTGTAGTAGGCATCAAATCCTAGTTGTGTAATTGTACAAATAGAGTCTAGAATAATGCTTGAAAGAAGTTCCAAGGTTCATGCCTCAAGCAAGGAGTTAAAGACTGTCTAATAATCACAGTTGGGATTTGAAGAAATGAAGAATTTGCCTAAGTACCAATTCGAGAAGTATATTTGTCTATTCGAGAAGTCCAGCATTCGAGAAGTCAGGAATTCGATATCTCAAGACACTATTCGATATCTCTGAATACACTGTTCGATATCTCATTCGATATCTCAGGGATTCGATATGTCTACTACTCTATTCGAGAACTCAAGAAGTCAACAAGTCAAGATGGTATTCGAGTTCTCAAAGAGTCAACAAGTCAAAGTTCCATTCGATATCTCAAGGACTCAGAATGTTTATCTGTAGAGACATAATGCAACTCAATGGTTCCATTAGTTGCATGTTCTCTTATGAAATGATATCTGATGTCAATGTGCTTTGTTCTAGAATGATTGACAGGATTGGCAACTATAGAGATTGCACTTGTGTTGTCACACATGATTGGATTGTTTTGAGTGTTTTCCTTTTAACTTAACTGGATCCATATCCATTTAACCCATGTTAATTAATACAATATTGTTCCCTATACCTTTATACATAATAATACTCCCTCTTTATTATAATGAAAAATTACAATCCCCAACTTAGACAATTTATTATTAGGATAACCTCTATATACATTTTCAATATTTTAGTTTCAAAAAAAAGGATAACCTCTATATATTTTTTTTTTTATTAATATTTTCATTGAAAAGTTGGTAATGATTCAAGTTAAAAATTGAATCCCAACTTCTAAATTCTAATCAATATCATCCATTATTTGAGTGTTTTCCTTTTAACTTGAACCGGATCCATATCCATTTAACCCTTGTTATATATATCCGAAAAAAGATTTTTTAAATAGGGTATAATCAATTATATAATGATAATTTTACTTTTGAGAATGGTTTCGGAACGAGAATTTTAGCATTTCTCCCCCGTCTTAATTAAAACAATATCTTTCCCTATAACTTTATACATAATAATACTACCTATTTATTATAATGAAAAATTACAATCCCCAACTTGGACTATTTATTATTAAGATAACCTCTCTATTTATTTTTTTTATAATTAATATTTTCATAGAAAAGTTGGTAATGATTCAAGTTAAAAATTGAATCCCAACAAAATTACAGAAGTACAATGTAAGGTATGTAATATAAGCTATAAATAACCCATAAACATAGGGCAATGTAATGTAAACCTGTAGAATTATTGTGTGTGCCTTGTGTCATGAGTCAGGAGATGTAGAAGAAAATATTAAGTAGCCATGTGAGTAGTCTCCATCGAGCCTTGTGTATGTCTATGTCAGGAATATGTGTAGGAGCACCATGCTAGTGGACCTAGTAAAAACTAAAAACTGGAAAGAGCTGTGACCAATTCCCATGAGAAATTCAAACAGCAGCAAACCACATAGTCCGAGTTAACCCCGCAACGTCCCGAGTTCACTCACCCCGAAAAAGAAAAACCCAACTGATCGAAATCAGTCCCGAGGACCACGAAGTGTTGACTGGTAACTGAATAGATGTCACCGGAGTAGTGTAGGAGTGTCGAAAACCATCTATGTAGCCAGAGACGATGAAGATTAGTTTGTCCGAGTCAATATAACGGAGGCCCTCATAATGGAAAACGGTCAGTCGAAGAGGAAAAGTGACAGAGACGAGTGATTGAGTTGTAGCTGACGAAGGGTGTTGTGGAACCAGAACTGAAATGTACCAAAGCCATGCGAATCGGGCGCTGTAAAGTCGTGTAGAAAGCACATAGTGACAGTGGCGACGGCACCAAAGTTGGAGCTGGATATTATAGTACGATGATGTAGAAAGGAAGGTGTAAGAGAAAATTGTGTTATCCACTGCTAGAGTTGGGATACAAAACAAGAAACCAACCCCTTCATCCCCAAATGAATCAGCTGAACCCATAGGATCCAAACTCGTCGCGAATCGTCGGAGATGCCGGGAAGCTGTTTTTCTTTATATACCAAACGGAAGCAGCGAAACAGACCCGTCCCTAGCACCGACGCAGGTATACCAAGGTATATCACCTATCCTCAGCATATAACAACTACGGGATCGCCAACCACTATACTAAGCATGTTGATGAACTCGAGGGAAAAACAGACCGTCGCATAGCGAAAACCCCATCGAAATTGTAACTGAAACTTTAATAAAAAACGAGATCCTCGTTCGAAAAACCGATCAAATGAGCCACCAAAACACTGATTATAAACAAATATATTCGCAGGGGCCAACTTAACAGAATATATATAATATATCACCCAACAATGAAACCACCAAAAACAGCAATCATATAGTTGTTGAAGTATTTCAGTGACGGAGTCGAAGTATGTTATACTAGGTCGGAGGCTAAGAGATACGAAATCGAAAAAGGTAAGAGGACCTCATTAAAAACTTCATTAGGGGAAAAGAGTGTCCTCCATTATTGAAAGAGAAAATTTATTGACCTCCGGTTGGTGGAGGAGCCACCGCCAGTCACCAGAGGAGGAAGGGTGGAGGAACGGTTTATTTGTTAGAGAGGAATCCAAGGAGGCTCTATATTTAAAATATTCCATACTTTTTTTAGGTCCATCCTTCATTAACTTTCCTTTATTTTTTTACTTTTAAAATGGTTTGTATATGATCATTTAATTATATATATATATATATATATATATATATATTTTATATATATATATATGTAATATGAAATTTTAGTTATTAAATTATCAAACATTTATATTTGTATAAAAAATTGAAAATCCAAATATGAAAATTAAGGGGGTGGTATTGTATTGTGACTTTTAAAGACTTTAAAAGTTTAGAGGCATTCAATTAATACTTTTAAATACTCTTTGAAAGTAAGAAGCTATTGTATCATGAGTCTTTAAAAGTTCGGGGTATTGAATTACAACTTTTAAAGAGTTATTAAAAGTTACAAGTTATTCAAAACGTCAATGATTTTGGTGAAAAAATGAAATTGAGAGACTTTTAATGACTTTTTATGAAAAAGTGAATATGTTTTCTCCCAAAATTGTCAGACCTTTTTTGAGACGGTTTGACGAGAGTTTATACTTCCTTAATTAATCATCGCTCCCACCTAGGGTTCCATCCTCTTTGTAAAGGTTCCTTCCTTCTTTTCATTCACATGTATAATTATGTTTTCCCTCAATTATTATGTTTTCCCTCAATTATTATGTTTTTCACAACAATCTATTATTTTCTTTTTATGTATTTTTACAATCTCACCCAATGTTGAAGGCTGTATCAAAAGAAAATGTTTATTCATTTTGTTAAATCATTCTGAACAATCAATATTTAATTATGTGTTCTTAGGAGCCTAAAATCTCCTTTTTTGTTCCTAATCTGAACACCAACTAAATTATTTCCAGCTCTATGTAATGCAATTTCATTCAGAAGATTCAAACTATCTAAAGATGTTTCAATGCCATATATATTGTCACATTTTTGTTTTCTTAGATCGCCTGAGGGATCCGTGGCTACGTTCAGATCTATAACCTTCCAGTCCCCTGTCTTTTAGATAGATAAATAAAATAGTAAAACTAGTATTAGAAAACTTTGTTACCTAGTTGGCTAGTTCTGGACGAATGATCAACGCATCATTGATCCAATAATACTCATGTTTTTTATTGAATATCTTTGTCAAATGTAAATATTAATTCAACCAGGCAACCTTTATAAAGTGGTAATATACAATCTTTGTAGTTAGTCTGGTATAACCACGAAATCTATCAAAAAGTCTATTAAAGTACCAAAAAGTTTATTAAAATGTTTAAAAGTCATTTTATTAGGAGTCATCAAAATTATTTTGAAATCTCAGAAATTCAACAAGGGTCATTAAAAGTTAATAAAATCTATTATAATCATTCTCCCAAAAATTGTCATTAAAAGTCACAATACAATACCACCCCTTAAGATTGCGTGGTTGTGTATTCATATAAGTTTATATGCACAAAATTAAAGTTCAAATTTTGACTAAGAAAATTTAAAAATGCTAAATTTCATATCATATATTGTAACCGATGGTGAATGTGTAATTTTCAGTAATTATAAAAGAAATTTTATTTTCTTTTTGCTTTGATTTAATAAAATTTGGAATGATTTTAATTATTTGTAATATCGAGTAAGGATAATAGTATCTATAAAAAATAATATTTTATAGGGAATTTCACAAATATACTAGATTTTTAATTTGTTATTACGAAAACACTATTTTTGTAATTAAATTGCATTTATACTGTCTTTTAAAAAAAAGTTTAATTTTTTTGTCAGGAAAAAAAAAGGTTAATTTACTTGAAAAAATACCTTCTTATTTATAATGGTTGCGCAACAAGCTGCATTCAGTTGCATATGCAACCTCGTATGCAAATGAATGCAACTAAAAACTGAAAATTAAATTTTCATTTTTTTGTCAACTTCCAGTTGTATATAATGGTTGCGCAAAAGCAATAAATTCAATTTGTAGTTGCATAGGTTGCATATGCAACCTTATATAACCTATGCAACTGAATGCAACTAAAAATTGAAAGTTGAATTTTCATTTTTTTGCCAACTTCTAGTTATATATAAGGGCCGCGCAACAGCAAAATTTGAAAATTTAACCTTCAGTTTTCGGTTACAAAAAAGGCCTATTTATATATAGAAGAATTATTTATGTAATGGCAATCAACTTAAACAAATAAGTTGATTAATTAAAAAATAAAAAGGAACATATCACAAAATGAGCTAATTAGTGAGAGAAGAGGGACTCACTTTAGAGCATCTCCAATGGTATTGGCTATGTTCATTGGTTAAATTTAAAAAAAAATAGTTGGCTAAAATTTATTGAACCTGTAGAGTGTTTTACTCCAATGGGGATCAGCTATAATGATTGGTTATATTTCAAAAAAGGTATGATTATTATTATTATTATTATTATTATTATTACTAATGTTTTTGGTCAATTTTGGGAAGAAAATGGGTGGGAAATGACATGACATTTGATACAGATCCCTAGTGCTTCAACAAATATGGCCAATATTAAAAAAATATAAAGGACTGGCTAAATTTTTAGACAAGGGGAATGCCCCATTGGAATGATGAACTTTTAACATGTTATGTATAATTTTCAAATTTGGTAAGTTATTTAAAATTTTAGCTAAGAGTTTTATTGCATTGGAGATGCTCTTATAAGACTTCACACATTATCGTTGTTAATTAGTAAACATGCAAGTTTTCTTTTATTATAATGCTAATAAATAAAAATAGTTATTCTAAAATTTATTTTACTCAATATTGTTTACTATTTTATTTAATATTAAATATATTTGTTTATCCAGATTTTTATATTTAAAATTTACTTTAATTAAATTTAAGAAAATGTTATATCGACTGATTTATTTTGTACCTGTATTTCCTGAGGAAAGAAGAATAAATACTCTAAAGTGTACCTCTGTTTCTTGAAAAAAAGAAAGAAGAACAAATACTATAAAGTATCAGTGAAATTTTACATATACTATAAAAATTGAACGAATTACTTCCAAAAAAATAAAAATTGAATTGATTTAGCAAAAATAAAAATAAAAATTGAATTGAGCGTGTGGACCTTATCTTGTCATTCCAGATAAGCCTCCTAAGTCAAAAAAAAAATAAAAAAAATTGAACGAATTACCATCCTTGTACTAATGTAATGCCCGTGGCGTGTTTAACATCTCCATTTGCACTAAATTACACGTCACTCACATCAAGATATTAAATTACTTGTCCTCTAGCAGGGACATTTGAGAACATAAAGTAGAAGGTTAAACTGATGTTCTTGGTGTTGAACTATGATATCGTGTTGCCTGACCATCTAATTGTAGTTGCATTCCTCACTGCTGTCGAATCTTATAAACTAAACTTCCATTTGTTCGTAGCTGAGCCAGCTGGTTTTTTATTCTTACTTGAAGCTTGCCTTGGGTCTAGCAAGCATGCACCTGAGACAAGGTTTGCTTTGGCCGGTCTCTTCACCACATGGATCACCTGAGTGCCATCTGCAAATAAAGTTATATATGTTGTCAAATTTGATGCAACACCAATGGGCTTTGGCCATAATTAAAAGGTCTATAAATTTAGCCTTATATCCATGATCAGCAACCTCATTGGCAAGTATCCTTTACTCGCATTGGTAAGCACCCAATTCATATGAAAATTATGGACAGCTAAAATATTAATCAGGAGAAAATTTATGTGCATGTACATAACAGATAACAAGTCATCCACTCAGTCTCAGCATGACAGCTTCTATACCTTCCTATATTTGCTTTAGATCAAATAGTCATGTTGCATCGAGACTCACTTATGTAATGTATCGGAGTGGAGAATCAGCAATTTTTTAACTTAAAGTCGCCAAGATTGCCAAACACCTCATAAACAACTTAAAAGCTAATTTTTGCTTTAAGTTGTTGCCAAACAGGCTCTAAATCTCTTATGATGCTCAGGCAGCTTTCTAACTGCAAAGCCAAAAAGAATCTCAAATGATCATAAAAAAGATTCTCGGATAATTTTGGAGCCATCGGTGGAATGTTCATGGGCCGAGGAGCGTGAAATTGACAATCTTTTCGTGATATTACGCCTCACAAGAAATATCCAAAATAAATTTTTTACCAGGGGTAGAATTAGTTGGTGTTTAATCGATGGTGAAAATAAATTTTTAAATGAATAAATAACTTTTATTATGCTCTATTTAACCTCCTCTCAACATATCGGAAGATCTTGACCCCGAGCACTCAAATAATAGAACAAGTAAAAGAAAAAAAGTTTCAACGGAATGTTTCAATACTATCAGATACAAAGCAAGGTGTAAAATGATGCAACATAGTTTACAATATGCCCGATTACTATAATGATTAAATAGAAGACTAGACTACTCTTTCTTCACTGTAATCTGAAAGCATAGACGACTCCTGTGGTCTAAAATAATAATACAGATAAGCACTCAAAACCAGAATATAAATATATATCAGTTTAAAAACTGCATACACAGTGAATGTTTCATGCAAAACCTGTTTACCATTTTCCCGTACGGTAAATGATCTGGTTACTCCAATAGTGCCACTGGAATGTATGGTTTAAGTCAACCATACACTCCTTCTCCAGACCACCAGCGTAAAAAGGAAACTCTATATCATTGAAACTAGGAGAAAATGTTTTCCTGACAATTCTTCCATCACGATCGAAAGCAACAAGTGAACTATGTCGATACCACGCTTGATCAGAAGAGCAATTTAAATTAAAAAAACAACGTTCCAACTCCTTTGGAAGTGAGTAACCTTTTCTATAATCATGCACCAACCATGGTAGTTCACTGTAATCAGGCAAAAACGCACGCAGGTGTTGCTTCACCTTGGTAGATGATGAATCTTTAATGTGGATCACTTCAAATTCATCATATGTACCCTTCATCTTTAGATATATATCCTTTAGCCTCAAAAGTCTATTCCAGTGGAAGGGTTCGACATACTCATTCATCTGAAAATATATTAAGAGTCTCTTCCCAGCAAACTGAGAGAACGGAATCTGTAAACTGGGACTAATAAGTCCGAGAAGCAGAAAAATTTTTGGAAGAACCTGCATCAGATATTGACTCAGTACTGAACAGACAGTGTTCAAAGTAGAGTAAAAGATGTTATTTGCATCCCAACTACAGCTGCTTTTTGGGGGCTGCCAAGGACAACTGTTCTACTTCAGCAAAAAAAAAAATGAAGGCGAAACTTTATTAAACAAGTAGGCACTTACAATGAAAAGGGTGAGGGCTGCCAAGGACAACTGTTCTACTTCAGCAAAAAAGAAATGAAGGCGAAACTTTATTAAACAAGTAGGCACTTATAATGAAAAGGGTGATTTACTATTTGCATCCCGGCCGAAAGACATTTTGGTACTCAAACTTTAAAAATACATATTACTTCCTAAACCTTTGTCCTAAACCTTTGGGAGCGCTTCATACTGCACCCTTTTGACCAAATTCTGTCGATCCTCAACATCAATATCATTATGTAAGCCCTCATATAAATATGCATAAACATATGAAAATTAGTGTATATTGTATATATAGGGTGGCACTCTAGAGAGAATCACCTCATATAGAGTCCAAGAGAGAACCACCACAAAATACGTATATTTATCTTTCTCTGTATGAAAAATAATTATAAATCTTAATTAAGAAATTGAAAATGAAATTACAAAACTTTTCTTTCTGGAAAATCATTAAAAATTAATGTAATAATCCAAAGCAATTCCACCATAGAATCAAATTTATCCAAAATTCTTCTACTGTAAAATCAAATTCAATCAAGTTTTTTGTTCAAATTTTATGTATTAAATCCTTTATAAACTTTATATATATGTCGTTAGTATTCTACATTAGAATCAAATTTTATGTTTTTAAAAATTTTATTTGTAATTAATTGATGAAATTCTATGATGGAATCAATGGTTTTCTCCGATACTCTATAAAAGAAGGTTCTCTCCGGAATAATGTCATATACATTATTCCGGAGAGAACCTTCTTTTATAGAGTATCGGAGAAAACCATTGATTCCATCATAGAATTTCATCAATTAATTACAAATAAAATTTTTAAAAACATAAAATTTGATTCTAATGTAGAATACCAACGACATATAAAGTTTATAAAGGATTTAACACATAAAATTTGAACAAAAAACTTGATTGAATTTGATTTTACAGTAGAAAAATTTTGGATAAATTTGATTCTATGGTGGAATTGATTTGGATTATTACATTAATTTTTAATGATTTTCCAGAAAGAAAAGTTGTGTAATTTCATTTTTAATTTCTTAATTAAGATTTAAAATTATATTTCATAATAAAAGATAAATATACGTATTTTGTGATGGTTCTCTCTTGGACTCTTTATAAAGTGGTTCTATCTAGAATGCCACCCTATATAAATATATATATATATATATATATATATAAGAGAAAACTGGGCCTGAGGAGATGCCTAAGGTTATAATAGATTTGTACTTATAAAGTAAAGGGCCTCGCAAGGGCATTTTTGTAAATGTAAAACTTTTATCAGTAATTTACACAAATACCCTTAAATTTGTATAGAGATTGTTTTAACCTCGGGTAGAACCCTGAGGTCACCCTCATGCACATGAAACCCAATATATATATATATATATATATATATATAAGCAACAAAAGAAATAATCAAGTAGGTTAAAAACAAGTAATATGATATGCTACATTTAATCTACAATTTTAAGTTTTAATAAAATATATTACCAAAAGAACTTACTTGTAACCTATCTTTTACTCAGAGGATCTAGAGCACCTCTAGCTTAAATTTTTATATTTTTTTTTAATTTTTACAATTAACAGGATTGTAGAAGAACTCACTTGCAACCCATATTTTTTTACTTTGAAAACAGTGTTTGGATCCCAAAGCATCTCCAACTTCAATTCCTTTGTCATTTTAGTCTCTAACTGGGCAACTTTCTTCCGGGTGAATGGGTAAACAGAAGTTCCAAATTTCTCCAAGATATCAGCGCCACATGGATCGACAAATTCTCCATTAGGCCCAAAAATAACAAGTGTGGGAGCTTTCGAACCGGCCAACTCATCCGGGTAACCAAAAATTCGTTTTAACTTCTTATGATTTGAATCTTTATATGGCAGGGCCAACCATGGCATAGTTTTAAATGTTTTCCAGAATGATTCTTCATTAGTGCGATGGAGAGTAGCTTGAGTATCATAAAGGTAAAGGAATACAACCTCAAAATTTTCCTTTTTCTCTGCCAACTCCTTGTAAGCCGTCTTAAGTTGTTCTGTGAGCCCTACGCACCTATAATTAGTTAAACCATCTTCATAGAATTCTTCATAGAAATACATGGCTACCACCTTATCCTTGAGGGTGTGAATAGGTACCTGCCATTACAATTGAACAAATAAATAATACAATCTGAACTTGATAACTTACATAAATATGTGAGCAGAATGAACTATTATATCTATATTATATTATTAAAGCCGAAACACTAAAAGTTGATCGGTCGGTACCTGTTTTTTACTACTTGTCGCACCTAATTATTTTTACCTAGTTACCCCTTAACGTAGTTATGTTTTGAATAAAGTTAAATTATTTTTTGATTTTCTACTATATAAGAATTTATTAATGTCAAACTAAAAATAATCCGTTAGTCGGTATAATAGACCTAGCGAGCTAAAACAAAATTATTCTATACTAAGGGTCCGGCTAGAACAAAAATAAAGCTCCATACTTTTTGAAAGCCAAACTAAAGATAATCCGTTGATCGGTATAATGGACCTAGCGGGATAAAACAAAATTAATGTATACTATGGGTCTGGGCTAAAACAAAACTAAAGCTCTACGCTTACTTATTGAAGCCAAACTAAAGATAATCCGTTGGTCGGTATAATGAGTCTGGCGGGCTAAAACGAAATAAATGTATACTATGGGCTCTAGCTAAAACAATATTAAAGCTCTATACTTTATTAAAGCCAACT
Organism: Kitagawia praeruptora; assembly: GCA_037693485.1. NCBI lineage: Eukaryota > Viridiplantae > Streptophyta > Magnoliopsida > Apiales > Apiaceae > Kitagawia > Kitagawia praeruptora. The sequence goes on from CM075353.1 coordinate 136,588,338, forward strand.
AATGATAATCCGTTGGTCGGTATTAATGGGTCTAGCGGCCTAAAAAACAAAATTATCACGTATACTATGGGTCTGAGCTAAAACAAAATTAAACCCAAACTAAAGATAATTCGTTTTTTGGTATAATGGGCCTAGTGACTAAAACAAAACTAATGTATTCATTGTAATTAGATACTTGGATTTCAATCCTAAATTTTACTGATATGGTACAAAATATAATCTAAACACATCCATTGACCTTATTCAAAACCCAACAATATTCTGATTAAATCACGTATAACTATTTAATTTAAACACGGGCCTACTTATTTTAAAATCAATTTTAACGAGAATATTTATTTTAAAATTTATTGTAATTACAATATATATGACATAAATAAAAATACAAAAGTACGGAAATAAAATGAGTTTCAAAAGTAACCCATGCATCGCACATGATATAAGCTAGTAATGATTTATTTACGAAATTGTCATAATCATACATGTTGTAGAAATTTATAGTCATACCCTGTCCCCTTTATTTGAGATGACATAATCACGTTCAGGAGAGGCAAGGAGTAATTCCAGAGAGGGTTGCTTAGCAATTGCATCGTCTGCAGAATCCAGGAATTCTATCCTTTTGTCAGTGAATGGATAACCTGGAGTACCATAGTCTCCAAACAAATGACAAGCATCACGCTTCAAAACCATGCCTTCTGAATCAAGGGAAATCGAGGAGGTTACAAGCAGTTTCCCTCCTTGGAAGCCACAGACACTCAATTTTCTTTCTATACGTTTTCGGGATGCTATATCTGAGAATGGTATTGCAGTCCATGGCATTCCAGCAAAGATAGATTCAAACTTCTTTTGAAGGTCTTGTTGAGAAACAAGCAATGACTCGGCACAAAGATCATCAATGGCAACAAGAATGACTTCAAAATCATTTTTAGGCAGTAAATCATTGTATATGTCAATCAAGAATGCTGTACACTCTTTCTCCCAATTCCAACTATCGTCAAGATACACCGGAACAAAATATAGAAGTATTCCCTTTCCTACCAATTGTTCAGCTTTTACCTGCATGATATAAAATATAGGGTATCTATAGTCAGCAAAAGAAAAAGACAGTCTTGCCTTCGAACCACATACAGTCTACCACTTTGGTCCTTAAAGTCAACTTGCAAATCTTGAATATTAGAAGACATTACTAACTGGAAATTAATATCACTTCACAGGTATGGCAAACTTGAATATTAGTACCACTTCTGAGGTACGGAACTGAATATCTATATTAAGATGCACACAAAGGAATTGGCATCAAGTGTCATACACTATTCTTAATTGTCACCTCACATATTAGATATATATGAATGAGACACTATACGCCTAAGGTCAAAGTTATTAATATAATCCAAGTTGAGAATTGTAATACCAACTAGACATTCTTCCACCTACTTAAAAGCGGTGAGGTATGGGCTCCACTGAGGTATTCAAAGTGCTAAGAAACCTCAAAATAGGATAGTAGTGTCATTAGATTAAAAAACAGAGAATGGTCACGTGTCTCGCAGTTAGGGACTCAAGGGGTGCAGTACGCATGACCCCCTTAACTAATCTACATCTTACTATAGTGTTTTATGCTAGCTATTGCATGACTTACTTCCCGAAACATTATTATATTCTAATGTTCATACTATCTTTAACATGGGGAAGGAGTTTTATTGACATTCATACTTTTTCAACATTGCTTGAATTTTTCCACACGTCTATTATTCTTTACTAGCTTAACCCGTGCGATACACGTATTTTCTTTAATTTATATAATTTTTTCAATAATTTGAATGTATTTTTTATGATATGAATTTTGTAAATTAAATTTTTATATGATATGATTTGATAATAATTACTAATATATATAATATGTATATATATATATATATTGGCTTTAATTATAAGATTAAGATAAGATGATATGTTTTAGCTAAAAAAAGTAATCAGCCAATTATTTATTATTATAATATCATTTTATTAAATACAATTATTCGCGATACTATTGGAAAAGAAGAGAGTTTGTAGCAAGAGAAAATATAAAGGTAACATGTTTTAGCTGAAAATGTAATTTGTTAGTTATTATTAATCATAATAATATTATTTTATTTTATTAAATATAATTGCCGTAGTATTTTTAGAATATAAAAAATAACGTGTTTTACCTAAAAATGAAGTTAATTAGTTATTAAAAAATAGAAAACGTAACATGTTTTTACCAATAATAAATATTTGATTAAGGATAATTAAATAAGAAAAGAAAGTCTGAAAAATATTAAGTAAAGATATTAGTTATTCAGTAAAGATATTTTAGTTTGAAAATATAGAAAAGACATTACCTTTTAGATGGAAAAGGAAATCAGTTAGTTATTAGTAATTATAATATTATTAGTTTATTTCATTAATTAGAACGACTATATTTTTGGAAAGAAAATATTTTTGTTAGAAAAGGTAATAGCTGGAAAATGTAATTGGTTAATTAATATTTAGGAGAAAATGAGATAGTTTGGTTAAAAAAATGAGAAAAGATATTAACTTTAAGTTGAAAAAGGTAATTAGTTAGTTATTAGTAATTATAATATTATTAGTTTATTTCATTAATTAGAACGATCATATTTTTGGAAATAAGAGATTTTAGTTAGAAAAGTTAGAAAAGGTAATCAGTTAGTTATTAGTAATTATAATATTAATATTTTATTTCATTAATTAGAACGACCATATTTTTGGAAAGAGGAGATTTTAGTTAGAAAAATTAGAAAAGGTAATTGTTAGTTATTATTTAGGAGAAGTGTTGAAAAGAGCTGCATGTAATATTTTGAGAAAAAATTGTGTTTTGTTTTTTTTTTATAATTTAATTAAAATAATATTGTGTTTTGTTTTCTTATAATTAAGTAAAATAATTAAGTGTAATATTTTAGTTAGAAAAGTTAGAAAAGGTAATCAGTTAGTTATTAGTAATTATAATATTATTATTTTGTTTCATTAATTAGAACGACCATATTTTTGGAAGGAAAAGATTTTAGTTAGAGAAATTAGGAAAGGCAATAGTTGAAAAGGTAATTGTTAGTTATTATTTAGGAGAAGTGTTTTATTTTTTTATAATCAAGTAAACTAAGATTGTGTTTTATTAAAATAATTAAGTGTAACAAAGTAAAACACTTATATAAGGTAAGTACCGTACCGTACCAAAACTTTAATATAGTATAGATTCAAAGAGGAAAGACCTTTTAGGTGGTTTGACCATGGTACTATCTTTTATTTTGCATCTATTTATAACTTTTTATATTCAAATCAATATTATTATATATTAATATTATATATCAAAAAAATTAAGTTTTCTATAGGAATCCTACTAATATTACAAAATTCTATTTCAAAAACTCGTATATTAATTAACTAGAAAGCCATGAATTCACACAGTTATTACAAAATGATTTCTCCGTGCACATATATTCACATTTTCTATTAAGTATCTATCATCATTCTATAGTATAATTATTCACAAATGCATTCTTATAACTTCTATACAAAAAATCTTCATATAGTATGTAATATTTTATTTTTGAAAAGATTACAAATCAAATTGTTTCTAGATTAATATCAATCATAACTATCATCTATAATTTGAAAATCGATTGGACTTTTGATTCTATAATGAAAATAGGGTTATCTGCTAAAAAAAATTGAAGGAGTCGTCATGAAAGTGCTTGTATGCATAAGGTATGTTTCAGTGAAAATCATTTTCACCATTCCTACTTCTAATCGCAACATATTAGGCATGCTTGCTTTACTTTCTTCCACCTAGTATAGATCTCCATTATTTCCATTGCATTTCAGAGAAGATGCTGAACCAATATTTAGATGCATCACATTATTAGGACAAGAAATAAAACTACAGTGGGATTCTGACATTTAGCAAGACAGAATCACCAAAAACAAAATAATTGCAAAATCAAAGGACGGAGGCATGCCCAAGAGGTATTTCCTCTCTGTGTTTCATGAGGTTAAATTCCCTCTGTATAACAAAATATGGAAGTGAGTGGTGACACTAAGGATGGTGTGTCCGATCTCTAAATGTTGTCTGGGAAAATATGATTTAAAAAACAATTGATAAAGTAAATAAAAAGTTGTGAGGGAACATTCTGTATTAATAGTACATACCTTTTGGCCATTGTATTTGACAAGATAATCCCTCTTTTCAGTAAAAAGAAGGTTCTGCAAGTTAATAATATCTCCCTCCTTGATGTCTGTAAGCTCATCATCCTCCTCCTGTGTCTCTGCAGCCATCCCCTTTTTAACATAACTCGTCCCTGGCATGAATAGATTAATTTCAGATGCTCGTTTTATTCTTCCTTTACTTTGTAGATCATATTCTTAGGCTGTTTTGTTGATTTACATGCCTAAAAATTAAAATTGATTAATTTCAATCTCTACAAGACTTCCATATGTATTAATCAACTGCACATATTTCAGGACTAACCAACAACATACACTCCAACGAGGAAGCTGCTAAATTTAAACAAGTTACTTCTGCATTGTTGGTTATTACAATCTTATAGAGTAGAAGTGCTATATAATAGTCATATAATAGTTGTACGCTAAATCATAATTATTCCATGCATAATACTGATTCTCCTATCAAGCCACTCTCCTCAGCCACCCTATATTATCAAATACCGAAGCACGTAGATTAAAACTAAATCTCATATATGCAACTACTCAATGTTTAATGATCACAATGTATAATAAAACATTGCAATTCCAAAATTAGAAATCCATGAAAAAACAAAAGCTATAATGAGCATAAGCAATTGGGTTGAGTGATTTCTGGCCTATCCGGGTCTACTAATATATCTGGCGATATCGGAAAAGGTAATAATAACCTTATTTTAAATCATGTAAATCTTTAAATACAACATTTCATAGCACGCACATGAAAGTTCTACAATAAAGTAACATCAGTGAACATGATCACATAATGAAATCAACATTATCCCATAAATCCCCACAAAAAAGAAAGGTGAAATTAGTGTGCCTCGCTGAGCCGCCATTAAGAAAACTGACCTACTACAAGACAATGCCAATTGCCAAGTGTTTTGGTAAATGCATGAAGTTTGCTTTAATTCAAAGGCGGAAATACTTGATTAGGTTTGCCACTAATTCTACTCTTGAACTTAAACAAGAACTAACCATGTATATATCTTATTTGGAACCTATAAAAAGTATTTTCAATACTCTATGAACTAGGTTTATATTGTCCGCATGGTTGTTACGTTGGTAAGTAGAGTCGACCGGGGTGTCCGACAAGTCGAGTCGTGACTAGTCGACACTAGTCGACAAGGTATAAAATTATAAATATATAGATGTATAAATATGTTATATAAGTGTATTCTAACTTCTACCAACCATTTTCTCCTTTTTCTCTTACATACATAAGAGATCTTAAATCTACGAAGATAAAGACAAGCTGCACACTGCACAGCAGTGGCTGCAGTGTACACTTTACTGCAATGGCTCGCTAGCTGCAGTCTGCACAGCAGTGGGCAGTGGTCGCACTGCAGCGGCAACAAAAGAAATCTGGACAGTAGAATTAGATAAGGAAAATCTGGACAGAATAGAAAAACCAAGTTCATGAGAGTGGAATACAAATTTAAACTACAGTGAGAGTGCAAATTATTAAAAATATGGGCATAATTTTAGATATATCATCATAGAGATCCAAAATATTATCTCTCCCACGTTCTTTTGTTTTAAAGGTCTATTTTTTGTAACTGGGCTTTTGTTTTAAAGGGCTATGTTTGTAACTGGGCTGTTTTTTTTTTTTTGGATTTATAAACCAGTCCTACGATTGCGTCTCCTGGTCGACCCAGTCGAAGTTTCATGTCTACCTCTGCTGCTCGACTAGTCCAATTAATTAATATGTCATTTATGCGAAAAGAAAGTTCCCAAATTCCAAAATGATCCCCAATACTTACTATAACAATTATAATAAAAAAATAACATGATTATGTTTTTATTTTTTTGGGTAAAAGCACATGGCTGGTGATTGCACTCCCTGTTATTATGATTACTTCTTATTGCAATATTTATTTCATATTTTTTAATAATAACATTTAATCATCAACCCCCCCCCCCCAAAACAATTTTTTGTGGTGGGGCTATATACATGCTGAAAACGTAGCGAACTGTGCCATATGAGGTGTTACATCAATCCTTCATAGTGAGCATCGAGTCTGTTCATTGTCTAAGGTATTTAGTGACTTTTGTTATTGAAATCGCCTTAGGCTTGAGGATTACCCAATTTGTTGCATTTACGCCACCGTACTTCGGCTTATTTCGAAATCAGAATTCGGGATTTGACCCGATTTTTGATAAACACCAGGGATTTGACCCAGGTTGTCGCAGAAGATGTACCAAAAAATATAAGAACTGGAAATATCAGTTCATACCTATTGTTCTATAAATTAGATATTTTGATAACATGACCGGATAAATCAAAACTACGTTAATATTTTACATGGATGTAAAAATACAATTTCATATAATTAATTTTAATAACAAATAAAAAAACAAGCATATCATATGCAACCAATATAAAAAACACTGAAATTAATATAAACTAGAGCTTTGTAGATGGCCGATTGTCGAAGTTTAACCAAGCTTTTGTGTATAAAATCATCTTTGCATCATTGAGAAATTAAAAGATATCAAACAAACAATCCTAATCATTCAGTTCCTTTCCTTCAGTTCAATTAAAGTCATTCACTTGTTAATTTGTTATCACATGGCCCCTTATATGTACGTATATATGCAAATGCTTATAGACAAACACCACAGTCTCATACGCCATTACATACTCTTCTTCAAGATTCCTCTGTATGTAAAACTCTTATGCGCTCTGGATGTTGTAATTTAACCTAAAAGCTTCTAGAAATTACTGGTTGCTCTAGTTCTTATTATATTTTCTCTATTTTCATTAGATTGACCATGTTTATCGTAAATTACATCTCTATTTGATTGCTTTGTGTTATCGAGTAGGAATTGTTAAATTGTATGTAGATCTAGGATTTTTATGATAAAGTTGGTGGGACTGAGTGTTTTTAATGGTTTCAATTATCTATCACGAGTTTATTTGGTGGCAGGATAAAAAGAGACTTTATCTAGCAATCCTTTGGGTTCAGTCCTTTAAAGCAAATCAAACAAATGTAAGGATTCCACATTTAAAGTGTAATTCATATCCAAAACGCCAACCCACTAGAGAACCACAAAGACAATCCAAAAGTCCACATGCTTCAATGCACATAAAATAGTAGATTTGCAATGAAAGGTCTTGCATAACTTATTAATTACGTGGTCTTACATAATTACGCTTAACTAAACATTATCAAATCTGATACACCAATTAAATATCAATTTTGAGTCGAACACTGGAATGAACCTGGAATCAAATTGGTAAGTAAATCACACCTTTAGACTCTGACATCCAATTGCTTCCTTTAGGGATTTCTATCCCATTTTGAGGATAGAGATTTTCTTGTTCTGTACAGAAACATTATGCAGTAAGGTATACATCAGCACAACTAAATACACAATGCTACCAAGATACTCAAATAAATCTAACTTCTTTCATGCATGCCTTCACTGTAAAAATGCCTCCAACAATATTTTAAAAACCGAATAAAGTTCTACTATACACAATTTCAAAACTAACTTCTTACCACTTTGAGCCCCAACTAAAGTTGAGTATTCCCTTACAGACCCTAATCTGCCATCAACCCTCCCATTCAAGGCATTTATAGATTCATTCACGACTGCATCTTTACCAGAAAACACAATCTGCACATAATAACATATAATCCACATTAACTAGTCATTTATTCGAATTACTAGAGAAAAGGAGAAATGTAACACATCAAAAAAATTAAAAACAGGCTTTGTCCTTACATCCCGAGAGAGCACCGATAGGTAAATGTTATTATATTATCGCTCTATATCTAATATGTAACATATTTGCAGTAATTGCTCAAATTATCCAAACATAATTTCAAAAACTAGAGTTTGTAATTTATCGCTTTCATAATTTATCCCCCAATCCGCTCTCTTCAAGTTCTGTGTGCTTCTGGTGAAACCAGGTCCAGAAGCTATAAGCCTAAGTGTAGCTGTACAGATACTTTCAAGTTGATGCGGAGCATAAAACAATTAAATTAGTTGTTAATTGTTTTATATTATTTTTAGATATAAATATGTTTGTAATTATAATTATATTATCTAGTTAGGAATATTCTAGAAATTAAATATATGATATTTAGATATATGGTAGTAGATAATAGGAGTTATTATTAAAAGGATTTGTTTCCCTTTACCTTTGATATTACTTAGCCTCCAAGTTACTTGTTAACCAAGTTTTAGGGGATCTATTTAAACAGTTGTAATCTTCATTATTAAATAGAGTTGAATTATTATTGAAATTGAGATTTGTTTCTCTTTTGTTATGGGTTGCGATCCTAACAAATCCTTCTCTTCTGCGGTTGAGAAACCCTAGGGGCAACACCTTAGGTTGTGGGTTTTCTGCGGTTAATCCACAATTATCTATCCTTTTACCTGTTTTTATTGTTTGTCCTACATCACAAGTTATATACTTAAGGAGTATAAATGACATTTCTCTTTGAATAAACCGCTGTTAAGGCATTATAGGCATGTACACACGTATAATTTCAACGGAATTCCTTTGTTGTTGTCTTGGTGATTTGCTGTAAAAAAATTGTAATTATTTAAAGATAACACACACATATATTTACATGTTCATGTATGTCCAGATATAAATACTTGGTTTTTATTTTTATCCATATATTTTATTATTATACACTAGTAAACCCAACTATCTGTTATGAACTAATTGTTTTTTATATATTTTTTAAGATTCAGCTTTTATAGACTTCTTTTCTAATTTAATCACGTCCATACATAATCTCAGACTTTTTAGGTTCATATAATAATCTAGCCAAATTAATTGAATCAAGCCAGAGTCTCATAAGCCTGTCATTATGTTTGGTGCATTTATATAATAAAGACACAATTTTTAAAATCTTACCTACTTTTCACACGAGTAATATTAAAATCCCAAATATTTTTATATAATTATATGAATCCAATTTTTAAAATTCACCCTTTTATCCCAAGTTTTATGATTTTTATGTAGTTCTAAAAACCCATATATTTTGCCTAAGAAACAAGATGTTCCTAGGGATGACTTCGGGAACTTTCCTGAGGTTTAAAGCATGTTGCATACAGAAATATGGGGGTATATTCATTAATTCACTAATTACAGATATACTCTTGTATTCTTATACTCAGAATGCACATGTCCTTGAGTAATTCCCCAAAGTCACCCTTAGCTGATAGTATTAGACCTTGGTGGTTATAGGATAGAAGAACTAGGGGGTCGCCAGATGGGATATTGCTGTTTTTACGATAAACAGAGCAGTGAAGCACATGGTTGATGAAATGGCCAAGGCCCTGTGGCAGTAGTGTGTCATGTAGGTGATAACAGGTAAAGTACTTTACTTGCCTGGTTTTAGTGCACAGTAATTTTAAGTTTTACACTATTTCAGCACTCGTCTAATTGTTTGAACGGATTTTTATCATATAATTTACAGTAACTTTCACCTTTTGACCCATTTGAAAGTATTAGAATCTTGGGAAGTACAAGAATGTTTAACATCAAACACAACATATAAATAAAATATAAGAAATGTTTGCTACATTTTACCCTCCCTAGCCCCTACCCTCCTTCCCAGGGCTATTCCGAATGGCACAAACTATGTCCGGAATGATTATCTATTTACATTCTTCAAACAAGTAATCATCTTTCTTTTTTTTTGCCAAAATCTATATTTATATTTTTTAATTGCAATTGAAAATATGACAGCACAGGATAATTAGTGGCATCACTATATTTAATAACAAATTTAACAAACAGTGGAACATACCTTGTGGTCATAATTGTATTTAACAAGATAGTCCTTGTTTTCAGCTGGTAAGTTAATAATAGTTCCTTGTTTCTTAGTATTTGTAAGCTCTCCAACATTTGAGTCCTGTGTCCCAATCCCCATCCCTGTTTTTGCGTAATTCGTCCTTCGTATTAGTGGATTAAATTTAGATCCGCCTCTTGTTTCATCCTTTAGATTGCAGATCCTACTCAACGGAGTTTCTGTTGATATATATGCGAACATTCGATTAGTTTTAATCTTTATAAGACTTGCCAAACGTACTTAATAACTAACACACAAAAGATAACTAAACATACTTAAAACTCATGGAATAACTAGTCAAAGATAAAATTTTACCTTTTCTTTGAATTATTTTAGTGCTTAATAATTTGGCAGCACCACAAGCTTTAGCTACCCTTGCATAATACCCTAAACCCAATCCAATTTTTCTGCACATCTGAATAAAAAATTATTAAATCATAACATAAATAGACATATGTGATGTGTGAAGTAGATATTATATGAATCTTGCACAGTTGAAAGTGGTGTGTGTTATATAAGCATTTGCAGATTGATTTGTCAACATATGACATACCTGATTATATTCAACTGCTCGATTTGTGCGATTCGGTATGTTATGATGGAGGCGAGCTCATGAATATTCAACAGCAGCCCCGTATGTATGTATGTATGTACCACTTCTAAATTCTAATCAATATCATTCATGGATTGTTTTGAGTGTTTTCCTTTTAACTTAACCGGATTCATATCCATTTAACCCATGTTATATATATCTGAAAAAAGATTTTAAAAATGTTTCTAAATGTCAGTAGCATCGGATATAATTAATTATATAATAATAATTTAACTTTTTTTTTTTTGAAAGTAAATAATAATTTAACTTTTGAAAACCGTTTCGGAATAAGAACTTTAACATTTCTTCATCATCTTAAACCAAACTAAACCAAACAAATCCAGAACAGTTCATAATAGGGTCTGGGCCTCTGGGGTCTTCCCCATCTTAATTAATAAAATATCGTTCCCTATACCTTTATCAATCAATATATTCTTAAAGATGCTTAGTAAAGAATTTAATCAAATTACACCAATTATCCTTTAAAATCAATATTATCCAATTTTTTTACATAGGCTTTTTAGTCATTTTACTTTTAAATTACACCAATTACCCCTTGAAATCAATATTATTCAATTTTTTACATAGGCTTTTTAGTCCTTTTACCTTTTAAACGGGTTAATGGGTTAATGGATATCCATATTTTAATCATATAGATTTAGTTTTAGGTTTTGAGTGTCTACATAACAAACCCTTTAGAACAATTATAAACTCATATCGTACAGCTCTCTCTTTCGTCCTCTTTCAGGTATGTGTCGGCCCTCTTATCAGAATATTAGCAAACAATGAATTTATGTGATGTCTTTGTACGTTTTATAATTAGAGTATATTGTTATTATGTATTCTCACATGACCCTATATATATGTTTGCTTGTATGTGCCAGTAATTTTTGTACTAATCTATTCGTATTTTATATTGTAGACTGTTGTGTCAAGTCATGAATTGGTGTAGCCTGTATTATGTTTAAAAGGAAAAAGAAAACGTTAATCTTTATACTTGTGGTGCATAATCTCAGTAATTTTTACTACAGTATTTAATAATCTTTGGAGTGATATATTGCATATCCTTAAAGTGCTAATTTTGCTAGAATGTTTTGCTACTGTTAAAATTTATTGCGAGTCATATTTATGAGATTTAATTAACTGTAGTACTATTTGATTTTAGAGTATTGCATGAATAGGAGTAGCTTATATTTTGACTTATTCATGATAATTGTATCGGATGAATATTTGTATAAAAAAAAAGGGAATTTATTTTTGGTATGAATATATGATGAGTGAATTGAATTATTTATTTATTATTTCATTAAAGACACTTAGTAAATTTTGGAGGTTTATCAGTTGATTTGCTTGATTTAGTTTTAGAGGTCATGAATTGATTCTGTAGTGTACTAACTGGTGTCATGCATGTAGTATTCAAATATAATTTATTATAATTACAAGGTAAAAGAAAAAGATAGATAAAAAGATTAGTGATTGTTTTGTAATTGTGCATGTTAACTTGGACATGCTGCGTATTTTATATTGGGCCTTAAACCCCATTCACTTTTCTTTTTAATGATTTGTATAATTTTTGTCTGCATCCTTTGTTTTTATATGATTAACTTGTTTTTAGATATTGTAAACCTAATTCCAGTGTGCATTTTACTTTATATGATTTTAAGTAACGAATATCTAAGTGCAGTGGGTTAAATAAGTTATTAATTGTTTGACGTTTTATTATTAAAATTATAGGATTTGTTCGCGTTAATATTTGGTGTTTGATCGTTTTCGAGTTAAGTACTTTTTGACTTATTTTTAATTTCTGAAAAAATATTTGATATTATGATTTTCGATTTTCGTATAAGATATAAGAATTCTGTTTTGAACTGTATAAGATATAAGTATTTGATTTTAGAATCCTCAGTCTCTACGTTTCGAACCCGTTCGTAATTTACGCTATAGTTCCTGAACTAGCCTTAGATACCCTTAGTAGGCCCACAAGTGTACAATTTTAAATACCTATTAAAGGCACGTAATTATTGAACTTTAGATTCCGGTCACTGACAAAGTGTGACGAAAGAATAAGAATAAGATGCCGGTCACTGACGATGTGTGGCATAGATCAAGATTGTGGTATTTATAAGAATTTCGTTTCTGTTTTGTTCTATTATTTTATTCTGTTTCAAATTCTTGATTTGTAAAATATAAACTTTAGGTTGAATCATTTTTTGCAAAAAGGTTTTCGAAAATTATTATTGTTTTGAGAAAATATGTATTATTAAAACGTCCACTGATTTTGAGGATATTTGTAAGTCAATTTGTTACTTACTGAGTTGTGTAGCTCACTCTTTTCTGATATTTCAGGTTCGTATATTGTGGAAGCTTATTGAGATCAATGTGGATGTGAACTTGTGAATTTCGTGTTACGTGATTGATGTAATTTATTGGATAAGATTTATTATGTTGTTAGACAAATTTTGTTAATTGTAAGATGTTGATTATTGAATTAATTTGTAGAGCTGCGCCTCGAAATTTATTGTTTACGTTCATTAAGTTGACTTAGATTTGACTTTTGTGGAATTTGGGATTTATTGAGTAAATAAATTCAATTTATTTTAGTTTTGAATTTAGAATTAATAGTCCAAAAAGTCGGGCTGTTACAATATCTTTATTTATAATTTTCAATATACACTGCATCATCTGTGATCATTGTTTTGAAAATTTCGGATTTAGTCGACAAAAGCACCGTCTGGTTACTTATAAAAAATTAATCGATATAATAATGGAAGATAGGTTAATATTATTAATTATTTAAATTTAACACACTTCTTTATTTCTTTGATGTCCTTTTTTGTCATTACACGACATTTGGAGCGACCAAATTTAGATTGGATCGATCCCAAATCAAAGCCTCTACTATTTTTTTGTCATTACACAGCATTTGGATCGACCCAAATCTAAACCTCTACTATTATCCTTCATTTTTTTATCTTCTCTATTTCTTTGATGCTTATTTTAAAAAAATTAAAAAGAATTTTTTAAATATGGAGCCAAAACATGAACAAAATAACAAAAAAATATTTTTATTTATAATTTTCAATATACACGACATCATCTAGGATCATTGTTTTGAAAATTTCGGATTTAGTTGACGAAATCACCTTATGGTTACTAATAAAAAATTAATAGATATGATAATGGAAGATAACTTAATATTATTAATTATTTAAATTTAACACACATCTTTATTTCTTTGGTTTCTTTGATGATCTTTTTTGTCATTAATTACACAGCATTTGGAGCGACCCAATTTAGATTGGATCGACCCAAATCTAAACCTCTACTATTATCCTTCATTTTTTTTATTTTCTTTATTTCTTTGATGCTTATTTTTAAAAAAATAAAAAAGAGTTTTTTAATTTTAGAGCCAAAACATGAACAAAATAACTAAAAAAATATCTTTATTTATAATTTTCAATATACACAGCATCATCTATGATCGTTGTTTTGAAAATTTCGGATTTAGTCGATGAAAGCACCGTCTGGTTATCAATAAAAAATTAATCGATATAATAATGGAAGATAACTTAATATTATTAATTATTTAAATTTAACACATATTTAAATATATAGGGAGATGCTCAAATGAGAACTTTATTAAAATGAGAATTTAGTTCACACTAATATATATATATATATATATATATATATATATATATATATATATATATATATATATATATATATATATATATATATATATATATATATAAGGAAAGCCAGGGCGCGGCCTAATTCCTCCAACTTGAGTCAAAACCCTAATTTATTCTAGAATTCCCCAAATTGAATCCATATTTGACCCGAATCCATCTTAAAAATACCCGAACCGAATTTTGGCTATAACAACTACCCCCCAATTCCATACGAAATCAGAGATGATGTATGGAATTTCTTCTAAAAAGCCCAAAATTCTTCACAAATCTCCATCAGGGCGCGCCTTGGTAGAGGGCGCGTCCTTAGAATCCCAAACGACTTAAGTGGCCGACAGCTGTTTTCCACTACTTTTCCTAAATCTCTATAAATACCCAAACATTTCTCTTTTACTCTTTTTGCTCTCTCTCTCTCCCCAAAAACTATCCTCCGGCGACTTCATTTTCCGAGTACCAATCCGGCCGATTTCGACGGTTTTCTTCAACTTTCTTCCACCAATCTTGTTCCAGAACTTCTAAGGTACGTTTTGATGCTTTTAATTTGTGTTTTCACCATGTATTTTGTCCGATTTCGCGATTTGACTCTTTGTTGCTTTCGTGTTCTTCAATATTACCTGTATGTATATATGTATGTATGCACGTTTGATCTTTATTTGCTGTTATGCCTCTTTCAAAATATGTTTCTGAGAAATTGGTATATCTGATCACTCTTCAGGGCGCGCCTTTGACACAGGGCGCGCCTTGGCGTTTCTCTGATACTACGACGTACTTTTATAAATTTGATTCTTCAGGACACTTCTAGAATACCTTAGAAAAATTTTTTAGATGTATCTTTATAATCTAGGGCGCGCCTTGTACCCAAATTACGTCTTAGACATCTAGATATTAACTTTTGCAAAGAATTCTTCGATTTATTTAATTCTTGGACGCGCCCTAAGTCCCTTCTTTTATTTAATTTTGCAGCTGGAGGGCGCGTCTCCGCCTTTTCACCCCTTTAGGGAATTCAACGAAAGTTTAGGAATCCATTCTCCATTGCCACCCCCTTTATCTCCTGAACCTTATAGGAGCCCTCTTTCGTTCCTTTCCCTTGAAGACAAGGCGCGCCTCATTAAAGATCTTAACGAAGAAATCATGAACTCTGATGGAGACTCTTTTGATGGTATTCCCCTTGAAACTCAAGTATCTGAAAGAATTCCAACACCAATCCTTGAACAAACTCCAAAACCCTTGTACACTGATCCTTCTGACCACGATTTCACTCCAAATTCTAACTCTTCTAGTGATACACACTCTTCTGATACTTATTCTTCAGAGGGCGCGCCCTCGGTATCATCCCTCTCACCCATGGCCGATTCCGAACCAACATCTCCACCACCTTCTCCTGTCCCATTCGAACACTGGGAAGTCCTTGAAGAAGAAATTGACATCGACTGGGGAAGATATAATGATTTACCAGAAAAAGAGAAAAATGTACTTAGAAAGAAACGGGGTAAACTTGCCTGTGTAAACATGTCTTCCATAGCTACAAGTGATGAAGTAGGATGGGCCATGCAATATTATGGTCAAGAAGGAATTTGGGCCATCCCATATGCTCATCACCGTCCTCACATCTTCAATTATGGCCGAAACTTCAAAATTCCAAGGATGGTCTTAACCCCAAAGCTGGTTGCTCTCGGTGTGGGCGCGCCCTTACATCCCTACCTTGAACAAATACTCAGATGGTACGACATAGCCCCTATTCAACTGTCCCCCAACAGCTACAAACTGGTGTTAGCTTTATTCATCCTTTATCACGACCTTGAGTTAGGAACCCCTTCTATGCCTGAGGTGAGCTATTTCTTCAGCCTTCGACAATCTAGCATTGGCTATTATTATCTTGTCATCAACAAACCTCACAACAACAAGGGTTTTTCTGAAGGAAGAATTAGTCATCTAAAATTCTGGAAGGAGCCATTTTACTATGTCTGGGACGTTCCTCGAGTCCGAATACAATTCAACACGAACCCTAGTAAGTGAGGGCGCGCCCTATACTTTTCTTATCTTTTTACCTTTCAAATATTTATTGATTCCTTCTAATTCCAACAGATAAGAGAATACAGAAAACACTTGAAGGCGCGGCCTCAATCCGGGCTAAAGCTGTTCTGAAAGTTGCCTCAGAAAAATTTAACCTCCAATCTTTAATCACAGAGGAAAACTTAAAGAGGGTTGGAATTTTATCTGATAAAGTTGGCCATATTTGCAAATTTAAAAAATTTAAGAAGGGAATTCCTGTTCCCTCACTCTCATCTAGTGATAGCGAGCATTCTGATTCTGATGAAGGTAATAGTTGTAGATCAGGGCGCGCCTTAATTGTTTCTTTTTCACTTATGTTTTATACTTTACTCTCTTTACACAGGGTGCGTTCTAACCCTTCTTCTCTTTTATCTTGTACAGATATGGCCCCTAGGATTCCACGAGGATTCGGCGCTGCCAAGAAGAAGAATGATAAAGAGAAGAAAAATGACCAAGGGGACACCTCCGACTCCAGGGCGCGCCCTGCACCAGAGAAAAATTCCAGCGACACCATCACTCCATCCACAGAATCTTTGAAAAGAAGTGCTGATATCCAAGAACCCATCACCAACAGGGGCAAGAAACCAAGACATGAGGGCGCGCCTTCGTATGTTGAAACCCTAATTGGTCCTGCTGCTGCTTCTCTTGTTGAAGAAAAGGAGGTTGACATTTGGCAGAATATGAACGCGGATGAGGAATCTCGGTCAATGATTCGGGCATCTGCTCAACTCCTTATTCAATCTCTAGGGCGCGCCCAGAGGGTTCATAGGGAAAAACTACACCTCAACAGACTCGAAGCTGAGAATAGGAAGTATTCGAAGATGATTGTCGAAAATGACAACAAATGGAAAAAAGATCTAGATGCCAAGGATGACAGAATTGCCGATCTAAAGCATGAACTGGATGAATCCATTGAACACCGCACTCTTCTGAATACCAAAAATGATGAACTAGAGAAAGAAGTGGAGGAACTCCGGGCTCAGCAAGGTTCTTTTGAGGTTAAAAAGGCCAATTTAAATGCACAAAGAGAAGCCATTGAGGATGAAAACTTTGAAAAAGGTTTCAACTTCTATCTTATTGGTTTTCTGGCCACTGACCCTGATTATACCTGGGAGAAATTTGGACCTGCTGCAGCTGAGGACATAGCAAAGTTCAAGGTTGACAGAGCCTTAGACATTAAGGCGAAAAGAATAGAGTTAGGGTTAGAGGAAGCTTCTGAGGGCGCGCCTTCTACTGACAACGTTCAACCCTCTCCTGCTGCTGTTCCTACTCAAAAATCTCCTACAGATGTAGCTCAGGATGCACCTCCTTCACCCTCCAAAGTTATCTCTTCCCCCCCTAAGGACGCGCCTTAGGATTTCAGTCTTTTAAACCTGTTTCGTATGTACTTAACTTTTAAGGTGCGGGTCCTTTGTAAAACCCTGCAACTTGTAACTCCTAACTTTTAAATGTCTTTTAAACTTTTTGTTATGCTCTATTTATCTTCATGCTTTCATTTGTTAAATGCTTCCAATGAGGGCGCGCCTTAGATGGGGGCACGACCTTTTCTTCATCATTTCCTTTAAGCTCTTCTCTTTAAAATACAGCACACATTGTTTATTCATGTTGAGGGCGCGCCCTAAGGCACTACCCTTTCAAGGTTTCGTTAACCTGTTAATTACTTCATAACAAATCTTCATACATATTAAGGGCGCGCCCTAAGAAATGGGCACAACCTTTTATACTTCAAAAAATCTTCAGAATTCTTGCAAAAAATGTCTTGATATTCTTTATTAATCTTCAAATAATCTCAGCAGAACAAGGGAAGGTATACATGTTATACCCCCCAAGCTAAGGAGAATACACTTCTAAAAAATGTGGAAAAACATAGCAAGTCTCAACTAGAACTAAAGAAGGTATATATACTACCCCCCTAGACTAGGAGAAAATTTATTTATACTAGTCTATAACTTAAGTATAAGCCTTCATACAATAGGGGGTTGAAACCGCACCCTACTGATAATACTTCCTCAAATGCTCTGCATTCCATGCTCTTGGGATTACCATTCCATCCAAGTCTTCTAGATGATAAGTTCCTTCCCAGATGATAGATTTGATCTTGTAAGGTCCTTCCCAGTTGGGACCAAAAACTCCATGTGCTGCTACTCTTGTATTAGGCATGACTTTTCGCAGAACTAAATCACCCACCTTGAAAGGCTGAATCTTCACCTTCTTGTTATAGTACCTTGCTGCCCTCTGCTGATAAGTTGCCAATCTCAACTGCGCATTTGCCCTCATTTCTTCTAGAAAATCAAGATTTAGCCTTTGATTTATCATATTCGATTCTTCCTCATAGAAATCTCTTCGGAATGATCCTGCTCCGATTTCCACTGGAACCATTGCCTCACACCCATAAGATAACATGAATGGAGACTCCCCAGTCGTAGACCTCGGGGTTGTGTTGTAAGACCATAAGACCATAGGAAGTTCTTCAGGCCAATTCCCTTTACTTTCTTCTAACTTGGTTTTCAAGGTATGCTTGATTATCTTGTTGATAGCTTCAGTCTGCCCATTACTCTGAGGATGATATACAGCTGCAAATTCTTTCTTGATTCCCAAATCTTCACATAACTTTCGCAACTCTTTGCTATCAAACTGCTTTCCATTATCTGAAACAAGCTTGTAAGGAATCCCGAATCTGCAAACAATAGAGTTGAACACAAAATCCTTGATTTTCTTCGCTGTGATTGTGGCCAAGGGCATCGCTTCCGCCCATTTGGTGAAATAATCCACTGCAACAACAGCATATTTTACTCCTCCCTTAGATTTAGGGAGTTCTCCAATGAGATATATTCCCCACATAGCAAATGGCCAAGGACTCATCATAGAAGTCAAGGTGGTCACAGGAATTGTTGAATAATTGGCAAACATCTGGCATTTATCACATGCCTTGACAAATTCATAGGCATCCTTCTTCATAGTAGGCCAATAATAACCTTGCCTTAACACCTTCATTGCCAACGAACCACCCCCCGAGTGATTGCCACAAATTCCCTCATGTACCTCCCTTAAAATATAATTGCATTCATCTCCATCTATGCACTTCAAAAGCGGTTGATTGAAACCTCTTTTGTACAGAATTCCATCATACTCCACAAACCTAGCAGCATGATATCGAAGACGCCTTGCTTCAATTTTATCGCTTGGGAGAATCCCCCTACGGAGATATTCTAGAATTGGAGTCATCTAGGTGACTGACGGAATATTCTCTACTTCCATAACTTCCACTTCTGGAATACTTGGCACTTCTTGAATTTGTAGAGGAACTGTTCCTAATAACATAGCATCCTTCTGGGATCCTAGCTTAGCCAAAACATCTGCAGAGCAATTTTCATCTCGAGGAATGCATTCTAATCTTACTTCACGAAACTTTTGCATTAACCGTTGTGCACACTTCATGTAGAGCTCTGTTCTTGGACCTCTACACTGAAAACCTCCTTTGATCTGCCTGACCACTAACTCTGAATCACTTAACAATCAAATTTACTACTTTCATTTCCAAGGCCATTTTCAATCCATTAATCAAAGCTTCATATTCTGCATCATTATTAGTTGCCTCGAATTTGAAGTGAATAGCACTCATCAGTTGATTTCCTTCAGGTGTCACTAGAACTACCCCTGCACCAGCTCCTCCATTGTTTACAGCCCCATCAACGTGCAACCTCCACCAAAGTTGAGGAATTTCCTCAAGAGGGCGCGCCCTCGTAGGAGGAATTCCTGGTTCTGCTAACACAATTGACTTCTCCTCGGTCTCTGAATCAAACTCCAGGATGAAATCTGCTAAAGCCTGACCTTTAATTGCTGTTCTTGGCGTATATTCCAAATCAAACTGTCCTAATTCGACGGCCCATTTCAACATTCTTCCTGAAGCTTCTGGTTTGTGAAGAATACTTCTCAATGGATAAGCAGTACGAACCTCGATCCTATGAGCTTGAAAGTAAGGACGAAGTTTCCTAGCCGCCAAGATTAAAGCGAAAACCAACTTCTCCATGCTGGTGTATCGAGTCTCTGCATCATGCAAACGCTTGCTCACATAGTAAACCGGGGACTGATGATCAACTTCTTCTCTCACCAACACTGCACTAATGGAGTATTCTGATACTGCCAAATATAATATCAAGGTTTCTCCCTCCACGGGCTTGGCTAAGAGTGGAGGATTCCCCAACTGCTCTTTGATCTTCTGAAAAGCCTCTTCACACTCAGGAGTCCACACAAAATCTTTGGATGCTCCTTTGATTGCTTTGAAGAACTCTCTGCATCTATCCGAAGATTTTGACACAAAGCGATTGAGCGCTGCAATTCTCCCAGCTAAACTCTGAACTTGTTTCACACTGGATGGAGATTTCATGTCAAGTAGGGCTTTAATCTTGGCTGGATTCGCCTCAATCCCACGATGATTAACCATGAACCCCAAGAATTTTCCGGATTCCACTCCAAACACACATTTTTGAGGATTCAACTTCATTCTGAACTTCCTCAGTACTCCGAACATTTGCTCCAAATGCTTTACATGGTCCTCTGCCCTTAAGGATTTTACAAGCATGTCATCCACATACACCTCCATGGTTTTCCCTATCAAATCTTTAAACATCATGTTCACCAACCTTTGATAAGTAGCTCCAGCATTGATCAAACCAAATGGCATTCCAATATAACAGTACAAACCCCTATCTGTGATGAAAGAGGTATGTTCTTGATCAGGTTCATACATGGGAATTTGATTGTAGCCCGAATAAGCATCCATGAAACTTAAAAGAGCGTGGCCAGCGGTAGCATCCACCAACTGATCAATCCGAGGGAGAGGAAAACTATCTTTAGGGCAAGCCTTGTTCAGATCCGTGAAATCCACACAAGTCCTCCACTTTCCATTAGGCTTCTTGACAAGAACAGGATTAGCCAGCCAATCGGGGTAATATGACTCTTTAATCAAACCAACATCTAGAAGTCTATCAACTTCCTCCTTCAATGCTATAGCTCTTTCTCCACTTACAGGTCGACGCTTCTGACGGATCCCTTTCTTGGTAGGATCTATGTTCAAATGATGACACATAATCTCTGGATCAATTCCTACCATATCAGCATGACTCCAAGCAAATACGTCCAGATTATTCAAAAGAAAATTAGTGAGCATCCCTTTTAACTTGGAATTCAATTGAGATCCGACTTTCAAAATTTTACTTGAATCCTTTTTATCCACCAAAATTGAAATAGTATCTTCTGCAGGACCAGTCTTTTCCACAGATTGTGGTGTTCTCGGATCAAGATCAAAATCAAAACTTCGAGGATCCTCGATGGGTGATGCATCCTTGGAGGGCGCGTCCTCTTTAAGAGGGAAGTCTTCCTCAACAAGGGTATGCACCAATCCTTCAAGTAACATTCGCCTCCCTTCAACCTGTTCACCTTTGATATTAACTGAAATTACTTCCTCCGAGTCTTCTTCAATTTCCTCCAGAATTCCATCCTGAAGATCATCCAACACTGAAAAACTACCCTCAGGGCGCACCCTAGAACAAGGTATTTCTTCCTCTGGTTCTTGAACAAGATAATGGACTTTCACTTCTTCAAGAGCAATACTCATAACTCCAGAACTATTTTCACTGAGGGCGCGCCCTCCATCCTGCTGTCTCCTGAACCCTTTAATTGCCTTATGATAACAATCTCTCGAGACGTGTTGGGATCCTCGAATTGTTCCCACACCATTTGGCGTAGGAAACTTCATTGCAAGATGATAGATGGAGGTCACAACCTTCATTTCTTTCAACAAGGGACGTCCCACCAAAGCATTGTGTGATGATTCCACATTCAAAATCATGAAATCCATCATTTGTGTTACAGAAAGAGTCCCTTCCCCAAGAGTTACTGGTAATTTGATAGATCCCATGACCTTTACAGATTCGCCCGAAAAACCATAGATCCATCCGTTATCTTGAATCATATCCTTGTCTAGAAGTCCCAGCTTTTGATAAGTACTGTAATACAGAATATTCACCGAACTCCCATTATCAACAAAAACTCGATGTACATTCTTGGACCCAATCTGAATTGCCACCACCAAAGCATCATTATGAGGATGGTGTACCCATCTCGCCTCTTCCTCAGTAAAAGTGATATCAGCAAACTCCCCTTTGAACAATTTAGGTGGCCTCAACTCCAGACTATTCACATTTGTAAGAGGTCGATACCTCGCTTCTCTAGTGTATCTCTCCATAGCATGATTGCTGTCACCTCCCAGGTGGTGTCCACCAAAGATAACGTGAATGCTTCCTTCCTTCCCGAACTTCTTCTCCTCAGGCCTATCATCCATATGGGGGGCGCGCCCTCCATCTCTCTTATCAGGATTCTCCTTATGTTTTTTCACCTCTCTGACAATCCATTCTGTTAGATATCCTTCCTTAATTAAGTCCTCAATCTCATCCTTCAATTGACGGCACTCATGAGTATTGTGCCCAGAAGATTCATGGAATTCACAGTACTTTCTTTTATCTTTACTTTGCCAAGAAGAGAGAGGCTCTGGCTTTCTGAAGAATCCTTTATTTTTGTTCACTTCAAAAATATGTTCAATGGAGGCTGCTAGGGGTGTGTAATTACCCGGCCTTTGATCATAAGTGTAAGTATCTGGGGGACCCCAATTTCTGCCGGATTCAGTTAAGTTCACACGATTGGCTCCTGTTGCTATCCGGCGAGTTGGACTAGGAGACCTATCCTTCCTCTTTCCAACCTTTACCTTAGAACTGTTTTGATTATCAGTCTTTCGATTATCTGCCAAAGATTGCTCCACAATCTTGAAAGATTCAGCTTGTGCAAACACATCAGCCAATGTCGGTAGATCTCGTCCTTGGAGATGTTTCCAGAAATCAGTTCCCACCGATAATCCAGCAATTAGAAAACTCTTGAGTGTTTCATCAGTGGCTCCTCTCACCAGAGTTGACTCTGAGTTAAACCTCTTAAAGTAAGATTGCAGACTTTCCCCTTCCCTCTGCTTGATATTGGCCAAAGTTGTGACGGGAGGAGCATATTTCACTGCTGCCTGGAATTTAGTCAAAAACAAATTCCTCATTACCTGCCAAGACGTAATAACTCCCGGGCCAAGTTTCTGAAACCATTGCTGAGCACTCTCCCTGAAAGTTGCTGCCAACAATCGACACCTAGCCAACTCTGTCACTTGATAGACATCCATCTCGATATCAAAACGTCCGAGAAATTCGACAGGATCTGCATTTCCATGAAAGCGCAAATCGTTTGTCATAGATCTATACCCAGTAGGAAGCTGCGCCTCTCTTACTTCAGTTGAGAATGGAGAGGAAGTTTGTGCAGTAGCAGATATTCTTCCTCCATCCAAGTGAGCAAGGAGCTTCTTCAAATCATCCACATTGAAAGTTCCAACCCCGGGAACATTCTGAATATTTGGTTGTGCCATAGTTTGAGTACTCCCTGGAGGTGGAGGTGGAGGTGGGGCCGCTGTCTCCACACCTCCTTGATTCCCTGCTTGTGGCTGAACCACATCCTCTTGAGTTTGAGTTTGTGTTTGCTGACCTTCTGGATTTCCATGAGGTTGCGGATTCCCTTGAGAATTTCTCTGATGTTGTCCTTCTGAGTGAGAGCGTGTCCTCGATCTAGACTCATCAGAAGTACTTGGAATTTGATGATTACGGGGAAATATTCTACTTGAGGGCGCGCCCTGACGATGGGGGCGCCCATCTCCTTGATACCCTTCCCTTCTTTTATCACCGTTATCACGGTTTGCTCTTGTTCCAGTGTTGTGCTGAAAAGTTTGTCTAGATCCAAGGGGCCGCGACCTGTTATGAACAGGGGGCGCGCGCTGTGGATTACTATTGCGAGCAAGAGATCGTTCATGTCCAAGGGGCCTCGACCTGTTGTCAGGGGGCGCACGCTGTGGCTCATGACTCCGTATAAGGGCTCGCTCATGTCCAAGGGGCCTCGACCTGTTGTCAGGGGGCGCACGCTGTGGATCATGGGGCCGTGATTCCAAGTATTGGCTTTTCTTTTGCTGCTCAAGGAGTACCATCCTTAAATCGTCGTCATTAAGCCTTATTCCAAGACGCTCCTTCAAGCTTGCAAAATCTCTTTTCTCCTTAGCCAGCTGTTCTTCATCCCGCTGAATCTCACCAGGGGTGCGTCCTGACCGATGAGGGTGAGGGCGCGCCCTAGCTTCAGGACTCGCCAACCTGCGCTCAGAATTATCTTCACTTGGATGTTCGATAATAGGATCAGAGTATTCTAACCTTCGAGGAGTAATTAGCTGAAATCTCTTCTCCTGCACTTCACTATCTCTACGAGAGCTTTCCTCGCCTTGGAGGGCTTTCCCTGTTCGATGATGATTTCGTGGGATACTCCGAGATTTTCTCCTTGACCCCTGATTTTCCTCCACGGAACACAATCTTGCCCCGAAATTATTTAGGGCATCACCCATGCGGTATAGTTGTTCCATCAATGCCGCGTTACTGATAAGAACGGGCGGCTGGCCACCGCCGGTGGCTGGAGTTCCATGGTGGTGTGGGGGAACAGGGATTTCCTCCGGAACATAAGTTTCGTGATGAGCTTGATTACCCTCCAAACTATCTTCAGAATCGTAATAATCCTCTTCATGAGAACCTCCGCGCTGATTCTGAGACATCTTTTCCTCCTAAGATGAAGATCTTGATTGACTCCCCTCCTTCTAGCGCCAATTTGTTGACGGAGGAATTTGGTAACAACAAAATTCGAGGTACTTCGCCGGAAACAAGATCTACAGCGGTGGTTCTTTGCCGAAAAGAGTGGTGGCGTGTGGTGGCTGTTTGTAATTGGTGGCTGAGATTGATAGGGTTAGTGGCGGCTATTCAGAGCTCTCGACTTCCAACCCCTCAATTTGCCTACGTACCTCTGTATTTATAGAGGATCAAGCCAGACGTAGTTCTTGGAGAACAAGAAACCCAAATGGGCTTGGATAACGGACCAGCTTCCGGAATGTTCTACTATGAGGCCTAACCACAAAAGGCCCAAGGCTCATCCAAGATCTCAAGACTTCACGGATAAGGAAACTTCCCCCGTCGAGGACTAGTCCTATCCGCTACCAGCTATTTCTTGATTTCAAGGATGCAGGTATAGCCGTGGTTTACCCCAAGTGCAGAACGCATCCCTGTCCCCCGAATGAGAAGCACCCACCAGATAGCAGGACAGGTGATCCAGAGCTTTTGGGTGCAAAGTGCAGGATTACTCCAAAGTTCCCCAATGAGAGCGCGCCCATTGGCTACAGGAACAGAGCTCCCAAAGCACACACCAGAAAGTCCCCATCTTTCCACCTTAGGGCGCACGGATGCCTCCCTTAGCGTCTAAGAAGGGTCCTTATATCCAGGCAAACCCCTGGAGGCCTTCTGCGACGGACATCCCCCTCCTGAGATACGACAGGAGGGAATTCTTCAACTTCTAGAATTCCAGCTTGGGTGGAATCCCACCTAAATAGAATCCTTACTTGAACAGTATCCTAGGAGAGATTTCTTCAATGTCTTCTTAGAAAACCAACTTGAACAGATTTGTCACCATATTTCACATGTAGGGCGCGCCCTAGCTATAAGGAAAGCCAGGGCGCGGCCTAATTCCTCCAACTTGAGTCAAAACCCTAATTTATTCTAGAATTCCCCAAATTGAATCCATATTTGACCCGAATCCATCTTAAAAATACCCGAACCGAATTTTGGCTATAACAGAAAATACACAAACTAATGAATTTCGAACGTAGATACAGTCAATAACTTATTCATACCTCTTAGCGGGAATTGTAAGAAGAAGGCGCTCTGGAATAGAGTTCCTGGAAGATACAACCTAGAGAATCTAGTCTACGTAAAAATCACAAATTATAAATTCCCCACCCAATGTCTTGTAGGGCCCAAAAAAACTAAGGCTTTTTGTGTTCAAGAACATATAATAAAAGATAAATTTTTGATTGGTTTATTTATTAATGATAACGGACCTTCTATATGCATAAAAAATCCCACCAATTAAAACAAACCAATTGACATGAAAGTAATTATAAATTATAAATTATAATTAGTATATTAAAAATAAAATTATGGAATTTTTTAAAAAGAATTTTCAAAAATTAATAAATAACTCAAAACAATTTTATCACAAAATCAAATTTATTTCAATTGA
The DNA here is from genome assembly GCA_037693485.1 of Kitagawia praeruptora. Classification (NCBI taxonomy): domain Eukaryota; kingdom Viridiplantae; phylum Streptophyta; class Magnoliopsida; order Apiales; family Apiaceae; genus Kitagawia; species Kitagawia praeruptora. The sequence continues at coordinate 136,614,917 of CM075353.1, forward strand.
TTCTACTGTAGAATTAAATTCAAAATCAAGTTTTTGTTCAAATTTTAATTGTTAAATTTTTTATAAAATTAATATATCATTGATTTTCTACATTGTAATCAAATTTATATTTAAAAAAATATTATTGAACAATTATTTATAAAATTTTGTAATAGAATCAATGATCCTCTCCAAAATTCTATATACTCCCTCCGTCCCCATCAATTGTTTACATTAGTGGGTGTAATAGTGTTTTTTTATTGTTAAATATAGATAGTGGGGATGGTAGTAGGTGTAATAGTGATGAAAACTTACTATTTATAGTAACGTAAAAAAATGAGAGGACATCCCAAAATAGTAACTGTAAAGAAATGAGAGGGACAGATCGAGGGAGTATATTACAACGAGAGAATGACCAAAATGGACCATTTCCAAGGTTGATGGGCCCCATCTATCCCATAAATGCGGTAATTCGTCCGCCATAACGAATATTTCAAAAAAATCCACCTATTACGCTATTTTGTATGTCGCTATATTTCGAAAGATGGTTTGCTACATCAGCAGGTCTGATGATGCACAAATGAATTAGCGCATCATGTATTACAGTTGACGAAATAATGTATTAATAAGATATTTCAGACCGTATTTTTGAAATTAGGTAACAAGACTATAGAAACTAGGATGTCTTGCCTGCTAACGCACGGGAGAAATTAATTTTTTTTATTTATGATTTAATTTTTAAAAAGGAATTGAATGAAAATGTCAAAGAAACTATTTGTTTTGTTTTTTTTAAAGAAGTTGCTTTGAAATGACAATATTTTTATGGTGAAATTTGGTTGTAACGATTTGCAGATACTTTTGGTTTATCCGTTAATATATCCGTTATACTTTAAACTGAATTATAATTTTGTACAATTTACGAATTTTTACGTAATTTGTGAATATAATAAACTGAGATGAAGATACAATCTTTTTACATTTTTTATTTATATTATATATGTAATATTTGGTAAATGTAATAAAAAAAATTTTGATTGTAATAAGAATTTGGATAAAGGGGGTATAAAAATTTTCGATATAGGGATTTTAATTTTTGTATTTATCTTTTAAGACATTTAACTTTGTAGATGTTTTGGACACTGCATGTCTTGGGCAGAGTATTCATTCATTCCCAAATTACTGTAATTAATTCAAAATTTAATGTAATTAATACTCCATAACCACTACCTAACGTTGACTTCTATATACGTTTTCAATATATGTGTATTACCGGTTTCATTCACTATTCCTTCTTCAATTTGTGGTACAGTGTTTCAAAATCACCTATGTTTGTTGCAAGTGAATATGGTGTTTGTTGATGAGTGGATTTCGTAATCAACTTATATGAGGTTTACCAGTAGTTGTATAGGCTAGCGATCAACTGTTCTACGAAAAGGTTTGGGTTGTGTTTGTGGGGGTTGAGCTGAGCTCGAGGGTATCTCCAATAATCTCAGATGCCTTTAGAGAAAATTAGAGAACTTAATGCGTCGTCCCCTGAGGTGCCTACGTACCCTTGTATTTATAGGGATCAAGCTCACGTAGTTCTGATATGATTCTGTCTCTTACTGGAATAGCTGTATTCGGTCACCTAGTTCGTGTTGGACTCAGGTTCCTTTAGAGCCTTTCACGAACTAGTTTGGCTAAGTGGAGTAGAACTCGAGTTCGTACTCCACTTATGATTCTCTCATTGGTTAGAGTTATTCTAGGATCATCTGCGCCCTAGAATTATACTCAGATACCAATTTGTTTATCTGTTCTAGATGACTCCTAGAACTTTCTGTTGGCAACTCGTAGGAACCTGGTGCTCAGGAACCTACGTTTCAGGAGCCTTTTTCTCAGGGACCTCCTTATTTCGGGACATATCACTTAGGGACCTCCCTTTGGGTGTCAGTACCTGCACAAATAACAAACTAGTTAGATTGGATAACTCTTCGAATGCTTTTATCATCTCTATGGCTATTGCTATGCTAACTCGAACTCTTCTGCTTGGAGGAACCTGGTCTTCTAGTGCTTAGCTCAGCTTCCTATACATTGGGAACCTCCTGATACTCATACTTCCTTAGTCATTTCTTCTATCTGATCTTCATAACTCATACTGGATCAATCTTCTAGCTTGTATGGACCGGATCCTATAGCTTAATGAGCCTAAATCTAGCCCATGGAGATTTTGGGCACAACAAGTACCCCCCGGTTCCTTGAAATCATGTAATGTGAAAGGAACCTATTCTAATTCTACGATCAAAAGTTCTATGCTAAACCATTCTAGTAACAGTACCTCGCTTCAACATTTTATATCCAAGCCTACATGAGTTAACTCGGCGTAGGAAACAGGACATAAAATATTTTCAGCTTAATATAATCTTGAGTAAGCTTCCTTTGCATTAAGGAACCTGTTATCTTGCTATTTTCTTCTTCAGATAGCTGCTCTCGAAATCAACTCGATGCTTGCATTTTGCTCCTCTGGGAATCTAATTCGTCACTCAACTCTACGTCTTTTTAAATTTAATAATTTAAGAATCTATAAGAAGAGATAAGGGTTGGCAGCTGGAGATAACTCAAAGTTCGAATTGAACTTATCACTTCCCGAAGCTGTAGTTAATGCATGAGTTCCCAAGGTTCACACGCCTTTCACACATATACCTCTTCGTTTTTACCGCTCCACTAATGCTCTGACACGTGTGCGGAACTGTCTTGATTATATAAACACACTTCTAACTCCAAGTCTAGTTTTTACCTTTACCAAATATCTTCCAAAACCCTTAGAGAGAGAAGAGGAAAAAGAAGTCCGACGGTCACTCACTCAATCCAAACTCTCCGTCGCCGCTTTCTTCTAATTAAGGTATGACTTGCTTTCTTTCTGCTCTTTTGACTTCATTTCGTACTTGTCTGCACTTTTGTGTCTTGCATGTCGATGTTCTTCGTTTCTAATCTTTGTATGTATACATTTATATCTATTCCATGCTTCTCACACAGTCTTTTTCTATACCCTGTTTGTTTGATCATCGATTTACGGTCTTGTGACCCTGACTTCTTCTGGGACTCAACATTGTTCATTCATATTCTGTACACCCATGTTTTCGATTTGTACTGTAGTCGATGTGAGTCGTTTTAATGGTGCGTAGTTTCTGCGTAATTCACTGATCACCCTGTGTCTCATAGTTATGTCTGTCCAAGAACTTTAGAACCACTATTTTCTCTTTTAGAAGACTCAAAACCTGATTTTTCTCCGTCTGTCTTTTGCAGATGTCCTCTGATTCTACACATTCTGACCACTTATCTTCAATTCAACCTTCTATGATGCCAATAGGGGAAAGAACTAGGTCTAGGGTTGTTGTTCCAGACATTGATGAACCTGGAACTATTCTTCTCAAACCTTCGACCTTACCTTCTACAAATCTTCCTACCCCTTCCTTTGTAGATTTGGGGGATGATTGGCCCTCTGACGGAGAAGAAGTGTCTAAGCCTGATCATAGTTTGATCCCAGATCCTGATTTTGATAACGAAGTGTCCGTTGAAAGGGAGTTGTATAAGCAAGAAATTGTACCTTTCTGTGAAAAAATGGATTCTCTTATGACCTTGATTAGGTTAGAGAAATTGTATGAGGAATGTTTTCGTCCATCCTGCTCCATTATTATCCCTAAGCCAGGTGAGAGAGCTCACAAGTTTGATACCAAGATACCTGATCGAGGTATTCCAAATGTTGTAACCTCTGCTGCCTTCTTCAAAGTTGGTGTATACTTCCCTCTACATCCTTTTCTGAGAGAGGTTCTTGACTTCTATGGCTTGGCCCCTCTCCAATTGACACCTAACTCATATAGGTTAGCCATTAGTACCTACATTCTGTACACTAGCCTGTTCACAACCCCACTATCTGCACATGAATTAGGTTACTTCTTCAGATTGAAGGACACTGGGAAGGGTTCTGGTTGTTTCTATCTGACTGCCTGGCCTAGTCATCAAGGACGATGTATAAAAGGTGTTAAACAGAACTTTGATCAATGGCAAGAGCAGTTCCTTTACTGCTTTGATTGCCCCTCTATCCGCTTTGAATTCAATTGTCGCCCATTAATTCCAAAACAGACTGTTCTTACTGGAGCCTGTTTAATGAGAGCTGAAGAGGCTTTGAAGCACTCTTCGGCCATAAGAGATTGTATGATCCTATTGACCCCTGATAATTTGTCTGCCCTAGGTTTTATACCCTCAGCTTCTGGTATGAGTTTCCCTGTTGTTGTCCTTTCTTTTCTATTGTTATACATCTGTACTTTTACCTGCTTATTCTGTATATAAATCTCTGATACTTTCTTGTATTTTCTTTCGCAGATATGGCTCCAAAAGCCCCATCGTTTATCAAAAGGTCCAAGAACGTGGATGAGATTTTCAAGACTGAAACTAAGGAGGTTCCGCTGAATGCAACTCCTATTAATCAAATTCCTGGCACTCCTGCTTCCCAAACTACTCATTCTGGTTCTTCAAAGAGGAAGTTTGCTCAGACAACTCTTGACCTCTCAGCAGCTCCCCAGACTCGCTCGTCAAGGAAAAGCAAAGCAGTAAAAACCGATCCTGATCAATCTTCCAACTTGTTTAAGGATATGATTGACACCCATGTTCCTACAGAGACGATAGCTGCCTGGAGTAAGATGAGTTCTACTGAGGCCATGCACGCCATGAGATTTGCTACTGCTCAATCTGCTTTCTTTGCTCTTAGATACTGCGATGAGTTTGCTGTAAAGACCCAATATGACATCCAACTTCAAGGTGAGATTCGCAAACTCAAAGCAGAATTAACTGCTAGTGAGGATAAGGCAAACATTGCTACTGCAGCTGTCAGAAATGCAAAGACCGTGGAGACCTCTTTAAGAGATGAGAAAATCGAACTTCAAGGTCAGGTCAAGATCCTTAGGGACGAGAAACTGTCGATGTTGGAAAAAACCAATGAACTGGAAGCCCAGGTGGATGCCTTGAATGCTGCTGCTGAAGTTGTGAAGTCATCCATACTTATCAAGGAGAAGGCCAGATATGACGAAGGCTATGATGAAGGTATTAATGACTACATACGTTCCACATGGGAGAAGATGCCTCATATAGACTGGTCCCTCTTGGGTGAAGACGTAGTTGGAATGATTAAAGATTTTGAGGAGAAAACTGCTGCTGCAACTTCTGTACCTCCCGTGAAAACGGTTGAGAGGTCTCCGGGTGCCACCCTTGAGACTACAGAGATTCCTGCTTCTGACGTTGCTCCAACCACTCTTCCACCTTCCTCAGCCATCGAAGAATCTAGTAAAGTATCTCCTGCTTAAAGTTTCATAAATTTTCTGAACTTTCCATAACTTTTCTTGAGGTTGCGGGCCCCTCGTAGTGCCTCGCGGGATGTAATTTAACTTGGTTTCAATGGCCTTCGTGCCTTTCACTTTGGTTTGCCTAGGGTCCTTGTACCCTATAACTCTTTATGTTTCTAATGACTATTATCTACTTTTGCTATATCTCTCGCTCTTGCTTGTTCATGCCTAGTTTCTTAACTTGCGTCTGTACTTAATACTGCACACCTTTTTTCCAAAACCTCGTAGAATACTTTATCATCATGCATCTTAAAAACTAATTAGTGTCCATACTTATACACCCAAGCTTATGTGGGATAACCCGTTATAAGAAACAGGATGCATCCATACTTTCACTTATAATTTTCTCAAAGTAACATGTAACTAAATACAACTTACTTGCAGACTTGGAACCCTTTTTTGTTTATACTCCAAGACATGTATTCACCACCGTAATCTGAACTGTAGTTTTCCTTAGAGATTCCTCCCAGGTCCAAACCAGGTTCCCTACAAAATACCTGATCAACTTTGTAAGCCTAAACACGTCTTTTCCTATGCTTCACTCAACATTGTCAGAGTCGCCTTTTGAACTAAAAACCCTTTCTGATAACCTTAGATCCTAAATGATTTGACCAGGTTCCTCGACCATTAAACCTGCAAAATAAACATAAAACAAAAGCTAGTTAAAGTTAGTAAAATTTCTTTTGTTTAATTCGGGTCACCTCTTGGAAAGGTTGCCTGCTTGGCTCCCAATCCTAATCTCTGGGTCCCAACATGCCTCGAGGCCTGTTGGTTCCTTTTTCCTCCTGGAAAGGTAACCTGCTTGGTTCCCAATCCTCTTCTCTAGGTCCCAACATGCCTCGAGGCCTGTTGGTTCCTTTTTCCTCCTGGAAAGGTAACCTGCTTGGTTCCCAATCCTATTCTCTAGGTCCCAACATGCCTCGAGGCATGTTGGTTCCTTTTTATGCCTCGGGGCGATTCTAGGAACCTGTGTGCCATTCTGGGAGTCCACACAGATTCCTCTTCTCCATGTGTCAGGCTAGACATCTTATGAAGGTAAATGCTAAGGATTTTACCCCTTCTTCCCATGTGCCAAAGGCGGTTCCACATGAGGGAGAGCTTGTTAGGCTTCTCTTTAAGGTGCCTTTTGTCAGGACTTTAGATGCCTTTTGTCAGGACTTTAATTCACGTGCTCAAGGAACTTTAGGCTTTTGGCAACAATGTCGTGCTCAGTCAACTGAGGTTTTTCAATCTCATTTGCTCAGGAAGCTACCTGAAGCTTTTCTCGTGCCCAGGAAGCTACCTGGGACCTTTTCTCGATGCCCAGGAAGCTACCTGGGACTTTGCTCGATGCCCAGGAAGCTACTTGGGACTTTGCTCGATGCCCAGGAAGCTACTTGGGACTTTGCTCAATGCCCAGGAAGCTACCTGGGACTTTATTCAATGCCCAGGAAGCTACCTGGGACTTTTCTCTACAATCTGTCCACAAGCTAATTCTGATCAATCAATCGTAGTCTGCACATTCTGTCAATTCATATTCATACTTCACACATACTGTCAATGCTACAGGAACCTGTCAGCTTAGGTAACCTGCAAAATGCAACACAATGCTACAGGAACCTGTTAATCTAGGTAACCTGTTTCAAAAATTTCAAATTGGCATATGAAATATCAAATAGCATGTGCAATACTGTCTAAGTAGGAATACTACCCCCCAGTTCTTTTGGGTAATGATTATTACGTAAAAGAACTATTAAGGAGCTATAGCTGCAAATAATGCACTCAAAATATTCAACGTAGAGCTATACATCGCTCAATACTAAAAAAATCGTCTTGCAAGTAGAGAGGTTCACATTAAGTACCCCCCGAGTACATGCATAATTAAATACTGGAATCAAAATACTGGTCAGCTATAACTAATAAGCTGCCTTTATTCTTGGGCTGAAAGAGCCTTACTTTTCCTAAGAAAAACACATAAAAGAGTTACTGATAATACTTCTTGAGATGCTCTGCATTCCAAGCTCTCGGAATGAGGTTCCCATCCATATCCATCAAGTGGTAGGTTCCTTCCCAAATGGCTGACTTTATTTGGTAAGGCTCTTCCCAATTTGCTCCAAAAGCTCCATGTGCCAGAACCCTGGTATTTGGCATGACTTTCCTCAAAACTAGGTCTCCAACCTTGAAAGGTCTTGCCTTCACCTTTTTGTCGTAATACCTTCGAACTCTCTGTTGATATGCTGCTAACTTCACTTGTGAATCTGCTCTCAACTCTTCGACCATGTCCAAATACAGTCTATGATTGATCTCATTGCTCTCGGGATCAAAATACTTTCTTCTCAAGGAACCTGTTCCAACTTCCACAGGTACCATAGCTTCACAACCATAAGTGAGGGTAAAAGGAGACTCACCAGTTGTAGTTCTAGGCGTGGTATTATACGACCACAAGACTCCAGGAAGCTCCTCTGGCCAGCTTCCCTTCTTATCTTCGAGCCTTGTCTTCAAAGTGTGCTTGATAATCTTATTCACTGCTTCAGTCTGTCCATTACTCTGCGGATAATACACTGCTGAAAATGCTTTTTGGATTCCAAACTGCTCACACAATCCTCTAAGCTCTCTACTATCGAACTGTTTCCCATTGTCAGAAATCAGCTTCTGTGGAATGCCAAACCTGCATACAATAGCTCGAAACACAAATTCAGTCAATTTTGACGCTGTAATCTTAGCAAGTGGTTCTGCTTCTGCCCACTTTGTAAAGTAATCGACTGCGACAACTGCGTATCTCACTCCTCCTTTTCCTTTCGGGAGCTCACCAATGAGGTCTATTCCCCAAACAGCGAATGGCCAAGGGCTAACAATCGGTTTGATAGGAGCTACCGGACGACTATCAAAATTTGCAAACCTCTGACAATTACTGCATGCCTGCACGAACTTTGTAGCATCTGCTTTGATGGTTGGCCAATAATATCCTTGTCGAAAGACTTTCATGGCTAAAGAATTACCCCCGAGTGATTTCCACATACTCCTTCATGAATTTCCTCGAGGATATACTTGCATTGTTCTCCAGCTACACACTTGAGCAAAGGCTGATTGAATCCTCGTTTATACAGAACTCCATCATAAATTACATACCTGGCTGCCCGATACCTCAGCTTCCTGATATCACTTTGATTGGGAGGTAGCTCCCCTTTGTCCAGGTAACGATATATCAGGGTCATCCAGGAATCTTCAACTGGAAATTCAATGTCCATTACCTCTTCCTTGAAAACACTTGGTTGCTCCTGGATTTGAAGTGGAATTACTCCCAATAACGTGGATTCTCTCTGTGACCCTAGCTTGGCCAATGCATCCGCCTTGGTATTCCTTCCTCGAGGTACCTGATCCAACTTCACCTCCTTGAACCTTGCGATCAACTCCTGGGAGTACCTCAAATATAAGTCTGTTCTTGGCCCTCTCGCCTGAAAACCACCACGAATCTGCCAAACTACTAACATCGAATCGCTAAACACTCTGATATTCTCTACTTTCATCTCCAAAGCCAACTTAAGGCCTGCAATCAATGCCTCATATTCTGCATCATTGTTCGTGGCTTTAAAAGCAAAATGAATCGAGCTATAGAGTTGGTGTCCTTCTGGACTAACTAGTTCTATGCCTGCACCTGCTCCACCACTGTTAGCAGCTCCATCTACATACAGTGTCCACCAAGGTGCACAGTTGTCATTGCCTGCCTGTTTTTCCACCACCTCTTTTGGCCCCTCTTGGCCAGTAACCTCTACATGAGGTGGAAACTCGATTAAGAAATCTGCTAAAGCTTGAGCTTTGATTGCTGTCTTTGGCTTATATTCTATGTCGAACTGACCTAGCTCCACAGCCCACTTTAACATTCTTCCAGAAGTTTCTGGCCTGTGCATCACTTGCTTAAGTGGATATGAGGTTCTTACTTCAATCTTGTGAGCTTGGAAATAAGGTCGCAGCTTCCTGGAAGCCAGAATCAACGCGAAAACCAACTTCTCCATTCCTGTGTACCTCGTTTCTGCATCAAGTAACCTTTTACTAACATAGTAAACTGGGCTCTGCTGTCCATTCTCTTCTCGAACCAGAACTGCACTAATAGAATACTCTGACACAGCCAAATAAAGTATCAATGTTTCTCCATCCACAGGTTTGGCTAACAATGGGGGGCTCCCCAAATGCTCCTTTAGCTTTCCAAATGCTCTCTCACATTCTGCGGTCCACTCGAATTTGTTTCCTTTCTTTATAGCTTTAAAGAACTCCTGACACTTATCAGTGGACCTCGAAATGAATCTATTCAAGGCTGCAACTCTACCTGTAAGAGACTGAACCTCTCTCACAGTTCTCGGTGACCTCATATCAATCAACGCTTTAATCTTGGCTGGGTTGGCTTCGATGCCCCTGTGGTTTACCATGAAACCTAGAAACTTTCCTGATTCTACCCCGAATACACATTTTTGTGGGTTCAGCTTCATTCTGTACTTCCGCAAGATTCCAAACATTTCTTCTAAGTGCTTCACATGGTCAACAGCTTCCTTAGACTTAACTAGCATATCATCCACATATACTTCCATAGTATGGCCAATTTGGTCTTTAAACATCATATTCACTAACCGTTGGTATGTGGCTCCAGCATTAATCAATCCAAATGGCATGCATACATAGCAATAAAGACCTCTATCCGTAATAAAAGAAGTATGCTCTTGGTCAGGTTCATACATAGGGATTTGATTGTAACCTGAATATGCATCCATGAAGCTAAGGAGGGCATGTCCAGCTGTTGCATCCACTAACTGATCAATCCGTGGTAGTGGGAAACTGTCCTTCGGGCATGCTTTGTTGAGATCTGTGAAGTCCACGCAGGTTCTCCATTTTCCATTAGGTTTCTTTACCAAAACGGGATTCGCCAACCATACTGGGTAAAAAGATTCTTTAACTAATCCTGCATCCACTAATCTGTCGACCTCTTCTTTCAATGCCTGAGCTCTTTCTTCACTAACTGGTCTTCGCTTCTGTCTCACTCCTTTCTTTTCTGGATCAATATTCAACTTATGACACATGACCCTTGGATCTATCCCTTCCATGTCTGCATGACACCATGCGAACACATCCAGGTTCTTGCCCAAAAAGGTAATGAGGGATTCCTTTAAGGCTGGATCGAGTTGAGCTCCAATCTTCAACACCTTTGTACCATCTTTGTCATTGATCTTCACATCCAGAGTTTCACCAGCTGGTCCAGCCTTAACCATGGTTTCTGGCATTCGAGGGTCCAAGTCTACCTCCATCTCCGTAGTTGAGTCCTCTTGAGGTTCCTGGACGGTAGACGGTTCCTGCACTTCATGCATGACATTCCTTCTCTTTGATGCTGGCTGACTGTCTTCATTGCATCCATTATGTTTCAGTTTCCGGGATTTTTCTTCATCCAACCCTTCTACCATACACACGTCACCATCCTTGTCTGTAGGGGGTGCACTTTCAATTAGTAAGTAAGGGGTGTCCGGTCCCCGAAAAACTGGAATCTCAGCATGAGGTTCCTCTTCTATGACCTCTTCAATTCTGATAGCTCTACAGGATGCTGACACAAAACCTTCCAAGGGCGTACTACGCAGGTCGAGTGTTATTTTATCTGGGTTCTTTCCTGGAAAACTATCAGGAACCTCGTCCATAGGTTCAGGCAATTTAGCAGCTCTAGCAGCATGTTGCAAAGCTTTGGTGTAACACTCTCTAGACTCATACTGACATCCTCGAACTATACCAACTCCATTTGGTGTCGGGAACTTCATAGTGAGGTGGTAAATGGAGGTTATTACCCTCATCTCCTTCAAAATGGGTCTTCCCAAAATAGCATTGTAATTCATATTCTCTTCTATAACGATGAATTCTGCCAACTGTGTAATGCAACATGGTTTATCACCTAAAGTTACTGGCAAACGAATCTTACCTTTAATAGGAACCTGATTATTAGTGAATCCGTACAAGGTATCGTTTGTTGGAGTTAAATCTTTATCCAGAAAATGCATCTTCTTGAAAGCTGAATAAGATAGCAAGTTTACAGAGCTTCCATTATCAACTAACACTCGATGAACCTCGTACGACCCAATTCCTGCCTCAACAACCAAAGCATCAGTATGGGGATGATGTACCCAGGAAGCATCTTCTTCAGTGAAAGTAATATCTGCATCCTCTCCTTCGAACAACTTTGGGGACCTCTGGGACAGATTGTAAATACTGGTCAAAGGACGTTCTTTAGCCTCACGGGTATACCTCTCCATGGCATTCCTGCTGCTTCCTCCAATGTGGGGACCTCCTATAATTGTGCGTATGCACCCAGCCTTAGGTGGTCCCTCCATCACGACAGGTTCCTGTGTCTGTGTCTTCTGAGTCTTCTCATCTCTATACTTCTTTCCTTCCTGAGCCACCCATTCACTCAATTGCCCTTGTCTGATTAGGGTTTCAATTAGATCTCTGAGGTGACGACAATCTGCAGTATTATGCCCATTATTATCATGGAAGTCACAGTAGGGGCGTTCATTCTTATTCCCTGGGGGACCGGTTCTGAAAGGCTTCTTAAACCATGAGGACTTCTCATTCACTGCGTAAATATGATCAATCGGAGCTACCAAAGGGGTGAAAGTCTCATAGACAGGTCTCTCATGTTTATTGTTGTTATAGGAAGCTGGTGGCGGTACCTGACTCATGACAGGTTTAGTAGGATTCACAGCTTCAGGCTTCACCTGGGATGTGCGACTAACCACCTTTTTATTGTCACGACCATTGGGGCTTCTTTGCCTCGGCCTCTTGCTTCCACTCTGCCTTACAAAATCTGGATCCTTCCTTAATTCAGCTAGAGACTCCTCCACCAGACGAAAGGGTTCTGCCTGAGCATAAAAATCTGCCAACGTCTCTGGTTCTTTCCTTGCAGTGCTTTCCAAAAATCTGAGCCTCCTTTGACTCCAGCAATAAAGAAATTCTTTATTGTTTCCTCAGATGCTTTCCTAACTTTAGGAACCTCCGCATTAAACCTCTTGAAATATTCTGTTAATGTCTCACTAGGTCTTTGCTTGATATTGGCTAAGGTATTGGTTGGTGGTGCGAATGCAACAGATGCTCTAAATTGAGTGACAAAGAGCTTCCCCATACTTGCCCAGGAACCAATCGAATCTGCAGGTAACCTTTTGAACCATTGATGGGCTCCGCCCTGTAGAGTTGCAGCCAGTAACCTGCACCTGGTGGCTTCCTTCACTTGATAAACATCCATCTCTGTGTCAAAACGACTAAGATATTCAATGGGATCAGTAGTCCCATCGAATTTCAATTCATTCGAAGGCCTGTAAGACCTAGGCAGAGCCGACTTTCGAACCTTCTTGGTGAAAGGAGAAGCTGTTATAGGGTTTACAGCAAGATTCTTCTCGTCCTTGAGTTGAGCCAAAATTTTCTTGACATCCTCTGCTGTCACCTCCCCAGTAGCTTCCGCCTTTGTCTTCTTACTCGTTCTTTCTTCCTCTTGCGACTCTGCAGCGCTTGATTCTTCAGTATCCTCATCTGAATCCGTGCTTTCTTGTTCGATTACCTCGACAGACGGGTCTTTATCTTTCTTCTTTTTCTTTGAGGAACCTCCAGTCTTGGTTTTCTTCTTTTCCTTGGACCCTGTATGGCCCTTGCTACCAGTTTTACTCTTCTCAGGGTTCTCCATATCTTCCTCACCATTATCTTGCTTCGGTTCTCCACCATCGTCTGGAACCTCCTCTCCATTCTCAGATTCTTCAAAATTCAACTGCTTCGGAGTAACCTTCGACTTCTTGCTTTTCTTTGCCTTCTTTTTCTTCTTTTTGCTTGAAGCCTGCTCCAAAGTCGACAAACGTTCTCCCACAGTCTTTAAGATTTCCATCATGGCTGCTTTAGTAACCTTCGGTGCTCTGGGAGGAGATGTGTTCCCCTCATGAATCTGTCGTTCAGAACCGGTTGCTTCGCTATCCGTGTTGCCTGACATCTTTTCCACTCTTAAGATATTAACTCCCCTCCTTCTAGCGCCAATGTTGATGAGTGGATTTCGTAATCAACTTATATGAGGTTTACCAGTAGTTGTATAGGCTAGCGATCAACTGTTCTACGAAAAGGTTTGGGTTGTGTTTGTGGGGGTTGAGCTGAGCTCGAGGGTATCTCCAATAATCTCAGATGCCTTTAGAGAAAATTAGAGAACTTAATGCGTCGTCCCCTGAGGTGCCTACGTACCCTTGTATTTATAGGGATCAAGCTCACGTAGTTCTGATATGATTCTTTCTCTTACTGGAATAGCTGTATTCGGTCACCTAGTTCGTGTTGGACTCAGGTTCCTTTAGAGCCTTTCACGAACTAGTTTGGCTAAGTGGAGTAGAACTCGAGTTCGTACTCCACTTATGATTCTCTCATTGGTTAGAGTTATTCTAGGATCATCTGCGCCCTAGAATTATACTCAGATACCAATTTGTTTATCTGTTCTAGATGACTCCTAGAACTTTCTGTTGGCAACTCGTAGGAACCTGGTGCTCAGGAACCTACGTTTCAGGAGCCTTTTTCTCAGGGACCTCCTTATTTCGGGACATATCACTTAGGGACCTCCCTTTGGGTGTCAGTACCTGCACAAATAACAAACTAGTTAGATTGGATAACTCTTCGAATGCTTTTATCATCTCTATGGCTATTGCTATGCTAACTCGAACTCTTCTGCTTGGAGGAACCTGGTCTTCTAGTGCTTAGCTCAGCTTCCTATACATTGGGAACCTCCTGATACTCATACTTCCTTAGTCATTTCTTCTATCTGATCTTCATAACTCATACTGGATCAATCTTCTAGCTTGTATGGACCGGATCCTATAGCTTAATGAGCCTAAATCTAGCCCATGGAGATTTTGGGCACAACAGTGTTTTTATGAATTTGGGTTTTTTTGTTTATCCATATTTTGACAGTTTTATGTTTGTTTGCAAAATATCTGAATTGTTGATTGTATGTTTATAGTATGGCCTTAACTCCCAGATTTGTGAAATGCCTGAATGTTGAAGAATGTCTTTTCAATGAAATGGTAATTAGTTGTTTGGATACATGTTTTGTTGTTGCATGTCGTGTTACACTTCACGATTACATGTTTTTGTTTTTTTTTCGAACTATCTAATGTTGATTCTTCTTGTAAATTTGAAAAAGGTTGTTCCTGGTGATTTCTGTACCAAGTATGGATCATCTATTCCAATTGGTATTAAGTTGCGAATTCGTAAAGGTTATCAACTATGGGTGGATTTCGTTAAGATAAATCTACGTTTTATGGGCATGAGGGATTTATTCAGGGACTTTAATTTGCGAGGAGGTGAAACATTATTGTTCGATTACGTTGGTGGTTTCAATTTCCAAGTTCATATATTCTCCGCTTCTGGTTCGGAGATTGAATACCCACTTGTTGTGCAGCAGTTGCAGGGCTGTTTGGGTCGTCAAGGTATGTGCCCTATGCTGTTGTAATTTGTTTTTTGCTTGATGCCTGGTTTTTTTTTAATATCTTACAATTTATGAAAATGGATTTTGTGTTGCAGTTGTGTATCCTGATGATGGTTGGAGTTTTGTTAACTATAGGCGTCATGGACGTAACCTTCTCAATGAAGTTGTATGTTAATCTTCAGTTTTGTTGGAAGTTGTATCTTTAATTGAGATGTTGTACTTATTAATGTATTTAAAATTTATTTATTTGAAGGTCCCCCCCCACTGTTTTTATTGATAATTTAGCTCCTATGATGCCAAATCAAGTGGAATATGTTGTTAGTAGTGGGCATCACATCGTGGGATCTTATTGTCGTCGTGAATGTGAGTTGACTGGGCTTGGAAGCTTGGTGCCACATGATAGGAGTTCCGCATCTAAATTGTTTGAATGTGATGTTGTTCACCTATGATGGGAAATTTACATTTCACATGGCCGTCTTTGACAAATTTAATGTTGAGATGTCTGTTTCTCCAATTGTATCTCGAAATGGTAATCTAAAATTAGAAAGTAAGGATATAAACTTTGCTGTAAATTCTGTTAAGTTGTGTTAATGATTGATTTTGTGTTTAATTTTTCAGTTCCGCTTAATGCCACTGCTTTTGAGATTTTGGTTCAGCCTTCTCACATGTTAGAATATTGTTATGGCGTGGTAAGTTGAATTTAAAATATTTAGGTACATTTTTGTTTTTGCAAAATTAATTGAAACCATTGTGGCTTTTGTTTTAGGCCGTATCAGTTGATTTCCGGAGTACTACAGATCTGTGGGAATGAATGACCATATCACTGCCTATTTTGAGAACCGTTGTTGGCGTCTTCAGATTAGGAAGCGTGATTTGAAGCGAACTGCTATACATGATGGTTGGATTCAATTTAGGACTGATATGAAGCTGGCTATTGGAAATGTTTGTCGTTTTCAGTGGAAGAATGATAGTGTACGTAATTTCAATGTTCGTATTTTTAGGAGTTAAGTTACATTTTCATTTGCTGCAGTTTGGTGATGTGTTAGAAAACTTTGTCTTGAGATGATATCCTGTTTGTGAACCTTGTTTGACTTTGGTTATCTTGTTTTCAGATGATGTTCTTAAGTATTGTTTGTTAATGTGTCATTGAAATGGTTTGTGTATGTTGCTGTTTTCATGGTAATGTAGCAAGAACTGTGAAATACATATATGTCCATTGCATTAAACAGTAAATAGTTTAGACCGTATTAATAAGATATTTTAGACCGTATTTTTGAAATTAGGTAAACAAGACTATAGAAATGGGACATTTTGGACCAACACCCTATTACAATATATTTTATGGAATAATGACGTACGTACCTAACAATTTAACATACACCTAAATAATTATTCTAACATTTTAGATGTCCATGAACCAATCTAAATGTTATTATTATTTTTCATCTAAAGACCACTAATAATCTGACAAAAAAACAAACTAATAAGAGTTATTTTCTATTAGTTTATTTCATTCAAAAAGTAAATTAATAAGAGCTTTTTCTTTTTGAAGAAACATAATAATGAAGGGATAACCCAATCGGTCATGTAGAAACAAAACCACACAAATTTTCAAAAAAAATGTTTGATAATGATTGATTGATTGATACAATTATCATAATTTAAATTCTCATATAAAAAGATCACTCTCATTTTGCTGCATAACATAATGAATCAATTTTCATAATAACACAAATCGGTACAAGCGAACATTCATCATGGAATGGGTAGAAATAATTTACAATTATTTTTTAATAAAACAACCTACAAAATCGTTAAAAATTAGATTACAAAAATTACTACAACTCCCTATCAAACATATTATTGTTGGAGATGAACTCTATTCATTTCACATGAGAGGATGGGGTTACTATCATCGGATGAAAAGTCTTGGATAATAAAATTTTGATAATCTCTGAGTAATGAAAAAAAATCAAGTCATAAAATGATGTATATTGATGAAGAAATGAACACGAATAATGCTCATGATGATGATGAGCTCAAGGTTTTTACGGAGAATGTAGAGGAAATGAAAAAGTTACAACTAACTTGATCCACACAGTACTAATATCTGAAAATACAACTTGTAACTAACTTCACATTCTAACAAACTAATCTGACATGGCAAGACAGCTGGATCCTCTCCTGATTAGCTGTGAACAGTTGGTAAAGCAGCTGACGTGGACATGGAAGCTTCACGAACTTTACTAACTTCATTAGCCCCCTCAAGTTGGGATTGGGTAACAATCCTAACTTGGAAAGTAAAGAATTGAAATGAGAAGAAGGTGCAACCTTTGTAAACACATCAGCCAATTGGGATCTACTAGGCAAATAGGTCAACTGGATTAAGCCCTCCAACACTTTATCCCTTGTAAAATGGCAATCTAGCTCGATATGTTTGGTACGTTCATGAAAAATAGGATTCTGAGCTACGTGCAAAGCAGATTGGTTATCACAATGGAGAGTGACTGGTTTAAGATCATGAACATCAATGTCTTCCAGCAATCGAACAAGCCAAGTAATTTCTGAAGTTGCACTAGCCATTGCCCTATATTCAGCCTCAGAGGATGATTTAGAAACCGTAGGATGTTTTTTAGACTTCCATGAAATGGGAGAGTTACCAAACAACATAATGTAACCAGTAATAGACCTACGAGAATCAAGACAAGATGCCCAATCTGCATCTGAAAAAGCTTGAAGCTTAAGAGTATCTGAATCTTTAATAAGAATTCCCTGATCATGAGTGGCTGCAACTGTTGCCCAATCTGTGAATAAATCATATACATAAAATTGTGAGCGGAGCAATAAGTGATAATAGTATGGAGACAATAAACGATAAAAACGAAGGATATTAAAGAAATAACCCGAGTCCAGTGCGGAACTGTCTCCTTAAAGCTTATTAGCTCTCACAGTCGTGTGCGAGCGAACAGCCTCCCAGGATAAAACGGATTGCAGTGTTGTCGCTGGCGAACAACACTATCGGCGAGCTTGAACCGAGCAAGAAACTATCACCGGAGGAGGACAGAGAGGAGAGATGTATTTAGAGGAGGCGGATTATTCTCGAGTGTATTAAAACCCTAACCCCTAACAGTGTTAATATAGGGAGGACAAGTCTTGTGCGCTACACAATTACCATAATTAATTAAACCCTAATTAATTAAGTCTGAGCCCAAGCCCAGTGGTAATTCACAATTAATCCAAAATAAATTTAGAATTAATTTTAAGTCAATTAATTTGAGCCCAAGCCCAGTGGAAATAAAATTAGCAAAACTAATTATTTTTCCTTTTTCCACTTCTAAGGGGCATCTTTAGATCATCACAACTCATCCATCCCTTAGTCGTTTTGAGTAATTAAATATGCGTTGGTAAGCTCTCCAATAGGAGAACACACTCCAAGCATTACTTGTTACGAACACGCAAGCAAGGCTTACTCAAATCGGAGCTCAAAATGACTTCGATAATGTGGGGCTAAAACCCACATTTTCCAACAATCCCCCACATGGATGAGATTGATGTTTCAGTAGCACACCAGACAGACACGGAATTTGACTTGGTGATAGTTTCTTCGATCAAATACAGCATACGATAGGTAGAGAATGCTCCTTGAACCTTCGCTCGAGCAAATATACTGACCATACTGGTAGACAGTAGACGCGATTGTCCTTGAACTGTTCGACCGTTTGTGTAAGCGATGATATACTTGTCACTGTATCTTTTCTGACTCGTTCAGCTCTCATGAGTATGTCCATTTTGGCCATGGAACATCGTCCTGGTTCTGTAGGAGTTTCTAAAGAATTGTGCCTCGCAATTCTCCACTGAAGCGGCCCCACTTCTCTCCCACATAGGTGATCTTTATCTTATAGAGTAACCCGCGTTTACTCAACTGAATTCCATGCGTTCACACATGAACTCCATGTATTCACCGAAAGATCATTAAAAACTGAAAAAGCTTAAACTCGTACCTTACGGGTCTCACTATTTCTTCATCAGGAACAGGCCAGGGGTTACCCCCACAGTGATTTGGTCATCATGATTTAGTTGGCCCATTGAACCAAGTTCTTGGGACCTCCAGTCAGCAATGGTTGGGTGTCCACCTCAAAGTATTTTTAGGTCTTCACTCTGACTAGTTATTGACCTTTGACCCATATGTTCACTATTTAATATGAAAATTCCTCTAGGTCCCAATGGTATCTATCTCGCAAGAAGATCCATATACGTTAAACATGATTCTACATAAGAGAACCACTCTCTATTTTTCTCTCGCAAAAGGACACATAAAGAGATCATATTTATTTATAAATATGACAACCCATTTTTTTAATCACATATGACTCGTTGACTTGTCAATTTTACTCTTAATATCTTATTTCATCCAAGAATAATTAGAGAAACGAGTAGTTGTGAAGTTCATCACCACTGAGCAAATTGTCAAGACCTTCTGGACCAACAAATTTCTTTGTCCCAAGCCTTTTGCTCTATCCAAGTTCAACTTCACATTCATCCAAGAACTCACAAGGTCACTTGGATTAATTACGGATCTATAAGGAACTGCTTAGCTCATCATCGAAGCATTCCTAGACTCCGTAATCTGCATTATCATGAATCTCACAATTTAGATTCATATGCAGGATATTATTAGACTTAACCGTCATCTATATCCATCCAAAATACCTCAATTTGTTTTGGATCTCTTTTACCTCTTACGGGTACTGGTATCAAGACATCTTCTAGATACCCCCACATTTCAATCATATCTAAGAATGTTTTCTACATTCTAGAACTTATAGAAAATCCTACAATTTTCTCGTCAAGATACCCCCACAATTTCAACATTTCTAAGAATGTCTCCTTACATTCCAGAACTAATAGGAAATTCCGTTATTTCCTTTCATGGTATCTTATTTAATGCGATTAGTCTTTACGTATTCAGTGATAGTCTAAATAGCTTATCATCGCTTTTGCATCTCCGCTAGAGTGCAACTCAAACCTGCAGCCACTCCATTTGAATAATGCGAGTAATGTGCAGTGACCTCATGAATATATTCACATAGTGAACCACAATTCACCCAGTGATTATTCATCTCTGGAGTCATACTTAACCATCTTAATCTTGTATTAAGTTGGTTTTTAATCTCGAGCATATCGAGCATAAGCTTCTCTAAATTGCTTTATTCTTACCCCTTAAAGAGTACATATAATCAATGTATTACTATCATTTCAGAAAGTAATTACATTTTCCGTAACCACTTCTCAATAGAGTCAGTTTCATTATCATTCGTTAGGAACCTCACAAGGTTTAACGTATTCGCATCGAACAATATTTATTCTAATCTTTCGAAAATTCAACTATTGAATTTCGCCGAAATTTCATCAAGGTTCAGAGAAGAACCGAAATTTCTAGAACATCTCAATTAATCCATATTTAGTGATTAGATGCCCCTGGAAGAACATAAGCTTCCAATAAACCCACATTCAGTGATCCTCGATCAACTGACGCGTTAGGGTTAACAATGTCTCGAATTTCTCCAAATTTTCAGCCTACAGAGCTGATCTTGGATTACTCCAAATTTTAAGCATACATAGCTGATATCAATATTCGCCTTATTAGGTATCACATAGATCACCGTAATAGGCTCGTGTGTCACTGCCGCAGCAGACCGACACCAACATGAGAAATAATAATTTAACTGGAGAAACAAAACCAACCAGAAAATTATAAATCTCATGCCGACCCATAACCTGTACTCCAGGCCCGTTAGGTTTTTAACGTCGTTCCAACCATCCAATCAATATTCAGCTCCAATAATTTAAACAAATTTAATTATGAAGCTTAAATTAATTAAAAATGGAACTAAATTAGATATCTATAATGCAAAATATAAATATCCAAATAAGCAAATCAACACAGCACAAAGCACAATAATTAATCGTTGAGTCACATAGTTTACATAAACCATCACTGTGTCATCTAAATGCCATTAGACAATTATTAGCTATATAACTAATAATCATTTAGCGTAAGCAATTTTTGTTAAACATAATATTTGTTTACTCAAATTACTGTTGCCATAAATAAGTCAATGTTTAATACATTAACATACACGTACATGGCTTGCAAGCTAATTCATGTCACATAAATATGGTCCAATAATTATTAGATTATTAGCCAAGGTTCCACCTGTAACAATATGCTTACACACAAAATATTATACAAAATTACTTAGCACAGTAACTTAGCCTATCCAGTTTTAGCACGTGTCATATTAAACATATACATGCATATTACAAATACATGAATAATAAATGATTAATTTCATAACAATGGCTTAACATATTAAAGCCAATCATCCAGTACATAAATAAAGATGAACTAGGCAATAATGTGTATTACCTTAATCTAGCGCCTTGTTTATGGTCTTGTAAAATAATTCACACGAATTACGTAAGATTTAAACAAGTCAGTATCATGCATTGATGCTCAACTTCCCAGTACATGTAATAACTAGTGACATAGCATCCAAAAATCAAGTCACTAATCGAAGGCAATATAAAAAATTGAATTAATCGGCTAAACGAATTCATCACAAAGGATTCCCAATTTGCGTTAAATCAATTCTCAATTCCCAGCCTGTTCCAAACAATTACTAGTTTATCATACTAAATCCACTCCTGGACAAATAAGACAATAATTATGCAAATTGTCTAACAGTACATTACACTAAATTGTGTACTACCGTGTTGTCTACCTTTTGCTTTCATACTGCGCGATCAATTTAAAAAATATTAATATATATCCAGGGAACAAAATCACTTGATCAAATAGGCTGACCATATTAAGCATTAATAAGACTTCTACGTCAATGTACAAGCCAACTTATCAAGGTAACACACTATTATCACAAATATCCATACCATAAAATCCTTCCGGTCGTCGTGAGTATTTAAGCAAAAAACAATTGTCCCTCAAAAAACACAAATACATATGTGTTAGTCACAAATATAAACCAATAATAAGCTTTAAGATTGTTGCCCAATCTGTGAATAAATCATATACATAAAATTGTGTGCGTGTGAGCGGAGCAATAAGTGATAATAGTATGGAGACAATAAACGATAAAAACGAAGGATATTAAAGAAATAACCCGAGTCCAGTGCGGAACTATCTCCTTAAAGCTTATTAGCTCTCACCGTCGTGTGCGAGCGAACAGCCTCCCAGGATAAAACGGATTGCAGTGTTGTCGCTGACAAACAACACTATCGGCGAGCTTGAACCGAGCAAGAAACTATCACCGGAGGAGGACAGAGAGGAGAGATGTATTTAGAGGAGGCGGATTATTCTCGAGTGTATTAAAACCCTAACCCCTAACAGTGTTAATATAGGGAGGACAAGTCTTGTGCGCTACACAATTACCATAATTAATTAAATCCTAATTAATTAAGTCCGAGCCCAAGCCTAGTGGTAATTCACAATTAATCCAAAATAAATTTATAATTAATTTTAAGCCAATTAATTTGAGCCCAAGTCCAGTGGAAATAAAATTAGCAAAACTAATTATTTTTCCTTTTTCCACTTCTAAGGGGCATCTTTGGATCATCACAACTCATCCATCCCTTAGTCGTTTTGAGTAATTAAATATGTGTTGAAAAGCTCTCCAATAGGAGAACACACTCCAAGCATTACTTGTTGCGAACACGTAAGCAAGGCTTACTCAAATCGGAGCTCAAAATGACTTCGATAATGTTGGGCTAAAACCCACAGCAACATACCTTAATGTATGATGTAATGCTGACCAATGAGAAGTTTTTGGTGCATTCATAAACTGACTGAGAGACTGAAAAGTGAATGAAAGATCTGGACGAGTATTAGTTAGGTAATTAAGTTTACCTGCAATAGTTCTATAGTCTGCCGGATTCAAAATAAGCTCTTCATCTGCCATAGAGAGTTTGAGATTTAAAGGAAGGGGAGTAGAAGCTGGTTTAGAAACATCAAAACCACTAGATCGAAGACAACAACTCTTTGACAAATTTTCTTTGGCTCAAGAAAATACCAGCATCCAAGTAATCCACTTCTATTCCCAGAAAATAACGAAGTGTCCCTAAATCTTTAATATTGAACAACTCATGTAAATGAGACTTCAAGGATTGCATACCATCCAAATCAGTTCCAGTAAAAATAAACAGACTATAGTCATTCTTAGATTGTCTGAAACCTTGAGTTAGCAGTTCTGAAACTAGTTTAGAATTCCAGACCCTGGAAGCTTGTTTAAGACCATATATTGATTTTCTTAACAAACAAACAAGATTGTCAGGATTAGGTATACCATCTGGTACCTTCATATAAACTTCTTCAACTAGATCACCATGCAAAAAAGCATTATTCACGTCTAACTGATACAAAGGCCAATGTTTACTGGCAGCCACAACAATGAGAGTTCTAACAGTTGCCATTTTCACAACAGGTGAAAAAGTTTCTTTACAGTCTATACCAAATTTCTGATTGAACCATTTAGCCACCAACCTTTATTTACAACGTTCAAGACTCCCATCTGGCTTCAATTTGACCTTAAAAACCCATTTACTGTCTATAGCTTTCTTGCCTGGTGGTAGAGGAACTAAGTCCCAGGTATGATTATCATTCAATGCCTTAATTTCAGCTTGCATTGCAGTGACCCACAAAGGGTCTTTAGCAGCTTCATTATAAGAACTTGGTTCAACAATGTCACAAACAGATGTTTGAGGTGTATGTTGAACAAGGTTACACCAATGAGAGAAAGTATGACACTTGTAAGAATTAAGATATTTAGGAATGGTGTGTATTCTTTTGGATCTTCTTAGTACAGTTCCACTAGTGTCAGGTATATGAGAACTATCAGAAGGTTCAGAATTACCAGGAATATCTGAATTATCATGAATTTCTGAATTAACAGGAATGTCTGAAATGTTAGTACTGATATCTACAATATCTGTATTAGGTAAAATATCAGTACTAAATGAAGTATCAGATTGATCAAGAATTGAGTCATTAAGACTATGTGAAGACTCAGGAAATCCACAATCAGAAGAATCAGAAGTGGTATGAGATGGCAAATAAATCTCATTTGAGAAACTAGTGGAGTTATTTTTAAGGTAAAAAAGAAAACTGTTTTCATGGAAAACAACATCCCTTGTGATGGGAATTTTATGAGTAGAAAGATCTAACACCTTATAACCTTTCTTAAAAGATGAATATCCTAGAAAGACACGAGCATTAGCTCGAGGATCAAACTTATGCCTATTCACAGCAGGTGTGGACACAAAACATAGACAACCAAAAGTTATTAAGACTTGTAAATCAGGTGCTTCTTTGTACAATCTGAAATAAGGTGTCAAGTTATCAATACTCTGTAGAGGAAGCCTATTTATCAGATATGTGGCACAAAGAATGCAATCACCCCAATACTGAGATGGAACTTTAGATTGAAGATATAAAGACCTAGCAGTTTCAAGAAGGAACCTGTGTTTCCTTTCCACAACACCATTCTGTTGTGGAGTGTAGCTGCAACTAGTTTGGTGATGAATGCCTTTTTGTTGGAATAGAACAGCCATGGGACCAGCAGTTAATTCTTTAGCATTATCAGATTTGACAGTAAGCACTTTAGCATTGAACTGAGTTTCAATATATTGAAGAATATCAGCAAAAAAATTTGTACAATCAGATTTGTGCTTAAGTGTACCCAGGTGAAATGACTAAAATCATCAACAATTGTCAAGAATTGATTACAACCAGAATGTGTCTTCACTTGATAGGGACCCCAGACATCAATATGAAGCATTTCAAAAGCACAAGTAGTTTTGATTGAACTAATAGGAAAAGTAGCTCTAGTTTGTTTAGCCATTGGACAAATTTTACAAACTATATCCTTGCAAGAATCTTTGATAGAGTTGTGAGGTAAAGCCAACTTCAGTCTTTGAAAAGGAATGTGACCTAATCTGAGATGCCACACATCAGCAGAAACAACAACATGACAAGCTTTATCAGAATTATTAGGAGAACCACCATGCACACTGTATAATCCACCTTGTATCTCACCAAGAAGCATTTGTGACTCTTTCTGAGAAGGGCCCTGTAAGACACACTTATTAGCAGAAAAGATGACTTCACAATTAAAATCTTTACACAACTTCTGAACAGAGAGTAGGATGAACTGAAAATCTGGCACATGTAGAACATTGTGCAGAGTCAAATCTTTATATAGCACAACAGTACCAATGTGCTGCACAACTACTTTCTTACCATTTGGAATAGTAATATACTCCATAGGAGTTACCAATGTATATTGAGTAAAAGAATCCAAATCTGAACATATGTGATCAGTTACTCCACTGTCAATGAGCCAATTATGTGCATTAGTATGATCTGTTAGAAAACAGAACTTACCAGCCAACAATGCATGATCAGTATCCTTTGTCTGTGGAGCATTAGCTGTCTGATTATTGAGAAGAGAAAGCAATTGTGCAACAGAAATAGTACTATTTTGATCAACATTTGCAGTGGAAAGAGTTGCAACCTTTTTGTCTCTGTTACTCTTAAAACCAGGTGGATATCCATGCACCTTGAAACACCTTTCAACACTGTGGCCACTCATTTTGCAGTTAGTACAATAGAACTTAGACACTCTCTTAGATTCATCATTTTTCTTATTTGTTGGAGTGTGAACATTCTGTCTCTGAGCATTACTGCCTGCAGCTGTGTTGTCAAAAGGTTTCTTAGCCCCTGCTAAGAAAGCTAGAGATTCTGTATTAGAATTATTCTGAAAAATCTCTTGATGTCTCTCCTCCTGAGAAAATATTCTGAAGGTTGTAGAAATATTAGGCAAAGGTAACTGCATTAAGATATTGCCTCTAACAACTGAAAACTTGTCACTGAGTTTCATCATAAACTGAATAAGTCTGTGATCCTGTTCCCTTTGATAGACCTTCTGAGTGAGATTACAAGTACAGTGATTACAAGTGCACGAAGGCAAAGGACTTGCATCATTCATAGCATCCCAGAGTGTCTTAATCTCGGTGAAAAACTCAGAGACTGACTTAGAACTTTGATTTAGCTCTGTCAATTGTTGTTCTAGAGCATAAATCTGTGCAACTGATGCATAACCAAAACGATCCTATAAGTCATACCAAATTTCCCTAGCAGTTTTGAAAAATAGTACACTTTTCGCAATGTTTTCATCCAGATTAGTTAAAAGCCAGGAACAAACCAGATCGTTACACCTTTTCCAAGCTTTTACATCATAAGAAGTAGCTAACACAGAAGTAACTACAGGCTTAGGGATCGATCCATCAACAAATCCTAGTTTGTTTATAGCAAATAAACTCAATATCATCGCTCTCTTCCAATTAGCAAAGCCTACGCCATTGAATTTCACAGTAACTAATTGCGATGAACTTGCATCAGAAGGATGTATATAGTATACACTATTAACATCAACATCAGATTGAGTATTAGTTCTAGTATTAATGTTCAAAGCATTTGTTTCAGCCATACTGTGTAAAACACGAGTTAAAACGAGTTAAAACGATACTAAAACAAGCAACAACTAAACAGATCTGAACAAGAATATGTAGAAGACCGTACGGAAATCAACAAAACTCAGATCTGAACAAAATTTGCAGAGAAACTAAACAAATACAAGAAACAAAGAAAGGAATATAGATTTAGCTTATGAACGAAACAAACGAAGCTCTCGAACAGAGCTTTAATGGTGGAAACATGTCGAGATTGAAGACGGATAGCATCGTCCACATAATACATCCAAATGAACAAGTAAATGAAGAAGAATCATCATCTCTCGCTCTGATACCATGACAATCTCTGAATAATGAAAAGAAATCAAGTCATAAAATGATGTATATTAATGAAGAAATGAACATGAATAATGCTCATGATGATGATGAGCTCAAGGTTTTTACAGAGAATGTAGAGGAAATGAAAAAGTTATAACTAACTTGATCCACACAGTACTTCTATCTGAAAATACAACTTGTAACTAACTTCACATTCTAACAAACTAATCTGACATGGCAAGACATCTGGATCCTCTCTGATTAGCTGTGAACAGTTGGTAAAGCAGCTGACGTGGACATGGAAGCTTCACGAACTTTACTAACTTCATTAATTTTAAAATTAAGTTGCATGTTTTTAAATTACTTTCTCTTTGATAACTATGTATCTATTTAAAGGGATTCGATTAAAAACAAACATTTATTACATATATTACACATTTTTTTATATAATATGTGTATAATAGAGTTTTGTGTGAAAATAGAAATTCCATCTTTATACGTATCATAAAAATTTTATACTAATTTATTACAAAAAAATGTTCGTCTAACCTTATTTAAAAATAGGGTGAAATGGCATTTTCGTCCCTCAACTGGAGCTCAACTTGCAATCAGGTCATTCAACTAAAAAAGCTTTCTAACGGGTCACTAAACCATTAAAAACTTTCAAACGGGTCACTAAAAACTTTCAAACGGGTCACTAAATCATTAAAAACTTTCAAAGGGTCACTAAACCATTTTAATACAGGTCACTGCAGGTCTTGGTTTCTCTCTCTCTCTCTCTCTCTCTCTCTCTCTCTGTTACTCTCTCTCCATACACTCTCTCTGTCTCTCCATGTACTCCCTCATCTCCACACTATAACCCTCCTATCATTCATATTATCACGTAATTTTCAATTCTTTACTCTTCTTTCATTCTCAAGTTGTCTTTTCTAACTAGAATTATAATTGTAGAGGAGAATTTCTAGTTCCGGAATCAAAGAGTTAATGGGTTATTGAAATCTTGATTTGCATGTTGAGTTATGGGTTTGTTTTGTGTTACAAGAAGGCTGGGGGTTTCGGTTGTAGCACCAACCTCGTGCTTGAGGGGCTGTTGAATCGAAACCGACCATGGGCAATGATCGAAAGTGAGCCATGGTCTTGGTTGAATGGTTTTGGTTTGGTTTGGTGTTATTAAAGTAGAGATATTGATTTTTATACTTTACTTAAGTTGCATGTATGAGTTTTACATGTGAAGTTTTATTGAGTTATGTATATGATTATATGGGTAAGATAATTGCTACTTGAGAGTTGGTTGGATGTGGATATGACTTATGAGCTTGTTATTAAGGGGTTGTTTTATTTAATTGTTAATTATAAGTTGATTAGTTTAAATGTGTTATGATTTAAATTAAGTGTTGTTAATGATTAATGGTTGATTCATGAGTATAGTTGGAGCAGAGATTGATCAAGAATGGGGAGGGACTGTTGCAGGGGGGAAATGAGTGTATATTATTGAGTTCGATGACCTGATTGCAAGTTAAGCTCCAGTTCAGTGACGAATATGTCATTTCACCCTAAAGCAATAGGTCACTCAACTAGATATGAAAGTTTTTAATGGTTTAGTGACCCGTTTGAAAGCTTTTTGAGTTCGATGACCTGAGTGCAAGTTGAGCTCCAGTTGAGGGACGAAAATGCCATTTCATCCTTTAAAAATACTTAAGTTAGTGATTTCCTTTATAAAAAAAAACACTGTATTTGGGTGCATGCCAGCAAAGCCGTTGGGAAAATTAAAAAACACAGACACCCACTGTTTGAAAGAGGCACACATAGGGGTGGGCAAAATTTTCCAAACCCGTCCAAACCGCCCAATCCAAACCGCCCAAACCAGAATTTACGGTTTTATAACGGTTCGGGTTGGTAACGGTTTCGATTTTTTAAAAACCGAAAAATAATGGGTGGGTTCGGTTTGCCTTGTCAACCCAACCAATATAACCCGTTCCACCCGAATATATAATAACATATATTAATTAATTTTTATTATTATTTAAAAAATATAATTCAAATTAATAATTAACATATACTCCCTCCGTCCCATCCATTTCTTAACATAAATTTTTCACTTGCGTGGTACGCATTTTAAGCCTCTAATAAAGTATAGTTCCATAACTTATTTTTAAATTTTTTTTTTTTGAATAAAAATAGGATTGTTCTATTTTTATACAAAAAAGAAAATTTCAAAAATAAGTTATGAAACTATCCTTAAAATCCACCTTAATTACCAGATTTTGATGATTTTTTGTGATGTTAGTCCATTGATGTATTGGACAATTGTGTTGATTAATTTTTTGCAAGTTTAATTTTTTTAAAGTGGTTTAAAACCTAACCCGCCCAAACCAAACCGTTATAATTTGGACGGGTTTTTTTAGTACTAACGGTAATGATTATGGTAACGGGTTGTTAAATTCTAAAACCGTAAAATATGAGTTAGGTGGTTTAGTCCCTTCAACCCGGCCAACCCGACCATTGCTCCCCCTAGTCACACATCATTTCAGCACAACAACCTCAAATCCACGGCCTGAAACAGCTCCGAATATGTGTCATCAATCATTCCCTTTCCTTCTCAACCAAGTAACACCAAGATTCTTATTACATTCTTAATCTCCCCTGCCCTAATTTCTCTATCTGCTGTCATATTCCATATTCAACTATACATACATTATACATACATGTAACTTCACCCATACCCATTTATAGAATTCTCTAAAGTTTCCAACTTTGTCACTTTCTCTTTCAATTGGGTGCTCAATTTTCCACTTTTAGCCCAAAAAGTTGAAATCTTGGCCACCCATCAAGCCTTTTATACCTCTCATTTCTTGATTTTCAATCCCCACATTTCAATTTTCCCATTTCTTGATTGTAATTTATCACATATTTGCTTGTATTGTGTGTAATAGTTGTTATATAGACAACATTGATGCTTGCTTTTCTTGAATTTTGTATCTATTTTTGTTTAATACCCTTTTGTTTCAGCTAAAGTTTTGATCTTTAATTCTTGAAATTCTGTTTTTAGACCAAAATGGGTGATAAATTTAGGCCAATTTCACTTGAGGACTTGCCATTACATTTGATTCTTGAAATATTAACCTCGGGTCCTTTGCGGGCTGTTGATTTAGTTTCTTTAGAGTTAACTTCTAGGACATTTAGAGCCAATGCTAGACTTGATACTAGGTTTCAGAGCAATTCCAATTTGGTTAATTTTGCGGCATTTCAACTATGTTGGTCTCATCCTTTATATTCTTCCATGCATTTGGAGGAAAGGAAGGCGCTTTTCGATAAGACTGAAGGAAATTGGAAGAAGGTATTGAGATTCTTGCAATCAGTGGATCAGTCTTCCGACATGGTCGGAACCTCAGCTGGCAATGTATTATCTCTTTTACATTGCTCTAGTTTTGTAGTTTAGTTCAGTTCTTTCACTTAATCCAAATTTTTTATTTTTCTTGGCAGGTCACTTTAATTGGTACATAATTAGTTTCATATGAGCTTGCATTCATAATTCTGAAATTTACAAGCTTATCTTATCATTTGATTTGTTATTTTGTACCTAGTGATTGAGGGGGAATGTTTTTGAAACGTGTTAATCTTAATTTATGTGAGTTGATTATTATTTACAGATGCAGATTAAAAGCGGAAGATATCACACATTGCTGGTCAGTGGTTCATCAGTGTACTCTTGTGGTTCCAGTTTGTGTGGTGTTCTTGGTCATGGTTCTGAAACAACACAATGCGTAGCTTTTACGCGGATCAATTTTCCATCACTTGCACAAGTTACCCAGGTTTCTGCATCACATAATCATGCTGCTTTTGTCATGCAGACCGGAGAGGTTCGTATGTTCACACTTTATCATACCTTATATAGAGAAAATAATATATCTATCTTGCATGTGCTATTTTAAATTTACTAGTAAAGATAGCCTAATTTGTCAATGAACTTCTTGTTTTCTTATGCCGGATTATATTTTGTTTGCTCATCCATGTGATACGCACTAGTTGGAGTACATCCATTACAAGAAAGTCCATTATTTATCCTTCTCTTTGTGCATCTTGTAGCACAATTAACATAAGTTTGCAATGATTCATGCTAAGTGTGCTTATCCATGGTGTAAATCTGGATGAACTTGATTGTACGTAACTTCTCTATTTTTGTTCACGCGTGTGAAGAACATTCATATGTTAATTTATGACTTGGAAGCAACTTATCTTTTGAATGACCTCCTGGTTCTCTGATGAGTACTGTTTTGTCAATAATACCTGATTAGATGTCTTATGGGGTTATGTAGTTGATGAAACTTTCCATTTTTGACCTCACCTAATATTATGCATTAACCATATAAGGTTTTATTCAAGCTGTTGCACATTACTATGTATTAACTTCAATTATTTGTGCAGGTCTTTACTTGTGGAGATAATTCATCTTTCTGTTGTGGTCACGGTGATACAAACCGTCCTATATTCAGGCCTAGGCTGGTTGAGACATTGAAGGGAGTTCCTTGCAAGCAGGTATTATACATTACTTTGTGGTAATCTGTTGCAATGTCAGTCGTTCTGTTTTAGAGGATTTTTCCGTTAAATGACGCTAATATACAAATGTCAACCCACTTTGTGATATACTAATGTTTAGATCCATGTGGAAAGATTAAATATAACTCTATACTATGTTTGCCTATTTGATGTTCTTAATGGGCATTCAGTTCTACATAAGTGATACTGATATATGTGCGGTACTGAGGTGTTTAACATTGTTTTAGTTTTTGTCAAAGAGCAGCTCCAATAGATTTAGGTTAGTATATGTATATGGATGATCGAGGTTTTTTAAGTTTAAGTTCAGGATAGGTTCTCCCTTCACTGGACTTGCTACCGGAGAAGGTGAGGGCACAGGATTGCAGGAAGCAATGCAAGGCACTGGGATTGACTCTCATTAATTTATGTTGTGCCTCTTGCCTTCATGATCCCTGTCTTTAAATTATATTTATCTTTATTTACTATTTTCCCTTTTTCAACATATTGTTCAGCTTACGCATACAAATCTCTTAATGTCATATAGTTTGCTAAATTTGATCAGACCTTTTTAACCAATCTTCTCCATGTTTTTCTTCAATTATGTGATTCCAATATTCTTTATATATTCTCCTAGTTGAATCTTTTCAACAATGTGTTGTACTGTATTAACTAGAAAATCTTATTTTATCAACCCTTATCTTATACTTTGTGTCATGATCACCAACCTCCAACATTTAGCTCCATGTGAATCATTGCCCTCAGCGTCATGCTATCTGATTTTTCCATTGTCTATACCGCTTCAACCATTTTGTTCAAGGCACATGATTCATCCTCAATATCTTCTCTTTATATAGTTATAATCAGGATTATTTGAAAACATCCGCACCTCCGTCCTCAACATACTTTAAAAAAATCTGCATACTTTTTTGATGTTTTGAACTCATAGGCCATAGTCCTTTTCTAGTAACTGCTCCATGGTACACGTGATATAACTACATCAGAAGGTACTTTTTGCTTCACAAGAATCTAGACCAGTTCGTTGAACTTAGCATAAGTCTTTTTCAGTTTAATTTTTGCCATATTTAGGTTCTTGCTTTCCTTTTAGTTTATCTCCGTGTCCTATCGATTTGTTATCCAGACTCGGCTGGAAGTGTCCAACATGGATACGTATCCAAGTGTTGGACTCGGCAACATTTTTGAAAACTTTATATATTTTTGGCTTAAATTAAGTGTCCAAGTGTCAATACCCATGTCCAAGTGTCGAGTGTCCGACATGGGTACTCATGGCAAGATGAAGAGTCCAGGTAACAGAGACGATATCAATTGCACAAACTCTGAATACCGTATGTTGATTTTTTTAACTATTCTCATTGAGTCTCATCTTTTATATTTGCATTGGTACTTCTTATATGAAAGTTCTGGTTAATATTAATC
Organism: Kitagawia praeruptora; assembly: GCA_037693485.1. Lineage (NCBI taxonomy): Eukaryota > Viridiplantae > Streptophyta > Magnoliopsida > Apiales > Apiaceae > Kitagawia > Kitagawia praeruptora. Next base: position 136,647,554 of record CM075353.1, read on the forward strand.
TATGCAACTGAATTTATGAATTTAAGTAACAGATGAGACAAGTGAAGTGTGAAATTTAGCAAAGACTTATTGTTATAACTACTTTCAGGATGTTTATTGTTACGATATAGTTTTAGGTAATAAAATGGATATTTCTTATTTTGTTAATATAATTTGAAGATGCTTACTGTTGTAATATTTTATTAGTTATTTCTTAAGCAACGTTAGGGTTCCGCTAAAAAAGGTAACATTAGGGTTTCGTTATGTACATAAATTAGGTAATCATTACATATATGATTGGCTACTGATTCTTACAACTGAGTTTATTTTGGAATTTGTAGTCCGTACTTTCAGCTGCAGTTTATTAAATGTAGTGTTTGTGAGTTTCAGAGTATCTTAAGGTCCCTAGAGCTTCAAATTATTAAATCGTTAATCCTCGATCAAGGTCCCCCACCTCCTCTTTATACCCGCACCACTAGTAACCCTTTATCGTTTGGTTGGCTGGTATCAGGATTAAGGTATGGGTTTAGAATAAAACAAACTCTATACCTAGTCTTTGGTTGAAATTTTTTAATCTTCAAACCATACCTTAAACCCAGAAGGTATGGGTTTTTGAAACCCATGGGGGAGGTGGGTATGAGTGGGTGGTACAAGGTGTCAATATAAATATTGTCAGCAAGTCAATTGTTGGGTTGTGTTAACCTAATAAATATCTTTTCTTCCTCATGGTTTCATATTCTGTTTTGGGAAAGTATATCCTGTGCAATCACTTAGAAAATGCTACGGCATAAGCTGGGTTGGTAACTATATTCAATTTAAGTAATGTACTTGCATAAAGTTGGGTTTGTATTATGCAGACTCTGTATTTTCATAATGATATTTAACTTTCCTTTTAGGGAAGTAACACAATGTTGGATCTCTAGTTTTACTTAGAACTCTATGTACCTGATTTTCATTAAATGACTATATGGCGCTAAAAAATCTCATAAAAACCCACCCTACTGCAGGTTGCTGCAGGGAGTAGTTTTACTGTATTTCTCACTTCTCAAGGCAATGTATATACGTGTGGGACCAATTCACATGGTCAACTTGGCCATGGTGACTCTTTGGATAGACCAACCCCAAAAGTTGTAGAACTCCTTGAATCAGTAGTTCATATTGCTGCTGGTCCAAGTTATGTCCTATCAATTACCGAGGACGGGGTTGTGCACTCTTTTGGGTCAGGCACCAATTTCTGTCTAGGCCATGGTGAACAACAAAATGAACTTCGGCCACGTGCTATTCAATCGCTCAAAAAAAAGAGTCTTTATGTTGTTCGAGTCTCTGCTGGTGATGAGCATGTGGTGGCGCTCGACTCTAGGGGACATGTAAGCCCTTTTAAGATTTTCCTTTTGATGCACATTTTTAATATCAAATTGGTCACTCAAGTGATGCTCATATATCACTTTGATCACTGATCTCAATGGGATATAATTTAATTACTAAAGGCATAATAAATATTAAATAGATACCTCTAAATATTTGTTCGGAAAGTCAAAGTAATTTTTTGTTGAGTTGTACACATTTTTCTTGAATGCTACCGCAATCAAATGAAAAGTTGTTGAATTCTAGTATTTCAGATCATATATTTAGATTTTAAAAATCTTATTTACTATTTATTTTTAATTATATAGTTATTTTCTCCGATTTAATTAAAAATTAATAGTAAATAACTTTTTTAAAATTTGAATATATGATCTGAAATACTAGAATTCAACAACTTTTCATTTGGTTGTGGTAGCATTCAAGAAAAATGTGTGTAACTCAACAAAAGATTATTTTTATTTCCCGAACATATATTTAGAGGTATTTATTTGATATTTATTATGACTTTAGTGATTCAAATGATGCCCCGCATTGATGAGCAAAGTGATATATTGTCTCCACTTGAATGACCACTTTGATATTTAACCCTTTTTTATTATTAATCATAATAATTGGTCAATGTCAGGTGTATACTTGGGGAAAAGGCTACTGTGGTGCATTGGGCCATGGAGACGAGATTGATAAGATTGTTCCAGAACCATTACTTTGTCTTAAGAAAAACTTAATTGTCCAGGTATTTTCAAATTTTCTTTAGGCATAATACTACTCATTTTCACTGAAACAGTCTTCAAAGAGGACATCTATAATAATACGTTTTTAAATGACTTGCAACATATGACTTTAAATATATCTCTAATCTTTATTGTACTTAACTACTATCTCCTAACTTTATCTTTCAAATAATGCATTGTCAGTTGTACTCAATTATATCTTTGTTGTACTAAATTTGACTTTCAAATTTATTGTTATTGTACTCAATACAACATTGAGTTCTCCGGGGCCGTCTAAATTTATGTAATCCTGGTGGATCTTATCATATACTCCTTGGTCCCAACCAATTGTTATCATTGGGGGACGGGGGCGTGGCACGCATTTTAAGGATAGTTCCATAACTTATTTTTCAAATTTTCTTTTTTTGTATAAAAATAGGTATGTTAAATTTTTATATAAAAAAATTTAAAAATAAGTTATGGAACTATACTTTTTAGGAGCCTTAAAATGCGTGCCAAACAGTGAAAAAAAACTGTAAAGAAATGGGTGGGACGGAGGGAGTATGTGCTAACCATCAAGCCTAAGTTGTGGGTTTGTAATTAACGTTGTGGATATTTAAATACTTGAATCTGTAATAATACGTTTTTTTTTTTTGCTAAAGTAATACTCCCTCTGTCCCATCCATTTCTTTACAATTTCCTTTTTGGGACGTCCCACCAATTCTTTACATTACCAAAAATAGTAACTTTTAACAATAAAATACATTATTATATCCACTACTTCTCTCCACTTTTTCAACACTTTACACTATTACACCCACTACTTCACATATTTTAACAATAAAATCACTATTACACCCACTACTTCATTTATTTTAACAATATTACACCCACTATCCTTGGTCTCCGTGCCCATCCTCTATGTTAAGAATCTGTCGGGACAGAGGGAGTAATACGTTTTTAAATGACTTGCAACATATGACTTTATATATCTTTAATCTTTATTGTACTTAACTACTATCTCCTAACTTTATCTTTCAAATAATGCACTGTTGTACTCGATTATATCTTTGTTGTACTAAATTTGACTTTCAGATTTATTGTTATTGTACTCAATCCAACATTGAGTTCTCCGGGGCCGTCTAAATTTCTGTAATCCCTGGGGATCTAATCATATATATGCTAACCATTAAGCCTAAGTAGTGGGTTGGTAATTTATGTTGTGGATATTTAAATACTTGAAATACTATTAGATTTCACAGTAGCAAATTAAATACAAAATTTTAACCCAATTAGGTAAGTATTATGCTACCCTGTGCAAGAGGTAAATTTGTAATTTTATAACCATTAAGCCTAAATAGCGGGTTAGTAATTTGTATATGTGTACCATCTAAACATGGTTGTATAGATATTTTTGAAGTATTTTCCCTGAGCACGTCATTATATCAAATATTTGATCTTGCAGGTGTGCGCTAGTAAGCGAAAAACATTTGTTTTAACTGATAGTGGCTCTCTGTACGGCTTTGGCTGGATGGGGTTTGGTAGCCTGGGATTTCCCGACAGGGGAGCTTCTGATAAAATCTTAAGTCCTCGTGTACTTGGTAGCCTAAAGGGTCACTGTATATCACAAGTAAGCACAGGTCTATACCATACTGTTGCAGTAACAAAGCGTGGACGCATATTTGGGTTCGGAGACAATGAAAGAGCACAACTCGGACATGATTCTTTGAGGGGATGCCTCAAACCAACTGAAATATTTGTGCAACAAATTGCCGATTGACAATGTGTACTGTTTTATCAAGTAAGTGATCTTGATGTTCTTCCAATTTCTTTACGTGGGTGCAAATATCTGCAGAACTTCAATTTATCTGTGCGCACACAAATATTTTTCAAATAAGAGTCGTTTAAGCTTTAAGCACAACTAAAGATACTCATTGTGTTACTTAAAATGTTGTAATTTCTATGGCTGTTTTTTCGACTCTAAGTTCCTTATAGATAGGATAGTGAAAACAAATAAGATCATATTTTAAAAATTGTACATTTGTAAGTTTTCAAAGTATACAGAAAAAAGAACTACAAGAATCTGAAATTATTCGTATTTCTAAAATATTGTACATTTAAAAAAAAAATGAATGACATTTTACTTCGATGTGCACAAATAAATCTACCCCCAGCAGATATCAACACCCTTGGTGTGATGTAAATATATCCTCCACTTTGCATCTCATATTTCTAATTTAATCTTTGGTCTTGGTTTCCAATTTGCACATTGCAACTTGGGTCATTGTTTAAGTTTATCTGCATATCTTTCTTCAGCTGAGATGTTCGTATTCTAAATTTGAAATATACAATTTGTTTCGAACTTTGATTTGGAGTAAGGGGTCTATATGATGACATTATATTCTTGAATTACTTCTTTTTAGAAAAAGGCAGTCCATTCTTATCTTTAAAAAACTGATATTGAAGAAAAAGTTGTGAAAATCTTGGCTTCATATTGAGTGATATACTGTTTGGAGTTATCTGATAGCTGCTTGTATGTATATAAATAGATGATGGTGACATATATATGATGAGATTTTACAGCAAAATATTTCAAATAATGACAAGAAATTGTAACAAATTTTAGGTAGGTTGGAGTTGCTTTATATAATCATTTCTTAATGTATTTATGTATTGTATATAATAAATAGTGGGCAGGTAGCCAGGTACAAACTATTTTTGTTATGAACTGGCGGACACCATTGCAGTCATTTTCTGTGTTCACCAACTTGGGTTGTGAAAATGATAAAATGCCAAATCGCTCAATGTTGTTACGAGGAAATGAGAAGAGTCATTGTCATGTTACTATGTTAGTATTTGAGTGAGACTTTGTTCAGAATAACCATTATTATTATTTTGGCTGAGTTCATGGACTAGGCTGTTGCTGACCAGACTATGGCTGCAATGAGAACATAAGTTTTGTATCAATATTAGTTGTGTGAAGTATCGTTGGTTAAGAAATTTTTTCGTGATTAAGAACATAAATTTTTGTGTAAGATTGTATATTTCCGGTCTTTTGTCGTTTTCAAGTTGAATTATGTATTTTCACTCGTTTATCAATAAATTGCGTCTTTGTCATCCTTTGTTTTGTCGTTTTTGATTTATATTGTGATTTTTAGAAACTCATCGTATGATTGATTGCGTGTTTTAATTCTTTTGTCGTTATTACTCCAGTTACACGATAGGTTAGAGGATTGCATTCCCGTTTTCGTGTTTTCGCTTATTGATGGTCAATTCGAATTTGATTTTACCATGTTAGCGGAATCATTTATTGCCAATGAAAACAAATTATTTACGTTAGATTCTGTATATGATCGTACAAGCAAAACAATGATACCGACGTAAGTTTCCGTATACGATCGTACAAGCAAAACAATAATACCGAACAAAGTCTATAACTCACGGAAATTTTATAAATACATGTCCACCTATATATTAATATTGCCAACATAACCTAAATATATTATCATTAGTATCATAATATTTACTACAATGAATAGAAAAGGGTTAAAACAACTAGGATCTTCACATAATCTCAACTCTTAAAACAGAGGCCTAAGCTTCAGTATTCGGAAGACAATGGACTTGGAAAATAACCCCCAAAGTTTGTATACTTTTATATCCAACATCTCTTAATTGTACAACGTATATTATATAATCTCATGCTCATTTATCCAACATAGACCACATTTCGTAAAATACCATTTGATGATATATACACGGGAATCTAATTAGCTAAATGAATATACTTAAAGATTCCAAAGGAAAACAAGAATTATACAACTAATCTGTGTGATTAGTCTATTTTAACCAAATATTTCCAAACACAAAAACCCTCCCTCAAGTTAATCATTGCCTAATGACAATTAAACTTGCTTTAGTCGATAAAGTGCTACATATAGCACTAAGTGTGACATTGAAAAGCTCAAGATTGAAAGGACATATTTTACTAAATTAATCACTTTTACGCTACAACTAATCAATTATTTTCATAATAAAAGAAAAGTTCCCAACCTTTATAGCTGATCTACTTCTACACTCTAAGCTCCATTAACATCTTTAAGAAATGTATAACTGTGATTACAAATCTTTTAAAATCTAAGATAAGATTTTCCAACAAATTGGAAGTGGTGCTTAAGGCTTGCTGCCTTGAGATCACGAGTTCGATTCTCTAGGACGTTCCGGGATTAAGTGGGCTACCATGCTCGGGGGTATGAGTGTACTAGTATGCCTTCCGAATTAGTCGAGGTGCGCGCAAGCTGACCCAGACACCGGTTTATAAAAAAAAAAAAGTAAATGAGTATGAATATATTCAAAATCTTACCTAATACACAGCTGTGATTTTAATAGGAGATTAGCATGCTAATTGCAGTTTTGACTGTCTTAATCTAGAGATGAAAAAGTGACCACATAAAATCAGCATCTTCTTCCATAAAGAAACTAAGCAAATACTTTTTGTAATTGATTAATCAAAAGATGACAAATTATGTTAAGAAGATTTGTTGCTTTTTATTATTTAATGAACGAAAGTTCAAACAGAGAAATGCAACAAGTTCACATCATACATTTATTTATAGTTCATCATCATAAATCTCTGAAATTACAGACCAAAAAACATAAAGCTCGTATGTACATGTACAACTACAGCCTTTTGCCTCTCCTTTTCTTCCCTTGGACCCATTCCTCTGCATTACTGTGAAGCTCCGTTTAGGACATTGAGTGAAAATGTTCTCTGAAAACCTCCAGCATGTTGGTAAATGTGACAATTCCGATAAGGCGACAGTCATCTTCAATGACCCACACATAATTGACACGATGAGTAAGTGCCTGGATCATCACGGCCACAAGAGAACTTCCAGGATGACACACAATTGCCTCGGCCCTCCTCACCATCCTAGCAGAGTAACTTCTTGATTTGCTATACCTCCCTGGCCTAGTTAATGGAGTGATCGGGGAACCTGAGGACTCGTCGTCTTCAGAAGACGACGAGGAATTCCAAGAATTTGACGAGGAAATGTTGGAGGAAAAAATCTCGAATTCCTCCAACGTTCCCTCGTAGTTTCTCTCCTTAAGCCTTTCCTTCACCACCTTGACAATATCATCAGGAGGACCTCCACAATCTATGTAGGACATAAGGTCACCAGTTGAAAGAGTTGCGATAGCAGCTGCAACACTCTCATCACATCCAGCAAGGGTGAAAGGAGAGATCTCACCCACCAGAATACCATTGTTGTCAACAACTCCAACAGAAGTTTGCTCAGCAAGGGAGTGAGATATGGCTCCGATGGCTGTTGAGGCAGGGGAGTGATACCAAATCGCCATAAAGTCGGTGCTAATGATGCCTAGTGACTCAATTGAGCGTGCTGAAACTGGGGAGAAAAGGCCAATTGAGCTGAGCAAGAACCGGATCACATCCTCTTGAGTCAACCAACAGAATTCACCTCCATTATGAGTAGTTGAACAATTCTGCAAAGCTTTACTCCTAGAGCTGGTCTGAATTGGAACCACTAGATTCTGAGTACCTTGAAGTATAAGATCAATAGCATCCAACAAGCTGCAACAACAAAAAGATTTAATAAAAGAAATCATTTCAACTCAAGATTCTTGAATTATTAAAATCCCATTATATTTAATAATTTCACAAATACCCACAAAATATTTCACACTTCCCAATACCGAAACACTAAAAAACAAGAAATGCAATGAATTTTACAGAGGAAAAAAACAAGAACATGTGAAGCATATCCAGTACCTTGAAGAGGGTTCCACATGCCTAACAAGACCGGGAACTGGTGACAACAGAGCCGAGAGAGGAGAGCTCAAAGCATCACCCGGAGAACTCAAGTTGTCTTCATTGGCAAGAAAACATATGATATCAACCATGCAAACTTTTCCGATACAAACACAGTCTTCATCGTCTTGGTGGTGATCTTTGCAGCTCCAAACACTGATATAGTTTTCTTGGGAAGTTTTGAGGGCAGTCAAGGCTTCTCCGACAGTGACACTGGCAGAAAGAGACCTCAACGGAGGCTTGCCGAGACAGAGATCAGCTACAACATAGTTGAGGAAACGAACTGCCATATAAAATAAAGTATATATAGAGCAGAGCAGTTGAGTTTGGTGTAGAAGGAGAAGATGTAGAGAACAGAGGAGTATTTATAAACTCTTTACAAAGTGTTGGGGTAAAGAAACTGAGGCCATCACATGGGGTCTTCTAAGTTCTAAGCGTACGGTATTTGAAGTACTAAATTTAGTAAAATAATGATGCATGTATGGGGTCCACGACCACAAGCTTTGGTCTATCTTACTTTTTTTTCCAAATTTTGTGAAAATTGCTATTGAGGTATTTTAAACATTTTACCACTAAAAAATTAACATTCATGTTAATGTTCATTGTCTTTAAACGTTTTTAGAATATATTTCCAAAAAAAAAATTAAAAAACTCTTTGTGCGTAACATGTTTTGAAAACACTTATAAAAGAAAATCTTGTGTTGTGTACCAAAATTACTAAAGGTTCAAAATTAGATGATATTACTAAATTTGTTTTTTCATTATATAATTTTGTTTTCATGCTACACAGGTGCATGACCATGTAGACTGTAAATGAGTTGAACCGAGCCGAACTCTTAAATGTTCATGTATTAGCTCGTTATAAATACATCGAACTCGAACTCGAGCTCGAACTTTGATCGAGCCAATATTTTTGTTTGTGTATCGACTCGTTAAGAAAATTTTTATTCACGAACATGTTCGCGAACAGTTCACAAATATGTCTAACGAGCTACTATTCACGAACATCTCATAAGTAGTGTTCATGAACCCTTCAACCTTTTTTTTTAGAAAATTTTTAATGCAATTAAAATAAAAATAAAATTGGGGGATGAAACATTGAAAACTCGGGAAATGCTTCGAAATTATACTTAGCAAGGAATCAAATTTAGACCAAGTTTAGTTAATATATAACGAACTAATGTTATAATTTATAATGTAACATATGTATAATTTAATTATTATTAATAAAAATAATTTATAAATTTAACAAAAAATATGATGAATGGACAAAATAAACTAACATATTACTTCGTAACACTTATACAATTATTTACAAATTATCGTGAATTCAAGAACTCCCGTTAAATGTTAAAGAAATTATATTCGCGAACGTATATATATAAAGTTTGTGCACAAACTTATTCATGAACCATATTTACGAACAAGATTCACGAACTATATTAATGAACTTGCTCATTAACTATATAATCGAACTTGTTCGCGAACTTTCGAGCCGAACTATGTCGTGTTTGGGTTCAGCTCATTTACGAGACGAACCTCAAAATCGTGTTCATGTTCAACTCGTTTACAAATCGAACCGAACTCGAATCAAACTTTTTTCGAACCGGACACCGAACTGTTCGTGAACGTATCGACTCATTTACATCCATATGTAGAAGTAGTGTGTTTAGTTAGAAAATTATATTAATATATAAAAATAATAATCATGATATATTATTAATTTTTTTTTGCCACATAATATATTATTAATTTATTTCTATAAATTTCATAAATTTTATGTGCTTTAAATTTTCAAATAATATATCCACAACAAATTCGAAGAACAAGGAATGAGTGCATATTATTAGTATCAATAAGCTATAAAATGTTGTTTAATATATAATTATAATGAATAATATATTTTTAGTTATGCACACAATTATATAAATTCATATCATCACATACTTTACACGTATATAGAACTAGAAGAATGATTATATGTATAATCTTTCACAGTTTAAAGTGCCATTAAGTCGACCATACACCGGATAAAACATACTCCTTATGTCCCATTCATTTCTTTATAATTTCTTTTTTGGAATGTTCCACCAATTTTTTACATTACTAAAAATAGTACTCCCTCTGTCTCTATTTTCTTTTTTCATTTGATGAATGACACTGGTTTTTATGCTCTTCTGCACTCCCTCTTAACCAAAGCCGTGACAGCATGACACGTACAGTGGGTGGAGGTAATCTAACATTAATTATTGTTTTTTATGGGATAGTGGGTATTGAATATTGTTTTTAAGTAATAGTGGGTGTAATAGTGGGTATTGAATATTATTTATAATGATGAGTGGGTGTAGTAGTGTGTATTGAATATTATTTTTAAGAAGTAGTGGATAGAGTAGTGGGTAAGTAAATATTATTTTTATGGCTTAAAATAGAAACAGAAAAAGTTATTTGAATTACCTTAAAAGGAAAGTGGGAAAAGTAATATGGGACGGAGGGAGTAATTTTTAACAATAAAATACATTATTACATCCACTACTTCCCTTCACTTTTTCAACACTTTACACTATTATACCCACTACTTTATTTATTTTAACAATAAAATCACTATTACACCCACTAATTCATTTATTTTAACATGTTACCCCCACTATCCTTGTTCTCCGTGCCAAACCCCATAACCCCATGTAAAGAATCATCCCGGACAGAGGGAGTAATTATTAAAAAGAAGCTATTCACGAGTATTGTGTTGGGATGTCCATTTGGTTGGCTAGCGCATTTGAACTATTTTAATCAAGAAAGAGGCTAAATATATACTCTTCGATAATGTTTTTGGACACGTTTGCCAACACATACTTTCGATCGTTAATATTTTCAATTTCGTGTTAGTATCAAATATAAAAATTTCACTGTATTAAAATACTCATAAATACGAATCAAATAAAATCACTAATGACTATATTTTATCTTATAAATTATGCATAAATTAGTAATAAATCGCTTATAATGAATAGTACCAAACGTTAAAACGAGAAAAAGATTTAGGAACGGAGAGGGAGTGTTAAAAACAAATTATTATAAAAATTTGGCCACTTAAATGAAATATCAACAAGTATATTTCATATTATAAGTATATGCAAATTAGATCAATTGAGTATATTTCACTTAAATGAAATAGCAACAAGTATATTTCATATTATAAGTAAATGCAAAATAGATCAATTGAGTATATTAACATTCATTTTCAATCTTATGAACTATTCTTTACATCAATAAAAATTATTTGTTCTCTCAAGAAAATGTACAAATTATTTGTTATTTTTGTAAAAAAAAAATGAAAACTTTTGGTGCCAAAAGAGTGTCATCCTAAAGGATTTTTTTAATAATATGTTCCAATTTAAAACATGGTTTAGAACTATGTCCTATAATTATTTGAAATTTCAAATATATCCTAAAATTAATTTTTCATTCAAATTTTAACAATAAGGAGACCAATGTACTCTTTTAAAAAAAATGGAAAGAATGACCAAAATGCCTAATTTTCCCCTACCCACTGACCAAAATACCCAGATCTGAAAATACCGTCCAAAATATCCACGGGTCACGCCGTTTGGAACGGCGCAACCCGACACTGTAGTGTGCCAGAAAATTGTAAAATGTCTCCGGAAAATTGAGAGCTCATTTGCCGGCGACTGGGGGCGATTTCGCCGTCTCCCGTCGATCTATCTCCCCACACCACCTCCACCACTTTTGAACACATCAAAACAAACAGCAATCGATCCTCTTCCTTTCCCCTAAACTGATTTTGAAGGATAAGGCCCCGCAGGGGCTCTACGAGCTCGTCGGAAAACTTAGAACTCGACTGAATCGCGATTTGGGTTTTCAAAATTCGGCAAACCAAACGATAAAACATTGGTATAGGGTTGTAGAGGACTGAAATACGAATTGAATGGTGTGTAGAACATAACCGAAAACTGACGCCTGAGAACGGTCGGATAAATCGAAAATTTTCGATTGGAATCGCATTATCGGTTGTTTTACAGACGATGAAGACGTCGTATGACAAGCTGTTCGATTTAGCGTATCTGGTAATACGCAAGCTCCAGTGGCGTATCTGATGTCATAAATGACGCCAGATACGTCGTTGTAGAATGCGTATCCTCAGATACGTTACTGCTATTGGCGTATGCGGGGAAGATTTCAGCATGTAAATAAGGGTATGTGTTTGATGTGTCGGAGGGACTAGCGTGTCACCACATACGCCCATGACAGTGGCGTATGTGGTGGGTATTTAGGACAGTGGTTCTCGAATCTGGACATTTTGGTAACGAATCTTTAAAATCTGGACATTTAGGTTGTTAATCCTTAAAAATGCGCAGAGCATTTTTGTAGAACAAATTAACACAAACAAATTAACATCGTGGCTTTGCAGAGCTTAGAACAAATTAACACAAATAAATTAACATTGTGGCTTTGCAGAGAATTTTTGTATTATTAATTTTTTTCAATATAATTTACATAAATAATTATTTGTATTAAAAAATATTTTAACCTTATACATTTACTTGAGAACACCCTCATGAGCATCAAACCCTAAAATTTAAATTATAAATTTAATATTTATTTGCTTAAGGGTGCCCCTCGTTCTAAGCAAATAAAAAAGCATTTTTTATTGGTCAAAATAAAAAAATTGTCCTTGGCCTGTTCTAAGAAAAAAAATTAGTGGTTAAAATTAAAAATTGTAGTGTATTTATAAAAGTATTTAATTAATATAACAAGGGTATATTGGTCTCATTTAACTAAAAAATTTACATAAAACATATAATTAATATATTAATATGATGGGACATATTTATAAACTGATTCATTAATTTGAAATATATTATACAAATTCTCTAAAATAAATTAATTAAAAAACTGATGTGTCTCCACCATAGTCATTCTAGTACTTCTTTTAAATTACAAAAATAAATGCTACTCCCTTCGTCTTTTTGATTTCTTATCACTTTAATTGTTTGACATACATTTTAAGGTGGATTTTAAGTATAGTTCCATAATTTAGTTTTGAAATTTTCTTTTTTCTTTTTGTATAAAAATAGAAAAATCCTATTTTTATATAAAAAAAAATTAAAATTAAATTATTGAATTATGTTTAAAATCCATCTTAAAATGCGTACTAAAAAATCAAAGAATTTGTTTGACACGTTATTTGTTTATACTTATAGTATGATCTATTGATCTGTAACGGTTACACACCTACGCCATCATTGTCATTTTAACTGAAAGAGGAGTTCCTCAAGCCGAAATCTTTAAGGGACCGTTTGGTTAAGGGTAGTAAACAAAGGGAAAGGGAATCAATTGGGCTCATTCCCTTTGTTGATGTTTGTTTTGTAAAAATATTCATTCCCTTTGACCTTTTTCAGTTTTGGAATTACCCAATATTCCTCAAATCTCATTCCCTACCTCCCACTAGGTATTTTGTTTCCCTTTCCTTATTTTGTTTTCATTTTCAATTATAATTTTTATTTTAAATCATTAGAACATAGATTTACATATAAATTATTTTTAAAAAATAAAAAATAATTTTTAATTTAATTTTTATAACTTAAAAATAATTTTTATATAAATTTCGATTCCGTTTCTGGATCAGAACCAAACAGGTAAAACAATTCAGTATCATTCCTTTCCTTTCTCCTTATTTCCCTTTCTGGATTCCATTCCGTTTCTACAGTATGAACCAAACGCCCCCTAAGTCTATCCAAAAATCTTAAATTACTATTTACAAAAATATATCCTGTTTCACATTTTACAATTTTCATTCGCACCGTGACATTATATGACAATGTAATATTGAAATTAACATCGGTTTAGGAATGTTAAATCTAAGTAGATCGACTTGCCTACGCGTTTACCTTAGCTTAAAACAATTACTTTTTTAATTAAAGTAGTAATTTGAGTATTTGGATAATTTAAATTATAATTTGATAATTCTAACATAAGTTGTTTAAAATTTTTTTGTTAAGATTTTCAATGTGGAATTATTCAAGTATAATTACTAAGTGTTTGATTAATACGATATAATTATTAAGTGTTTGATTAATACAATAAAATTATTTAATTATTATTCTTTTAATTATTCAATTGTTGAACCAAACAAACAATTATATATATATTTGCTTATTATAATTTAGTATAAATAGATCGGATGAAACAAAAAATAAATTAACTTTGTCGGAGAAAAGTACGTACACTTATGGCTTATGGTTATTTAAATTGAAATGAATACTAAGGTCAACATAGCTTATTTCTAAAAGCAGTTAAAATGTTGTTTTGTAAATATTAAAATTAGTTTTTTTGAAAAGTGTTTTTAGTTGAAAAATTGTTTTTAGAAAAAGTATATCCTCATACTTTTGAAAAAAATGTGTTTTTCAATTTTTGCAAAAAGCATATTAATATCAAATCCCACCAAAAACATTATTTTTTTAATAATAATATGCAAAACATGCATATATAAAAAATATTACCAAATTGTTATCTGATTTTCGCAACAACGCTTATTTTAACGGATGAAAGCCCTCAATAACTAAAATTTAAACCACACAGCCCACCCAAAATGACCATGCACGGAAATAGATTCAAAAATGACCAGAAACATACGCATTTTAGACATGCGTAGGATAGAACACGCATTTCACATATGCATTACTTATTTTTTTTATTAACCCACGTATGTTCTTTTTTTATTTTTATATAAAATTCAAATTACGCATTCGTAACATGCGTCATTAGTTTATTTTTTATTTTTTAAATTTCTTTCAGCATACACATATATTGTGACAACCCCAGATCCAGGGTCATGGATCCAGGTCATCACGGACCAATTTCCATTTATTATTACTCTACTCTTGGCAGCTGGAATATAAGTGCATAATAAAACTCACACAATACCCCACACTTAAATATTAACACACACACCAGTCATATGCTCAGAGAAGAACATCCACAATATTAAAAGTTTAGAGTTGAACAGTTATTACAAACCCAGAATCTTACTAAGTACGTTGTTGAATAATACTTCTACAGGAAGCATCTCAACAACCAAAAGTTTAATACACAAGCTTACAAACTTAATATACATAATTCTACCAGGACCCGTCTGTCTATGCGCTACCTCAGGAATCGGTGCCAGCGTTCTCTCAGAAGGTTGCCTTTCCCTTACCCTCTTGCGGGGTGTACGGCGGAATATTGGCATACCTAGCTGTTATATACATAAATAGCAAGAATGAGCTAAAATAGCTCAGCAAGATAAATTCTATCAACTAGTATCAAAAGAAAATAAACCATTATATATATATATATATTAGACACAATCAATTCCAGTTATTATGGAAGAAATTTTATTTTCATTCAATATATATGTATATATACTTTCCAATTTTCTTTGTACAAAAAGAAGTATACAGAATTATAATATCAATTTCTTTTCTAACATCATATAATATCAGTTTCTCTTCATCAGTATCAATAATCCAACATTTCGTATCATTTTTCTGTTTTCAGTATAGAAGTCTGAAAATCATCTTTCAATTCTTTCTTTCAAGTTTTGGGGATATCTGCTAGCGCCAGATACATTAGGACGATGATCAGTCGCCTAATTGTATCTGCTCTCTGTTTACTACCGGTAGAAGGAATGATAATCATCCCTGGAGGAAGGCTCTTCTGCTACATCCCCATGGAGGAAGGCTCTTCTGCTACATCCCCCTTCGGCAACTCTTGGGCCGAAATAATATTGAGTGTTGGACTGTGCCGCACACAGCCTCTTACGCTTTATGGTGCAATCCCCCTTTTTGTCAAAACATTATTATATATATATATATGTACTACCATTTCGCATTCACCTTTCCATTCACAGTTCTTTTCACATCTTCTCTTTCGTTCACATATACCATCACTTATATCATATGTCATAATACCTTGTTTATGACTCAGACATCTTCTCTGTATTCAGTGAAATCTAGTAATCTTATATATATATATATATATATATATATATATATAAATTTTCCATCTACTTTTTAAAAATAGTAGATACTAGTCAATTAATACTTGTTAAATCTTAATATTTAAAAAAAATATTTTTAACATAAAATTATAAATCATATAACCCTAGATAACAACTGATACCATTCCTTTCATATAACTCTAGATAACAACTGATACAATTCCTTTCATATAACTCTAGATAACAACTGATACCATTCCTTTCATATAACTCTAGATAACAACTGATACCATTCCTTTCATATAACTCTAGATAACAACTGATACCATTCCTTTCATATAACTCTAGATAACAACTGATACCATTCCTTTCATATAACTCTAGATAACAACTGATACCATTCCTTCATATTCTCTTTAATTCCCAAAAATTCAGGAAATAAATTCTTAGCAATATAGAAACCATAGATTAACATGTACATATTCCATGAAATCATTTTAATTTGGAGATAAGTAGTTTTCCAAAGTAAAGATAGAATAAATCTTGCCTCGATCTCGGTGTCCTGAAGGTATGATCCTGAGTTCGTCTCCCGTCTCTATAGAAACGAAAGGATCACCATTAGTATATATATATATATATCCACTTAATCACTTAATCTTTATACAATAATACCCTTGACACATAATATATGTTTGACATAGCTTTTACGCACCCAAAAGTTCCAAGAACTTAACCCTCTTTAAACTCGATCAATGTTTTAGTGTATTCCACCATTTCCCTTAATAACCGCACTCAACTGTAAAAATTCTTATAAATTATAGATTTTGAATTTTAATGTAAGGTCAACTGGAACTAGTTCTCTGACCACCCTACTACAATATCCCAAAATTTCATAACATTAAAAATGTATAGATACGGTAATTATAGCCTCAAAGTTAACACAATTACGATTTCTCGATTTTCGAACGTCTTTCACTAAAACTGACTTTTCTCCTAAACCGTTCATCAGATTTTAACGTACTTTATATCAAAACGATCTATGACACAAGCTCTATCTTTTTATGGTCGAATGGTACCCTAGGCAGAGTGCTACCGTACGTGCATTGGTGTCCAAAACAGGGCATCTATTTGGTTTAATGAAAATCGGGCATTATAACGACTATATTTTCATACTTTCCAAAATTCAACTCCTCCAAATCCATCACCCAAACACATATATCAATCCATATACCATGTGGTCATCATACCAACCATGGATTCCAACACAAAACACTCTCATAATCATTTAAAGTACCTTTAAACACTTATATAACCATAAATCCACTCTTTACACAACTTAACCTTAAAACCAATCATAAACTCAAAGATCAAGCTAAGGTTTCAAGTAGCATACCTTCTTTGAAGTAAGTACAAGCCCGAATACACCTTGTATAGCCTTTATATCACCTTATAATAGTTTAGATCTTCCAAAGAAACCATAAAAACAAAGTTAGTTTTAGAAAGTTACTATTCATCACTATTCACCCATCACTTTGATGAATTTATTACCTTACCAAATGATACTTGTTTGCTATGAAACTTAGTGGATGTCTTTATATATCCTCAAGTAGCCTCCATGATTTTTCCCTTGATGTTTAGTTGACTGTAACTAGGGTTTTGAATTTTGTTTTTCCTTGATGAATAGTAAAATTCGAATTGGATGAAGATGAAGAGGATGGAGAGATTTTTGTGTTGTTTTAATCTTATCTTCTCTTGGTAGATATTTTGAAATGTTATAAGGATAATTATCAAGTAATTTTGTTAATTAATACTTGATAAAAGTTAGTGGAATTGATGGTGTAATGCATGATGTCATTGGAGATAATCTAGAATTCTTATTTTTTGCTTTTCCTAATTAATGTCTTAATGATTTTGCTAAATACTAATATGGTGTGTATATCCTTGTTGTAATGATCTTGGTTACTTAGTCTCCAAGTTCGTCTAATTATGATTCGTTTCGAATATACCTCATTATCCAAGTGGTTCTGAAATCGTTTAACAATCCACATTCCCTTAGCATTTTCTTAACTTAATCACTCCTTGGTTTAACCTAATTTTAATATTTCCTCAAAATATAAACCCTTTAATATTTCTATACTCCTTCATGTCACATTCCATAGAGCCTCAATTGAAATCGAAAATCCTTGAAAATCCATATCCAGGAATTTCTGAAATCCAACATTATTTCAAGTCACTTATTTTCATAGTACATCACTAATATGGTTTCTGTTTACTCATTTTCTGTTTTATTTATAGTGTACTTACATATCATTTCCCTAAATCCTCAAAATTTACTATTCATATGATCACTGTAGCATTGCTAAAGTTAGGGTTATTACAGTCTTCCCCCCTTAAAAGGATTCCGTCCCGGAATCATATTGAAAATGTCCATAGATACCTTTTTCATCCATACCTTCTAACTTCTACACCACTTTCTCTATCCTTTATCCTTCATAATATCTCTATCTTGTTTGCGCAAAAATACACCAACATAAACTTGCTTGTCATTTAGCTTATCAATAGTAGTGCTTTCACTATCTCTATCTTGCAAATCCCTTCCTGTATTCAGTTATTCTATATTATCTCTTCTCTCATTCCTCTTTTAGCTAAGGGTATCGGCCACCACATTGGCCTCCCCTGAATGGTAGTGTATCTCACTATGATTTGTCTATATTTTGATCTCTATCATGACATAAAATATTATTACCTCGAGTTCAATATATCTCGTCTCTGTAAAATCTTCCAGAAATTTGACTATGACATCGCTCCCTGAAACAATTGTAAGAAAATATTACCTACAATATATATTTCCTGTTCGTACCTAAACAAGTTTGTGTTTTTCCCACAATACTCTTATTCTCCTTTCATATAATTTTCTGACCCCTAACAGATACTGATTTTCCTTATCTAGATTGTCAACCTATCTACACCATTCATTGACCAAGTTAATTCCTAACCAAACATTTACACTTAGAAGGTTAAATAATAAAAGAAAAATTTTACCTGCATCTGTATCCGGCTTTTTCAATGCTTCCCCTAAGGTCATATTATACACCCTGGCAGTAGGTCTATTTGAAGCAGTCATACTTTGTCCCGGCGCAGATGACTCACCGGAACGGCAATCTCTAGCAAAGTGTCCTAGTTTTCCACACTGGTAATACTTGACTTCACTCTGATCAGTTATTGGGCACTGGTTATGATAGTGTCCCTTCTGCCCGCACTTAAAACAAGTTATTCCCAACATTCTACACACTCCGATATGCTTCCTACCACACGTGCTACAATCTGGTAATGGTGGTCGTGATTGATTAGACTGAAAAGTTCCTGAGGACTTACCACCCTGATTCACAGTCTCACTAGTAGCCTTGTTACTCCCTGACCTTCCCACGAACTGAGATTTTTGTCCTTTACCAACTTTGCTAAAGTAACTTCCTTTACTTGAACCTCCTTTCTGGCCTTCAAATTTCCTCTTCTTATTCGCTCGACCTATCTGAGTTTGTTCACTCTCAGCTTCTATAATAGATGCCTTTTGAACTACCGCAGCATAATCAGTTAACTCAAATGGTGCCACTCTTGTCCGTAGCCATGGTTTCAATCCTTGTTGGAACCTTTTTGCTCGTTGTTCCTCAGTACGCACAAATTCTGGAACAAACCTAGACAGTTTAGTAAATTTAATCTCATACTCTGCCACTGTTAGGTTATCCTGCTTTAACTCCAAAAATTTGATTTCCATTTGGTTTTCCAAATACCTAGGGGAATATTTGTCTAGAAACACCCTAGTGAAACGTTCCCAGGTTATCACTCCCGCTCCCTCTAGATTCTTCTTAGCTTCCCACTAATAATTTGCCTCTCCCTTTAAGAAATAGGCTACAAAGATTGTTTTTTGATCCTCTTCTATCCTCAATATCTCAAAAGCTTTCTCCATCTCTTTTAACCAGGCTCTAGCTACTACTGGGTTAGCGGTTCCCTCAAACTCCGGGGGTTTTAATGACTTAAATGCACGAAAGGAGTTAGCTGTCTGATTGGGAAGAATAGGTGGTTGTTGGGGATTCTGTGGATTAGATAAATTCTGCCTTAATAGGTCCATGAGTTGGTTAAAGGGGTCACCACCCTGATTTCCTTGTTGGCCAGTTGATTCATCTTCTTCTTCCTCATGATCTTGTTCATTATGAGCATTTTCATTCTGTCTATTTTGAATTTCTTCATCTCTCTCATTTTCCCTTGCATTCGCTCTATTATTACGCTTAGGCGGCATGATTTTGTATATAACAATATTCTCCATTAATCACCCAAATTTAGGGTACAATATACATCATTTCCTTATATACACAACTATATCATTAGTTAACTTATTTTTATACATCACAATACTCTTAACTCCACACTGTTAGGGTCTAGTTATATTATAACTTTAGCAAGTAAGCGTATCACTTTTAGCACGATAACCTTTTCATTTAAGTCAATCACCTTATATACGTCAATATTTTCGAATCCCAACATTTATTATCAAAATACGATAAAATTAGGCAAAATACATAAACTTCATTAATTCACATAAATTTTTTACAACTTGTGGATACATCCTTCACTACTAGCTAATATATACATCATAAAGTACAAGGTTCGAAACCCCAAAAGCATATCCGTACATACTAATCCGCTATAACAAAAGTACTACTAACTGTCCTCTAATCAGACTGGGATTAAGACAGTAAACAACTAAAGTAATCCCCAAAATGACATCAACAAGATGACTAGTCTGATTAGTGACTAAGACTACTACTCCGACTCACGGTAACGCCGCTCTGACAACATCCCTGATCTGCACTACCATAGAGGTGACCGTGTCTACTATCTCGGCTCTCTATGCTAGGTCTCCCCTGTCTCCCAACAATCTTCTAATGCTACCCAGTGCTCTCAGCTCAATACTGACCATCCCTAAGGATAAACCATCTGGAATGGTACCTCTCCTCCCTCTATCTGACCTCTGTAAAAGTGTGTCTATAGTCCTACGGGACTCCTCCAGCTGTCCCTGTAAGACAAAGTACTCTGAAAATAAAATAGCTAGAAGTGGATCACCTGCCAGTATGGGTGCCTCTTGAGGGGGTATAGCAGCTGGGGGAGGTGCATCTACAGGTGGAGGTGTAACTACTGGTGGAGATGGAGGGACTGGCTCGGTATCTGCATCCTCAGAAGGGTCCTCCTCCACCTCATCCTCTGAGAAAATAAAGTGTCCCGGTGGAGTGAACTGCTCTGCTGGATCCTCCAAAGGATCAGGGCTCGGTAGAGGGGATGGAACTGGTGATGGCACTGGGACAGGTAGGATAGGGGTAGGAATCATGTGGATATCTCTCCACTCAGTCTGCTCCTCAGCTATAACCGATAACCTATGCCTCTTACGCTATGGCATCTCCTCCTCTGGAATATCTGACCTCACTCGGGAAGGACCTGCCCCATCAGATCCTACAGAGGGTCTACCGGTGTATGGTACCACAGCCATGGCATCTCTCTGTCTGCGCTCCTCTGCCTCCTCAAGTCTCACTCTGATCTCATATCTCTCCATGGCCTCCGCGCGAACTCTCCTCCTAAGGTCAGTGACAGCATACTCTGGAACCTCTACACCTACTAGCTGCAAGTCTACAATCTCCTGCTCTGATAGTCCTAGCCACTTGGGGTCCTGACTCGGCTCACCTATCTCCGCTCCCTATAATAAAACATAAAATTCTATTAGTAATAATCTATAAAATTATAATCACAGCTTAAAATAAATGCTACAAACGATATACCACCCTTGAACTCGATGGAAGTTCACAATTTTATATTATTACTGATACATTTATTATTACCACTTGTGTTCCTGAGCATTATGACTCTAAGCTCTGATACCAAACTGTGACAGCCCCAGATCCAGGGTCATGGATCCAGGTCATCACGGACCAATTTCCATTTATTATTACTCTACTCTTAGCAGCTCGAATATAAGTGCATAATAAAACTCACACAATAGACCCCACACTTAAATATTAACACACACACCAGTCATATGCTCAGAGAACAACATCCACAATATTAAAAGTTTAGAGTTGAACAGTTATTACAAACCCAGAATCTTACTAGGTACGTTGTTGAATAATACTTCTACAGGAAGCATCTCAACAACCAAAAGTTTAATACACAAGCTTACAAACTTAATAAACATAACTCTACTAGGACCCGTCTGTCTATGCGCTACCTCAGGAATCGGTGCCAGCGTTCTCTCAGAAGGTTGCCTTTCCCTTACCCTCTTGCGGGGTGTACGACGGAGTATTGGCATACCTAGCTATTATATACATAAATAACAAGAATGAGCTAAAATAGCTCAGCAAGATAAATTCTATCAACTAGTATCAAAGGAAAATAAACCATTATATATATGTATATATATATATTAGACACAATCAATTCCAGTTATTATGGAAGAAATTTTATTTTCATTCAATATATATATATATATATATATATATATATATATATATATATATATATATATATATACTTTCCAATTTTCTTTGTACAAAAAGAAGTATACAGAATTATAATATCAATTTCTTTTCTAACATCATATAATATCAGTTTCTCTTCATCAGTATCAATAATCCAACATTTCGTATCATTTTTCTGTTTTCAGTATAGAAGTCTGAAAATCATCTTTCAATTCTTTCTTTCAAGTTTTGGGGATATCTGCTAGCGCCAGATACATTAGGACGATGATCAGTCGCCTAATTGTATCTGCTCTCTGTTTACTACCGGTAGAAGGAATGATAATCATCCTTGGAGGAAGGCTCTTCTGCTACATCCCCCTGGAGGAAGGCTCTTCTGCTACATCCCCATTCGGCAACTCTTGGGCCGAAATAATATTGAGTGCTGGACTGTTCCGCACACAACCTCTTACGCTTTATGTTGCAATCCCCCTTTTTGTCAAAACATTATTATATATATATGTACTACCATTTTGCATTCACCTTTCCATTCACAGTTCTTTTCACATCTTCTCTTTCGTTCACATATACCATCACTTATATCATATGTCATAATACCTTGTTTATGACTCAGACATCTTCTCTGTATTCAGTGAAATCTAGTAATCTTATATATAGATAAATTTTCCATCTACTTTTTAAAAATAGTAGATACTAGTCAATTAATACTTATTAAATCTTAATATTTAAAAAGAATATTTTTAACATAAAATTATAAATCATATAACTCTAGATAACAACTGATACCATTCCTTTCATATAACTCTAGATAACAACTGATACCATTCCTTTCATATAACTCTAGATAACAACTGATACCATTCCTTTCATATAACTCTAGATAAAAACTGATACCATTCCTTCATATTCTCTTTAATTCCCAAAAATTCAGGAAGTAAATTCTTAGCAATATAGCAACCATAGATTAACATGTACATATTCCATGAAATCATTTTAATTTGAAGATAAGTAGTTTTCCAAAGTAAGGATAGAATAAATCTTGCCTCGATCTCGGTGTCCTGAAGGTATGATCCTGAGTTCGTCTCCCGTCTCTATAGAAACGAAAGGATCACCATTAGTATATATATATCCACTTAATCACTTAATATTTATACAATAATACCCTTGACACATAATATATGTTTGACATAGATTTTACGCACCCAAAAGTTCCAAGAACTTAACCCTCTTTAAACTCGATCAATGTTTTAGTGTATTCCACCATTTCCCTTAATAACCACACTCGACTGTAAAAATTCTTATAAATTATAGATTTTGAATTTTAATGTAAGGTCAACTGGAAATAGTTCTCTGACCACCCTACTACAATATCCCAAAATTTCATAACATTTAAAAATGTATAGGTACGGTAATTATAGCCTCAAAGTTAACACAATTACGATTTCTCGGTTTTCGAACGTCTTTCACTAAAACTGACTTTTCTCCTAAACCGTTCATCAAATTTTAACGTACTTTATATCAAAACGATCTATGACACAAGCTCTATCTTTTTATGGTCGAATGGTACCCTAGGCAGAGTGCTACCATACGGGAATTGGTGTCCAAAACAGGGTATCTATTTGGTTTAACGAAAATCGGGCATTATAACGGCTATAATTTCATACTTTCCAAAATTCAACTCCTCCAAATCCATCACCCAAACACATATATCAATCCATATACCATGTGGTCATCATACCAACAATGGATTCCAACACAAAACACTTCCATAATCATTTAAAGTACCTTGAAACAATTATATAACCATAAATCCACTCTTTACACAACTTAACCTTAAAACCAATCATAAACTCAAAGATCAAGCTAAGGTTTCAAGTAGCATACCTGCTTTGAAGTAATTACAAGCCCGAATACACCTTGTATAGCCTTTATATCACCTTATAATAGTTTAGATCTTCCAAAGAAACCATAAAAACAAAGTTAGTTTTAGAAAGTTACTATTCATCACTATTCACCCATCACTTTGATAAATTTATTACCTTACCAAATGATACTTGTTTGCTATGAAACTTGGTGGATGTCTTTATATATCCTCAAGTAGTCTCCATGATTTTTCCCTTGATTTTTAGTTGACTGTAACTAGGGTTTTGAATTTTGTTTTTCCTTGATGAATAGTAAAATTCGAATTGGATGAAGATGAAGAGGATGGAGAGATTTTTGTGTTGTTTTAATCTTATCTTCTCTTGGTAGATATTTTGAAATGTTATAAGGATAATTATCAAGTAATTTTGTTAATTAATACTTGATAAAAGTTAGTGGAATTGATGGTGTAATGCATGATGTCATTGGAGATAATCTAGAATTCTAATTTTTGCTTTTCCTAATTAATGTCTTAATGATTTTACTAAATACTAATATGGTGTGTATATCCTTGTTGTAATGATCTTGGTTACTTAGTCTCCAAGTTCGTCTAATTATGATTCGTTTCGAATATACCTCATTATCCAAGTGGTTCTGAAATCGTTTAACAATCCACATTCCCTTAGCATTTTCTTAACTTAATCACTCCTTGGTTTAACCTAATTTTATTATTTCCTCAAAATATAAATCCTTTAATATTTCTATACTCCTTCATGTCACATTCCATAGAGCCTCAATTGAAATCGAAAATCCTTAAAATCCATATCCAGGAATTTCTGAAATCCTACATTATTTTAAGTCACTTATTTTCATAGTACATCACTAATATGGTTTCTGTTTACTCATTTTCTGTTTTAATTATAGAGTACTTACCTATCATTTCCCTGAATACTCAAAATTTACTATTCATATGATCACTGTAGCATTGCTAAAGTTAGGGTTATTACATATATACTATGCGAAGGAAGGACACCAAATTTCTTTAACAAAATTTCTTTAAAATAGATTAAAATCTACCAGATTTTGGGCTACACCCTTATACACTACTAAAACACTACTAGTATTAAAAAAGTGCCCCTGACGGGGCCCATTTTAAGAAAATAAAAAATATAATTATAGATTAATATACTAATATCAATCCAATAATCTAGGTATTGTTTTAGTAGTGTATATGAGAGTAAATTAATATTTATTGTATTTCTAAATCCCAAATGGAACTCATTGAACCCCAAATAAAAAGTATTTAACCCCAAAAGAAATATTGTTAAAATTTAAAATATTAAATTAAAAAAATAATATTTAAAATTTCAATATTTGAATAATTTAAATATTTTATAATTATTTGCTGAACGATTATTTAGGATAGGATTAGGCATGTTTTTCCAAAATGGGTGTGCTGAGTCACGAGTTTTTCAGCCAGGAAAGTGAAAAAAAAAAAAAACACCTACACATATAGATTATGCGAAGTCCATTGGTTAAAAGGGGCAGTCTTTCCGACAATTGTTGTATGGAAATAGAATTTATGCAATACCCGATCGTGACATGCAAATGATAATTCTGGTTAAATTAAATCTATTTATATTTTACGCTATGTTTTGTTTTGTCAAAGTAAACTTGAACGATTTAATGTTAAGATCAAAACCGTACTTCGAAATATAAATATATAGAGTTAACATGGATGAATACAGAGATACATACATGTATTAATTCCATAATAATAAATGCATATTAGTTCATATCAGTTATTATTATGTAATAAATATTAGAGCTGGCAATTCGTTTCGTGTCGTGTACTTCGTGTCGTGTACTTTCGTGTTTCGTGTACTAAAAGGCCAAAATGAACACGAAACGAAATTAATTCGTGTAGTCAAATTCTAAAACGAACACGAAACGAAACATTTCGTGTAAACACGAAACGAAAAGTACACGAAATATTTTTTGTACTTTCCATTCACGAAAACGAAATAAAAATCGTGTACTTTCGTGTACTTTCGTGTACTTTACATGTATTTTCTATTTATTTTGTAAAAAAATTAAATATTTAATATTTATTTATAATATATTTTTATATAATTTAAAATATTTATTTAAATATTTATTTATTTTGTGTATTTTCGTTTCGTATCGTGTACCGAAGGGTAAATCCAAAACCGACACTAAATTCATCCTTGTAATTTCGTGTTCGTGTACTTTCGTGTTCGTGTACCAAAAAAGTCAACCCAAACCCGTAATTTTCGTATCGTGTACGAAATTGCCGGCTCTAATAAATATGTTAGTGTTGCAATACCTAAATAGCCCCCGAAAATATAACATAGATATAATTAGTAGGGGTAAATATAACTTTTTATAAGAATAAGTTTGCTCATGGAACCCCCCATTTGGTCTATAATATATATATATATATATATATATATATATATATATATATATATATATATATATATATATATATATGCCTTTGCTTCATAAAGAACACTCTTATTTAACAAAAAATAAAGAACACCTTAGATCTAATAGATCCTTTGGCCCCGCCAGGGGCACCCAATACAAAAAGTTGTAATTTTTTAACCATCTATCATGTCAACAATTTTTTTTTTACAAATTTACTATTCATGGATGACGTCATTGATGATGTCATCATGACGTCATCCATGAACAGTACATTTTCATATTTTTTTTTTGCTGGCTTGATAGAGGGTTAAAAAATAATATCTTTTTGTATTGGGTGTTATGACGGAACTCTTAGATTAGATATAAGGTGTTCTTTATTGTTTGTTATATAAGGTGTTTGTTATGGAGTGCAACTATATATATATATATATATATATATATATATATATATATATATATATATATATATATATATATATATATATATATATATTGTGCGTTTACGTATTAAAGATGTGATTGATGAATTTTACGATAGTTAATGTTAATACAAGTTTGTATTATACTTACATGCGCATGAAGGTTCTTTTGTTGTATTGTGATTTTTTTTATAATATTTAATTCGTAAATAATTACGATAGATCTAAAATAATTAATAAGATATGGTATATATTAGTGAATATTATAGTACAATATTACATATTCACAAAAATATATATATCTTTGTATTTATGTTTGTACATGTGCATGTATGTAGAAATATGCTTATTAATTATACAATAATTAATAGATTACAAATAATGACATATTAATATATTATACAACATAAATGTATGTATGTATGTATGTATGTATGTATGTATGCATGCTATATAGTACGTACGTGTGTATGTATATAATATTACAGTATATTATTATATATCCACAGAAATTTATATATGTATGTATTTATGTTTGTACATGTGTATGCATGTATAAATATGTATAATAATTATACAACAATTAATGATTACAAATAATGAAATATTAATAGATATACAACATAAATGTATGTATATATTGTATGTATGTATGTATGTATATACACATGCATGTATAATTAATAATTATGTATGTATGTATGTATGCATGCATGTATGTATGTATGTACGTATGCATGTATAATTAATAATTATGTATGTATGTATGTGTGTATGTATGTATGCATGCATGTATGTATGTATGTATGTACGTATGCATGTATAATTATGTATGTATGTATATGTATAATTAATAATTATGTACGTATGTTTTAGCAAAAAAAATTAACAATAATTATGTATGTATGTATGTATGTATGTATGTATGTATGTATGTGTGTGTATGTATAATTATTAGGATTATACATTATACAAATATTTATGTATGTTGCTAATGATTTTTAATATTAGTTCAAATGATCACATAGCTCAACTGGTTATGTTGTTGAATTTAGTTGTGCGCATATGAAATTACAGTAAAATCTTATTAAATTAATATTCGATAAATTAATAATCTCTTTAAGTTAATAATTTTTTTAGTCCCAATTTGGATCAGTTCAAAAAATGAACAATTTCGATAAGGTAATAAGTTTTAGAAAAATCCTATATAAATATATAGTCGCAAGAATACCACATCCAAAAGTTCGAATGTGATGTTCATTAAAAAGTTATTACTCAATATTTTTTATGTATTGAGTGTTTCTTTACCTGCAAAAGATTCCAAAAATTTTGTTTTATCTTTGATATATATCATCTAAATCTATACTAATATATAATAAGCAAACATGGTATAATTTGATTGTTTGGTTCAACCATTTAAAAGAATAATGATCGTTAGATATTTAGTAAATAGATGATAACCGTTACATCTAATATTAAGGAATATTCTATATTTTAAATTTATCTTCTAACGATTAAAGGTTCGAATCCTGTTAACAACAAATTTACATTAAGATTTTATATTATTAGTTCTAAACAATACATGTCATTTATTAAATAACTATTTTTATTACTAATAATTTTATTATTTAATATTACAAAGTTAAATTATATCCATAATAAATTATTATACTCTATTTTACTTAATCATATAATCTTAAAACTATTTAAAAGTAATCCGTGATTTGCATGGGCTATCTAGTATACATAAATCTTTATTTTGAATCTCGTTAATACTTATTGAATTTGTAAAATAATGTACGCCAAATTAGTTGAATTAAGTATAAAAATTAAAACATAAATTGTACAATTTATTCTATTCAAATGTATAGGACTGGAAAATTTCTTTAATATAAAAAAGAGAGTAGGAATCCTGAGATGTATCTCAGGTAAATTCCCTGAGATATACTAATTTTGCATGTAAATATGGAGGACATTTTTGTAAAATCATGATTTACTTAAAATTATATTAATTAGCCTTGCGGGCCCAGTAAACTTAAGACTTATTTTTGTGTGTATCTTAGAAAACTTCCGTGAGATAAATTTCAGAGTCCTTTTTCTCTATAAAAAATTCTCTATAATTTAATAATTATTAGTTTATCGATTAATTAATATCTTTCTAAATTAATAAAATTTTTCGATCCCGATTTAAATTAATTTATAATTTTTTTACTATATTATCATATTTAGTCTTCTTCAATTAACGCTCTTGTACTATCGATGGATCGCATCTTAGATTTAAGGTGTGTTTGAGATTGCACAACAAAAACAATTTATTTCTGAAAAGTAGTTGAAAAAGTGTTTGGTAAAATTAAAAACTTTTTTTTTGAAAAGTTTTTTGGTCTAAAAGTTGCTTTTAGAGGAAACAGGTCCCATGCTTTTGAAAAAAAAAATTTAGTAACTAATTTAACATCAAATCTCATCAAAAACATTATTTTTAATATATTTTTATATCAAAATATGCAAATATAAAATATATTACCAAACAATTTTCAATTCTTTATAATAACACTTTTTTTAACAGCACAACTATTTTTAATATATTTCTCACACTGTTTAACATGAGTTTAGGCTATAATGGAGATTCTAGAAGCTTTAGAATTTCCTGAAATCAATAGCAGGCTAAATTAGAGTGTCATCAATCAGACCTGTTATTGCCTCAAACTTCCGTGGCCTAAAAGGCCATAGTCCCTCTAAGAAGCTGGCCGTGAAGGTGTATCTCCACATAGCTAGTTAGCAGGCTGAGGTCTCGTTCGTTAACGGAATTAACCAGACAAATCGCTCCACCAACTAAGAACGGCCATGCACCACCACCCATATCATCAATAAATCACTTAATTGTCACCTAATTACTTTGATATGTAATTTATTAAACCAAATATCTATGCATGTCACCTTTTTGCAATTTGCTGGTTTCTTTACTTATCTTTGCATGTTTGCCGATCGTTTTCTAAGCCTGTCATTAAAATTTGGGACTACCAAAAACAAGTATTTTGTGTTATAATAATTTACCTAAAAATGCCCACCATCGTCAAAATTATAAATTTTGTATTCTGTGACATGTGTTACAACCAGTTTCCGTCGGTGTATCCGTTCGGCCGGACCTGCAATTGAAGAAGAATGCGAGGGTGTGGCCCCCCGATTCACCTCCGGTGTGAGAATAAGTTAACTGGTTTTTGATGAGTAATATTAAACGCAGAGTGTTTGTGTTGTGTAAATTGTGTGTAAGTGATTGAATGAATGACATCAAACCTCTGTTCACCTTTTTATTCTCTAAGCTGGCAGTTATCGGAGAGTAGGACGAATGGAGAACGTGTCCCACGTTCCCACGTTCCCACGTTCCCAGGGATATACAACTGAATGGACCGTTGCAAATAACTGGGCCGAATGATATGGGCCTTCGCCAGCCTGGAGCCTCTCCAAGCCAATACTCCTCATTCGGTGACTGGGCCTTCGGTCCAGCCCAGTAAGAAGTTGGGCCTCTAACATGTCCCTAGGCTTCGTTCGGAGTTATCCTCAGGACGAAGGCTAAAGCCCAAGTCCATCTTCGGAATCCTGTGTTCGTACGTTCCCTTCGGATAAGAATGGCGATGGACAAGACTGAGGCATCCTAGGGAGCCGTGCCCTTTTATGGCTGACAGCTGTCTGCCCTCGAGATTTGCGCTTCAATCCCCGCCGTTGAATATGAAACGGCTCTGTCCAAACGTCACATCTCCTCTATTTAAACTCCACAATTTCTTTCCGTTTCCCCTTGGCTTTTTGTTCCTCTCGCCACTTCATCAGAATTTCCCTTTGTTCTTCGGGAGACGGTATGTCTCCCTCTTCGTCGAAAATCAAAAGCCTTGGGGTGATGGGAGGAGTGGTGCGAGTATTTCCGGCTATAGTGCTATCGTCAGCTGTTGGTATCTCGGTTTCATTCGCCATTGTTAACTGTATAATTCAACACAAACGCAACTCTACGTTCCCACAGACGGCGCCAAATGTTACAACCAGTTTCCGTCGGTGTATCCGTTCGGCCGGACCTGCAATTGAAGAAGAATGCGAGGGTGTGGCCCCCCGATTCACCTCCGGTGTGAGAATAAGTTAACTGGTTTTTGATGAGTAATATTAAACGCAGAGTGTTTGTGTTGTGTAAATTGTGTGTAAGTGATTGAATGAATGACATCAAACCTCTGTTCACCTTTTTATTCTCTAAGCTGGCAGTTATCGGAGAGTAGGATGAATGGAGAACGTGTCCCACGTTCCCACGTTCCCACGTTCCCAGGGATATACAACTGAATGGACCGTTGCAAATAACTGGGCCGAATGATATGGGCCTTCGCCAGCCTGGAGCCTCTCCAAGCCAATACTCCTCATTCGGTGACTGGGCCTTCGGTCCAGCCCAGTAAGAAGTTGGGCCTCTAACAATATGTAATATATCTGCATGACTGATCGATTAACAACCATGTTAATTAGCTCTATAAAGTAATGTAAAGGATATTTTCAAGACCTTTCGTTTTCGTAGTGTAACAGTACATTGTAGTTTAGCTAATTAATTAAGAGACCATTAACTCGTACTCCCTCCGTCCATTTCATTTCTTTACACTTTCTATTTTGGGCCGTCCATTCCATTTCTTTACATTACTAAAAATAGTACTCCCTCTGTCCCCCTTGGTTCTTTACCTTGGGGGACGTAATTCTGGCACGGATTTTAAGGTGCAATTTGCGGATAGTTTCATAGCTTATTTTTTAAATTTTCTTTTTTTGTATAAAAATAGAATTGTTCTATTTTTATACAAAAAAAGAAAATTTAAAAAATAAGTTATGGAACTATACTTTTTAGGAGCCTTGAAATGCGTGTCGAGTAGTGAAAAAGAAATGTAAAGAAATGGGAGGGACAGAGGGAGTAACTTTTAACAATAAAATACATTATTACATCCACTACCTCACTCCACCTTTTCAACCCTTTACACTATTACACCCACTACTTCACTTATTTTAACAATAAAATTACTATTACACCCACTACTACATTTATTTTAACAATATTACATCCACTATCTTGGTTTCCGTGCAAAAAGCAAACGTAAAGAAATAAAAAAAACGGAGGGAGTAATATTTTTCCATGAGCTTTAGTTATTAATTTAAGTATTAAGGTTAGTTTAACTACTTCCGCTAACATCTTCCTTACTTCGTTTTGCCAGTGTATAGTACGTAGAGCTAGGGGAGAGCACGGTTCGGTTCGGTTTTTGGGTAAAATCGAAACCGAAATCGTATATCCTCGGTTTTAAAAATCGAAAACCGCAACCGTAACAGAACTGCACGGTTCGGTTTCGGTTTCAAAAACCTCGGTTCGGTTGCTTTCGGTTCGGTTTCGGTTATAAAACCAAAAAAATGAAAAATATTACAACTTGAATAAATAAAACTAACATATTTAAAAAAGTCGACGATATAATTCAAATTTACACGAATCAATAAAAATTAATTTGGATTTCATATGAGCAGATCATATTCACTACACATTACCAAGTAACGAGATGGATATATTCAAGAAATATATAACAATTAAATCAAATTTGCACAGATAATCAGAAACTAAGAAAGGAATTCACTTCTAAAATACTCCCTCCGTCCCAGCCAGTTCTTTACATGGCGGCTGGGCACGGAGATCAAGGATAGTGAGTATAAAGTGAGTGTAATATTGTTAAAATAAATAAGATAGTGGGTGTAATAGTGATTTTATTGTTAAAATAAGTGAAGTAGTGGGTGTAATAGTGATTTTATTGTTAAAATAAGTTAAGTAGTGGATGAAATAGTGTAAAGTATTATTAAAATAAGTGAAGTAGTGGGTGTAATAGTGTTAAAACTTACTATTTTGGGTAATGTAAAGAAATGGTGGGACGACCCAAAAAGGAAATTGTAAAGAAATTGATGGGACAGAGGGAGTATATACAGGAACAGTGGACAGTGGTCATATACAATGCATAACAAAGAAGTACAAGGAGCAAAATTCTAGCTTCAGTGAGAACAAACAAAAAAATTGCATATTTATTGTATGCATAACACCGAAGGCCTTAGCAGTTAGCACCAGAAGATCAACCAAAAAACCAGTGTTGTAAAAAGCGGGAATCGGACTTAATCGGTAGAGGCACTGTCCAGAGATTAATCGGGGATTAATCGGGTAGTTGAGGAATAATCGGAATGATTAATTGAATAATCGGATTATTAATCAGTTCGGTAACCCATGGAACATGGATTAATCGGTGATTAATCGTGATTAATCACCGATTTTTAGAACAGAGCAAAAAACAGAGCCAAAATGCTGATATTAGCTTCTCTTCGAAAGTATGTCTTAAGATATTAGCATTCTATAATTCTTAAAAAATATATGTATAATTTTTATAATTAATTTTTATATATTATATAATATATAGAATTATATAAATATATTATAATAATCGGTTCGGTTTCGGTTTTTTCGGTTCGGTTTCATTCCAAAACCGAAACCGGACCGTTAGTATCGGTTCGGTTTTTCGGTTTTAATTCGGCTAGGTTTTGATCGGTTCGGTTTTAATCGATTTTTATCGGTTTCGGTTCGGTTTCGGTTTCATTTCGGTTTTTCTGCTCAGCCCTACGTAGAGCACATGACAAACTTGACGCAGACAGAAATGCGTAAAAACACGATGAGAAGAAGGTTGGTTGAAACTTGAAAACAATGAACTTTTAAAAAACCGGAACCTTTTTTTAAGTTGAATTAAACACAAGATGAAATATTATATAATTATGTAATTGTAAGTGATATGGGCTGAAAGTAAGCCCTAAAGACACATTTAATGTGGCATTTATTAGACCTAGAATGGTCCAAACGTGGGGCCCACCAGATGGGCCCAAACCCTAACTATAATATTAATTTCGTAATTAATATTAGGGGTAATAAACAGCTCAGCAAATAAGAGTCAAACAAGGATATTACTCTTGCCTGACTTAGCCTCCAAGATACATATTCCAACATGGAAACTGACTCCTACAAGGAAGGGGTCTAGAACCTTCCTCAAGGCGGTGGCTTGCCCACCAAGTCACCTACTCCTACCATAATTCCTAGGCTTCTCAGCCTATATAAAGGGTCTGACCCCTCATTCTCAGAACTACGTTTTCTTGGCTTGATTCTCTAATACAGAGATACGTAGGCATTCTGTGAGGACAGTTTAGTCTCGAACGCAGAAGCAGCCATAAGAGCACGAAGCTCCCGAACCCTAGCCGTCATAATCATAACCTAGTTTTTATTCCACAACATTTGGCGCCGTCTGTGGGAAGAGGACATCAACCATGGTTCAAACACGAAGAACTACACCAAGCACTACAGAGCCAATTGCTACTGAGGCTCTACCTCTTAGCTCTGCTCCGCCCCTTACTGAACAAGTACTTCCGACATCTGAGCAAGTACCTCCGGCATCCGGGACTATCGTTCCGTATCAAGTTTCTCAACCCTTAGGGACGACTACCCATGTTGAGAGTACGCTACCTCCGATCGTCCACACAGTTCCAGGGACTAACCCCCTTCAAGGGTCCCTGATTGTAGACCCCAATAACCCTACACGAGGGGTTCAGATCCACACTACGGATCTCCCCATAAGCACCAATCCAATGTATGGGATGCCCAATTACGGAGCTGGACCGAGTGGACATGCCCTGTATATTCGAGATCGAGATTATCGCGATTTTTCTGGTCCTTATTCAGATGAATCATCTTCTGGCGATGATTACGAGCGTGATGAAGCTCCGAGGAGGCGACGTGCAAGTAAAGAGCCTATGGGGAGAACTCGAACTATCCATGATGGACTCCCTTCAACAGTTGCTGAGAGGATTAAGGCTTATGAAGCCGAGATCCTAAAATTAAAAGAGGATATGGCCAGGGAGCAAGCCAGATCAAATCAGACTTTGCCACCTCCCACGTCAGGACCGATTCCCTTTATAGATCTGGAGAGGCCTCCAAGGAGGCAAAGAAGGGCTACCGTCCCAACTGGAAGAACTACAAGGGTGGAAACCCCTAAGAGCAACCCCAAGGATCTGATGCCACTTGGGGACCCTGATGATCCCACACCTCCGTTTACTGAGGACGTGATGAATGCTCGTATCTCGAAGAAGTTTAAGATGCCAACTATCAAGGCTTATGATGGAATGGGTGATCCTGCAAACCACGTTAGAACGTTCTCAAACGCACTGCTGTTGCAGCCTGCAAGCGACGCTTTGAAATGTAGGGCTTTCCCTCAAACTTTGTCAGGCATGGCTCAAAGATGGTATAGTCGGCTTCCTGCAAACTCGATTGGTTCCTTTAAGGAGTTGAGTGCTGCTTTCATTAGTCAGTTTATCAGCGGAAGAACGCATGAGAAAAGCTCTGCATCTCTTATGTATGTGGTACAAGGGAAGAACGAAAGTCTGAGAGACTATCTTAAGAGGTTCACCAAGGAGACTCTGAACATCACTGATCTGGACAATAAGGTTGCAATGGTAGCCCTGGAGCACGGCACCACTGATCTTTACTTTAAAAGGTCATTGGCAAAGCACCCACCCGAGAATATGGCTAAGCTCCAACGAAGGGCTGATAAGTATATCAAGGCCGAAGACAGCACCATGAAGGATGTCGTGATAAACAATGGCAAGGGCAATAATGAAACAAAGAAGCGAAAGCAAGACCAAGAGTATGATGCTAGGGACAAATATCCCCGTACTGGAAAGGATTCTGAATCACCACCGAAGAAGAGTTTGGGACCAAGATTCAACGACTATGCAAGACTGAATGCTCCTAGGAGTCAGATCTTGTTAGATATTGAGAAAGACAAAGATTTTCGATGGCCGAAGCCACTTAGGGGTGATCCCGCAAAGAGAAACAAGGATCAGTACTGTAGATTCCACCGCGATGTGGGGCATGATACAGATGATTGCAAGCAACTCAAAGATGAGATCGAGTTCTTGATCCGTAGAGGGAAATTGAGCAACTTCACTAAGGGTGAAAATCGTGTTAATCAAATTAGAGATTATAACATAAGGGATGACGATCATGATCGTAACACACAGCCCCGAGGGCCAGTTATCAATATGATCTGGGGAGGCCCGACAGCGGCTTGTACAACTCGAAACTCTCGAAAGGCGTACGCCAGAGAAGTGATACACATCGTGGGAGAGGCCCCGAAGCGGGCTAGGACTGAAATCACACTTGGTTTTGATGATTCTGATCTTGAAGGGGTGAAGTTCCTCCATGACGACCCGTTGGTCATAACTCCTGTAATTGGAAACTCAGAAGTGAAGCGAGTCTTGATAGATAATGGAGCTTCCGTTGACGTTCTATTTCATGATGCATTTGTGAAGATGGGTTACAATGATTCTCAGTTGACCCCCAATAACATGCCTATATATGGATTTAATGGAGTAGGATCTAAAGTTGAAGGGACTATTCAATTGCCTATGACTATTGGACAGGAGCCCAAGAAGGCCACTCAGATGTTGAACTTCTTGGTAATCAAGGCGGTTTCAACGTACAACGCTATCCTCGGAAGGGCTGGACTTCATGCATTCAAGGCTGTTGCCTCAACTTATCATATGAAGATCAAGTTCCCAACCCGGAATGGTGTTGGAGAACATAAAGGCAATCAAAAAATGGCACGAAGCTGTTATGTAGCTGCATTAAGGCCTGACGGAGTCGGGGGGCAGGTCCTTTCGATTGAAGACATGGACATCCACAGTGATAAAGAACACCAAGAAAGTCCAGAAGAGGACATCACACATAAGCCTCGAACAGCCATCAAGGCTAAGGCGTCAACTGACTTCGTGGTTGAATGTAACATTGGCAACCAAGAAGTCGGGGGGCAGGAGATAGTACCCCAAGAAGAAAGTGAACTTCAGAAGAAGAATGAGGAGACTAGAAGGAGTAGTAGGTGCTCTATTTTGATGGAGCATCAAAAACAAAATCAAGCCATGCAGGCCTAGTCTTGCAAAGTTGGACTTAGCTTCATATTTATCTAGTAGAAGTAGAAATAAGGTTCGATGAAACCATGCAGAGCATGTCGCTCTGAGTAGGACAATAGTACTCTACGTAAGGGTTGAACCCATTTATGTTATTAATGCAAGTTTGCTTTTCGTTCTATGATTCTATTTATGTACCAAGCACCTGATGTGTGTAAGTCAAAGATGACCAAGTACCGAAAATAAAAGAATATATGAATGGAAACAAACAAACGCATAAATAAAACCCTGAAGGGTCGAGAGTTAGGTTACAACACAACCAAATAAGTGTTTCAAGTCCTTGAAGGATCCGGGATAAAAGACATCTGGCAATCAAAGCCATGCAAGGCTGTGGAGGCTAAAGACTAGCCACTTTTTAATGTTTTCAAAAATGACTTGGATGGAGAA
This sequence comes from Kitagawia praeruptora, assembly GCA_037693485.1. Lineage (NCBI taxonomy): Eukaryota > Viridiplantae > Streptophyta > Magnoliopsida > Apiales > Apiaceae > Kitagawia > Kitagawia praeruptora. Next base: position 136,685,107 of record CM075353.1, read on the forward strand.
TCTAAGGTAGAAGACCAATAGAGAACCTTAAACAATGATCAAGAAGTTCAAGCAAACTCTCGTTTTAAAGAGTTTAAAAGGCGAGAAGCCCACATGATTGTTTAATTTGAAATCTAATCGAGGAATCAACATTGAATCCTTGAATTAAAATCAAGAAAAACAAAAAAAATGATGGAACCAAGACAAACGTTGAAGTCCTGATGGACCACCCGTTGAAGAAACATATTGCATAGCCCGAAAGCCAATTGAAGGAACCCCTTGAAGGGCAAGTTGACAGCATTATTACAGAGAATAGTGATGTGTTTGCTTGGACAGCAGCTGATATGCCAGGGATTGATCCCCAGCTCATAACTCACAAATTGAATGTCGATCCTAAACGAATGACATTAAAGCAGAAGAAGAGGAATTTCGCTCCAGAAAGGCAAGAGGCCATTAAACAAGAAGTTGGCATGCTCTTATAAGCTGGGTTTATTGAAGAGATTCAGTTCCTCAAGTGGTTGGCTAACCCTGTGATGGTCAAGAAGGCAAATGGGAAGTGGAGGATGTGTATAGACTTCACTGACTTGAATGATGCATGTCCTAAGGATTGTTTCCCTCTACCAAGGATAGATACGTTGATAGATGCCACAGTTGGGCACGAGATGCTGAGTTTCATGGATGGTTTCAGTGGATACAACCAGATCAAGATGCATAAGGACGACATCCCTAAGGTATCTTTCATAACCGACTTTGGTGTTTTCTGTTATCTTGCTATGGCATTTGTGCTAAAGAATACAGGAGCTACTTACCAACGATTGGTGAATAAAATATTTGCCCATCTAATTGGAAAAACCATGGAGGTCTATATTGATGATATGTTAGTCAAGAGCCTATTCACGGCAGATCATATTAAACACCTCGGAGATGCATTTGAAGTGCTGAGGCACCACAAGATGATGTTGAATCCAGCCAAGTGTGCCTTTGGCATTGGATCTGGGAAGTTTTTAGGACTGATGGTTTCAAAAAGAGGCATTGAGGCCAACCATGACAAGATCAAGAAGATCTTATACATGAAGCCACCACGCTCTATAAGAGATGTGTAGAAGTTGACAGGCCGATTTGCGGCCTTGTGGAGATTCATCTCCAAATCTGGTGATAAATGTTTGTCGTTCTTTCAAGCATTGAAGAAAGTGAAAAATTCTGAGTGGACACCTTAGAGCCAGGAGGTCTTTGAACAATTGAAGAAGTACATGGCCGAAGCCCCGTTGTTGGATAAACTAGTCCCGGAGAGACTCTCTACCTATACTTGGCAGTATCTGAGCAAGCACTGAGTGCCGTTCTCGTTCGAGAAGAAAGCAAGGTTCGGAAACCCATCTACTATGTAAGCAAGGTGTTGCATGGGGCTGAGTTAAATTACTCTACCATCGAGAAGTTTGCCTTGGCATTGATAACGGCCTCGAGGAAGCTACGACCGTACTTCCAGGCGCACAAAATTGAAGTCCGGACGGACCAGCAACTGAGGAACATATTGCATAGCCCTAAGGCCAGTGGAAAGCTAATCAAGTGGGCCATATAACTTGGAGAGTTTGATATCAAGTATAAGCCTCGGACAGCCGTCAAGGCTCAGGCATTGGCTGACTTCGTGGTTGAATGCACCATTAACAACCAAGAAGTCGGGGGGCAGGAGATAGTAACTACCACTGAGAGTGGAGATAAAGATGAGGAACTTGTAACTGGTCAGAAGGAATATTGGGTGCTCTATTTTGATGGAGCATCAAAAACAAAATCAAGCCATGCAGGTTTAGTTCTGCAAAGCCCCGATGGGTTCACAGTTGAGTATGCTTTGAAGTTGGATTTTCCTACTACCAACAATGAAGCTGAGTATGAGGCATTGATAGCTGGATTGGGCTTAGCTAGAGTCATGAGGGTCAAGAACCTCAAAGTGTGTGGAGATTCAAGACTGGTGGTCTCGCAAGTGAATGGCGAGTTTGAAGCCAATGATGAGACTATGGCAAAATACCTGAGAGTCGTGAAAGCTGTTATGACTCAGTTTGAGGAATGCTATGTGGAACACATTCCGAGAGAGGAGAACGCTAAGGCCGATGCCTTGTCTAAATTTGCTTCTTCTGAAATTGAGAACTATGCAGGGAGTGTTTACTTCCAAGTCTTGAAGGCCCCGACCATCAATTCTAAGTTGATAGCACCGATTGATATGGGAGGTTGCTGGATTGACCCTATCAAAGCTCACCTCGAGACAGGCTGGCTCCCTGACAATGCCTTGGAGGCACGAAAGCTGTCAGTGAGGGCATTGAGATACGCCTTGATTGAAGGCATCCTCTACAAAAGATCGTTTGTCGTCCCGTACCTGAAGTGCTTGAGGCCCCAAGGGGCAAGAGAAGCCTTGGAGGAAGTTCATGAAGGGATATGTGGGCAACACTTGGGGGGCAGAGCCCTAGCTCACAAGATCACACGACTGGGATTCTATTGGCCAGAGATGTTGGCCGATGCGCAGAATTATGTCAAGAAGTGTGACAGATGTCAAAAGCACGCTCCAATTGTAAGGCAGCCGCCTGAGATGTTAACTTCGATCAATTCTCCCATCTCGTTTGCAATGTGGGGAATGGACATACTAGGTCCTTTCCCTATGGCTTCGGCACAAAGGAAGTTTATGATAGTGGCCATCGACTACTTCACTAAGTGGATTGAGGCTAAGCCCTTAGCCAAGATAACCACCAAACAAATTTCCCAGTTCTTTTGGGAGAGCATCATCTGCAGATAGGGAATCCCCCGAATCCTTGTGACGGATAATGGGACAAAATTCAACAATGAAGAGTTTAAGAAGTACTGCAAGGAGAATGTTATTGAACTTCGCTTTTCTTCAGTAGCTCACCCTGAGGCTAATGGACAAGCTGAGGTAGCAAATTGAATTATCCTTGATGGACTGAAGAAGAGGGTCGGACGATCAAGAAACACTTAGGTGGATGAGTTGCTGCCTATACTTTGGGTATACCACACCACCTACGAAGTGATAACTGAAGCAACCCCGTTTTTGCTGGCTTATGGAGCCAAGGCAGTTGTGCCCCCTAGAAATTACACATGCATCGCCAAGAGTGGAAGCATATGATCACGAGACCAATGAAAAAGGCGTGAGGCTCGCCCTCGATCTGATTGACGAGGTTAGGGATGAAGCGAATGCTAGAAACGCAGAGCGTCAGAAGAAAGCATCTTTCCACTGCGACCAAAGGGTTAAGGAGAAGTTCTTTCGACAAGACAACTTGACTCTGAGGAAGATAGAGGCCTCCAGAGTTGGCCAGAAGGGAAGACTATCCCCCAATTGGGAAGGGTCGTATCGAGTCAGGAAGACACCAGGACGAGGATTCTACAGGTTGGAAATCTGGGATGATGAACACATTCCAAGATTAAGGATTGAATCCTTGAACTTCAAATCTCAACACAACATTAATTAAGCCTCGATGGCCAACAAGGCTGTCTGCCTCCAATCGAGCTTGTCGTTTGAGTTTAAGGACTCAAACCAAGAGTTGTCAATCAAGTTGAGACCTAAGAAAGGTTATATGAGCATAAGAAAATAAGGTTGGAAACCTAGAATCAAGCTAAAGGGTTGAAAACCAACAAAGGCATACCAGGCCTAAAGTCAAGTGCTAAGGAGCAAGTGAACTACCTGAATGATCAACCGAGAAGGAAGACCTCCTCCATGAGAAACAAAGATGAGGTAAGAACTAAAGAACTTCATCACAAGGATGAGAGTCAAGGGTTGATGATAACCAACAACCATGAATGAACTTAAGGTTCAAGACCAAGCTCCGAGGAGGGCGTCAGCCGACCAAGACTGATTTTCAGTCCTACACGGACTGTTGACACTGTTTGGGCCATATCTTGAGCTCCGGGCATCAGATTTGGACGATCTTACTGTCCACGCGAAGATCTTTGAGTTTTCTATAGTCTTGGAGACCCCGGCCGACCAGGTCTTGGCCGACCAGCTCCTTTTAAGGGGGTCCAGCCGACCAAGACTGATTTTCAGTCCTACACGGACTGTTGACGTTGTTTGGGCCATATCTTTAGCTCCGGGTATCAGATTTGGACGATCTTACTGTCCACGCGAAGATCTCTGAGTTTTCTATAGTCTTGGAGACCCCGGCCGACCAGGTCTTGGCCGACCAGCTCCTTTTAAGGGGGTCCAGCCGACCAAGACTGATTTTCAGTCCTACACGGACTGTTGACGTTGTTTGGGCCATATCTTTTGCTCCGGGTATCAGATTTGGACGATCTTACTGTCCACGCGAAGATCTCTGAGTTTTCTATAGTCTTGGAGACCCCGGCCGACCAGGTCTTGGCCGACCAGCTCCTTTTAAGGAGGTCCAGCCGACCAGCTCCTGAACCTGGATCCGACCGGTCTAGGTTCAGTACTTGGTCCGGGATCCCAACTTTTTCAGTGAACTTTGAATAGTTTTCAAACCTAAATCTTGACTTTTTCAGCAAATCTCGGATTATTTCCAATGCTAAAGGGAGGCCAAGGTTAGCCATGAAGGCCAAGATTAGCCATTAAGGCCAAGGTTAGCCATGAAGTCACGAATGACCAAACCGACGACTCGTGATCAAGATCAAGATTCTTGATCCTTAGGATCACGGACAGTTTTAGATCCTAGATCCATGATAAAAGTTTAAGATCAAGGTCAAGTTTCTTGATCCTTAAGATAACAAAGTCATGAATGACCAAAATAGTGACTTGAGATTCAGATCAAGGTTCTTGATCCGCAAGATCACGAATAATTTTCACGTCCGGGTCAACCAGCTAGCCAAGAAGCAATCGACCGCGACGCACTAGGGGTCTCAGCCGACCAGGTCCCGGAAGACCAGGTCCCGGCCGATCAGCTCTTTTTAAGGAGGATCAGCCGACCAGGTCCCGGAAGACCAGGTCCCGGCCGATCAGCTCTTTTTAAGGAGGATCAGCCGACCAGGTCCCGGAAGACCAGGTCCCGGCCGATCAGCTCTTTTTAAGGAGGATCAGCCGACCAGGTCCCGGAAGACCAGGTCCCGGCCGACCAGGTTGTTTTGAGGGGGTTCAGCCGACCAGCTTCTGAACCTGGATCCCCCCGGTCCAGGTTCAGTTCTTGGTCCTGGATCCCAACTTTTTCAGCAAATGATTTCGGACATGGTTCTCGACTTTTTCAGCGAATATCAGATGATTATCAATGTTAAAGAGAGGCCAAGGTTAGCCATGAAGGCCAAGATGAGTCATGAAGGCCAAAGTTAGCCATGAAGTCACAAACGACCAAACTGACGATTCGTAATCAAGATCAAGATTCTGGATCCTTAGGACCATGGATGGTTTCTGATCCTGGATCCACACTCTCTATTAAAATCAAGAAGGAGTCTAAGTTCAAGTTTTTTAGGCCAACTACTGACTAGTTAGCCCTAGAAGAGGAATTTCAGCCAACCAGGTCCCGGAGGACCAGGTCCCGGCCGACCAGCTCCCCTGGAGGAGGGCCAGCCGACCAGCTTCTGGCCGACCAGGTCCCAGCCGACCAGCTTCCGGCCGACCAGGTCATTTTCAGGGGGTCCAGCCGACCAGCTTCTGAACCTGGATCCCCCCGGTCCAGGTTCAGTTCTTGGTCCTGGATCCCTACTTTTTCAGTGAACTTTTTAAACCTAAATCTCGACTTTTTCAGCGAATCTCGGATGATTGTTAATGATAAAAAGAGGTCGAGATTAGCACCGTTTAGTGCTGTTTAAGCACTGTTTAGTGCCTATTAGCACAGATTAGTGCCGATTAGCACCGTTTAGTGCTGTTTAAGCACTGTTTAGTGCATGTTAGCACAGATTAGTGCCGGTTAGCACTGTTTAGCACCGATTAGTGCCGTTAGTGCCATTTTATGCCACTTAACATTGTTTAACACTGTTTAAACATTGTTTAAGGCTGATTAGCGCTGTGTAGTGCCGTTTAACACTGATTAGTGTCGTTCAACATCGTCGTAAATGCGTCGGTCGCTCCACGCTTTACATTAAGATGATATTGTTGAAAATACTCACGTAAGAGCAATAAACCCCGACCCAAGTCTCGAATAAGGCCGTTATAACTTCAAGGAAAACCTGATCAGTTTTCCTAGAAGTTGGGGGGCAAATGATATGGGCTGAAAGTAAGCCCTAAAGACACATTTAATGTGGCATTTATTAGACCTAGAATGGTCCAAACGTGGGGCCCACCAGATGGGCCCAAACCCTAACTATAATATTAATTTCGTAATTAATATTAGGGGTAATAAACAGCTCAGCAAATAAGAGTCAAACAAGGATATTACTCTTGCCTGACTTAGCCTCCAAGATACATATTCCAACATGGAAACTGACTCCTACAAGGAAGGGGTCTAGAACCTTCCTCAAGGCGGTGGCTTGCCCACCAAGTCACCTACTCCTACCATAATTCCTAGGCTTCTCAGCCTATATAAAGGGTCTGACCCCTCATTCTCAGAACTACGTTTTCTTGGCTTGATTCTCTAATACAGAGATACGTAGGCATTCTGTGAGGACAGTTTAGTCTCGAACGCAGAAGCAGCCATAAGAGCACGAAGCTCCCGAACCCTAGCCGTCATAATCATAACCTAGTTTTTATTCCACAACAGTAAGGAATTGAATTCGAATTTAGCGATAACCAACAAATTTACTGTAGTATTTTGGTAGTTTGTACTATCATGCATCATGATTTTTAACATTAATAAAATGTAAATTTCTGATTTTTTTTTTAATAAATACTGATTCATCGAGTATAAAACTTTATGTGGCGATCTTCGTCCCATACGGACACTTTTTGAATACAATGATCGATATAAATAATTTTACTATTATTTTTCAGGAAATGAGTAATATGAACAAATCCCGAATCGCAAGAATATCTATAAAAATTCCAAGATTTGATAAAAATATTTGTTGATTTATTTTACTGTTTAGTTGTAATCATTTGTATAGTTCTTGTATAAATAATACTCCATCCGGTCCATTTTATAAGGCATTTGACTTTTATGCACGTAACTTTAGGTGTTTTGACTACATAGCTAAAATAATTATTTTTTAATTTTTCTTTTTTTGAATAAAAATATAATATTTTAATTTTTATTTAGAAAAAGAAATTTTAAAAAATAATAATTTTAACTATGTATTCAAAGCACCTAAAGTTACGTGCAGAAAAGTCAAATGCCATATATAATAGACCGGAGGAAGTACTCCGTAGTGGTTATTAGTGAATTAATTTTATATAAGAAAACATAACTGCATAATGGCCGAAGGAGCAGGCCAAGTGAGACAAGTTTTGGTCTTAAATCAATTAAGTTACCAATAAATTATGGATAAAAGTTTAATTAATATGTTAGGTTAGACTTTTAGAAATTAGACTTTAGTTGGAACTCTTTAAGAATCTACGCATAAACCCACATGATATATCCCATTCGATGTGTTGGTTGGTTCAACTTGTTAATGCTGCTGTTTTAATAGGTATATACACCCCTGATAAGCAGTGCGTTGCTGCATTGCAATACAGTACTATTTAAATATAGTAGACTGCATATCTCTTTCATCTTCTTATGTGGTTCTTTGTCTAACTGGAGAGATGTTACAACATGTATCACCTTCCACATGCAACTTGGCAAAAAATAATGTGAATATTGCTTATTACTGTAAGTATTAGTACTATGTTGCCATAAAAATATGCTCCCTCGATTTCATTTATTTTGGTCTCAGCTGATTTTGTAAGTAAGTTTATCAAATTTTGACCTCAAACCATGATTTAACTTCTTATGGTTTTTTGAATTTGAAAATTAAATCTTATAATATGAATATGAGAAGTGTATTTTATAATAACTATTTTAAAAAATTATAATTCAAATGATATAAGTAATTATTATTATACAATTGATTAATTTAATCAAAATTTGGTAAAATAAGTGGGACTGAGAAGAAATATCCACTACACTTATCTTGAATGATTAAATTGGAAAATGATAGAATTACATAAATTTCACAAATGTTTTATATAATGATAAGTATTTCAATTTGATTGATTATAATTTATTGGATGTCCTGCATTTACATTAATAACAAACAATAAAAATATTGATTAGTGAAATTCAACTCATTATGTGAATTTTACTGTTCATATTTTATGTACACCTGAATATTACTAAAAAATGAAATAAGTGAGTACGTAGTTTTAAATTTTTCTTACCATAAACATAAGTGACGTTAATGACTATTACTGTAAGATTGAGTACGCAACATATAAATCAAAAGTTAGTGATGCCTACCAAATAGTACTCACTTCGTCTCATTTTATGTGAACTTCTTTAATTGTTGGTACGTTACAAAAAGAATGAACATAATATACCTACTATTTTTTAACACCACTTTTTACTATTACACCCACTATTTTTCATTTTTTTATTAAATAAACATTATTACACCTACTACTTTGCTCCACTATCTCAAATCTATTATTAAATATTAATATGTTTCAACACTTTACCCGCTTTTCAACTAAATTTACTCTTATTTACTACATTTTTTTAATCTTTGTGAAAATCAAACGGGTGCATACAATTTGGAACGGAGGGAATATTGTTTTGCCTTAATGACTATTAAAAACCTTTAATTTTATTTAATTAATGAAGTTAGGAATGGCCTTGTTTTGTCTGCTTACTGGTGGCGGTGGGACTACGCCTTGTATACTACTCCCTTTGTCTCTTATTGTGTTTCCTATATTGATTTTGCACATTATTCATTATAAGCTAAGCGGTTGATTATTAATTTACGCATAATTTATAAGATAAAATATAGTCATGAGTGATATTGTTGGATTCATATTTATGAGTACTTTAATACAGTGAAGTTTTTATATTTAGTAATAATACGAAATTCAAGATATTAACGATCAAAAGTGTGCGTTAGCAAACGTGTTTTTAAAAACAAGAAACATATTATGAGACGGAGGGAGTACAACTGCTAAACTTACTGTACGGCATAATTTTAAATACACGCGATTACACATCAGCTAACATGTCAAAGTACATTTTAGATCAAAAAGTAATTAAGCTGACTAATTACGTATAAAATATTATAGGAGAGGTGGAGGCTTGATCCCCTTTTCAATAATAAGAGTATTTGAAGAGGATTATGGATGTTTGTCTTCAATGACTTTTATAGGTTGAGGCGTTGAGCATGCTTATCTCATAATGGATGTTCGTATTATCTCGTAGTATATATTCGTGTTTATTCTAAAGTTTGTGACGCCTGTATAAGAATGCAGGAGTTTTATTTCAAAAAAAAAAAAGAATGCCGGAGTTAGATCGTTTATATAAAAAAATTAATTATTTTGATCTAATTAATAATTATTGATCATTACTTAAAAAATCATGTATTTTATTTTCGTATGATCTGTAAAATTTGATATCATCAAGTATTGTATCCCTTAAAATAAAAAATCATGTTAAAACATACTTTTAAGTCAAAAGGAATCGATGGCCATGAGCCTATGACATATCTTTCACCTATAATATTTTACTCGTTCATCATTGTTTGCCATATTTTTAAATTGTACTACTAAGAAGTCGAGTTCATAGAAATTAAATGTGTAAAAAATGTATTAATGATTTCTTTTTTTTTTATGAGAGGTGTATTAATGATTTCTTGATGCAACAATATGTTTTCTTTTATGAAATGTTAGAGAGACAAAGATACGTATGTGAATTATGTTTAATTATAAAAAAAGAATAAAAACATTAACAAAAAATATATGTATGCTAAATACTGTACTTAGAATAGGAAGTTTCAAAATTTCGAGTACAGATGACTGATCATGTGTGAAAAGTGTGTATAATAAAAAATAGTGTAATTAAAAATTTATGCGGCTGTAGTAAATCAAGAGAGATCGGAATAGCTGGCAAAGTGGAGCTATTTTGTCTCCGAGCAGATCGTCCAAGTTATAATGCATTGAATCTAAAATAAGTGGCAAGGGAAAGAAGAATCGCATGCATATCACCATGTGCCAATGCCATACACTATACTCCCTCGATCCCTTTAGAATTACTGTATATAAATCGGGAACATGGATGTGACACCATTCCCAGAAAATATAGTTTTATAATTAATTATTAATATTTTTATTAAAAATTTAATATTTTAAATTTTTTTTCACAAAAGAAAATTTTAAAATTAAATTAATTATAAAATTATATTTTATAAATATATTTAAAAATGGGTTAAATAGTAAAAAAAATGTATAAAAATTAGAACTGGCAATTCAATTCGTTCGTTTTGTAAACTTTCGTGTCGTGTACTTTCGTGTTTCGTGTACGTAATTTCAAATCCAAAACCACCCCGTTAAAGATTCGTTTCGTTTCGTGTTCGTGTACCTTCATTTCGTGTACGTTTCGTGTTATTTTTGAATAAAAATAAAAATATTTAAATATTAATTTTTTACAATTCGAGTTTTAAGTCAATATGTCATAAAGAGTAAAGTGTGCTTAAGTATTGTGAAACTAAAATTTGAAACTATTTTGTATTTATCTTATGCAAAAATTATATATATAGTATGATTTTAAAATATGTATTCATATAATTTTAATAAAATTATTTAAATATTTATTTATTTCGTGTATTTTCGTTTCGTATCGTGTACCAAGGATAAATTTAAAACCGACACTAATTTCGTGCTCGTATACTTTCGTGTTCGTGTATCGCAAAGGTCAATCCAAACCCGTAATTTTCGTGTCGAGTACGAAATTATCGACTCTCTAATAAAAATGAGTAGAAAGAAGGGAGTATATACTCCCTCTGTCTCTAAAAACATTTCCCATTTACTAAATCGGGACTATCAAAATACTTTTCCCCTTTCTATTTTAAGCCATAAACAATAATATTCAATACCCACTACTCCACCCACTACTCCTTAAAAATAATATTCAATACCCACTACTCCACCCACTAATCATTACAAATAATATTCAACACCCACAATTTCACCCACTACTCCAAAAAAACAATATTCAATACCTACTATTCCACCCACTACTTCTTAACAATACTCCCTCCGTTTCATAATAAGTTTCCTCTTTTTAAAAACACGTTTGCCAACGCACACTTTTGATCGTTAATATCTTGAATTTCGTATTAGTACTAAATATAAAAACTTCACTGTATTAAAGTACTCATAAATACGAATCCAACAAGATCACTCATGACTATATTTTGTTTTATAAATTATCCATAAATTAGTAGTCAATCGCTTATAATAAATAGTAACAAAAATCAAAAGAGGAAAGTTATAAAGAAACAGAGGGAGTAATATTCAATACCCACTACTCCAAAAAAACAATATTCAATACCCACTACTCCTTAAAAACAATATTTAATACCCTCTACTTCTTACAAATAATATTCAATACCCAATTTTTCTTAAAACCCGTGTTTTTAGTCAAACGGGCAAAGTAAAAAGAGACGGAGGGAGTATCATTTATATTTATGGACACAATAATACTGATGTGATTATCTTTTAGAAAGTTTTCGTCCAATCTGGTAGGTTTGGTCTCTGTTAACCATCGTCCCCGTTTAAAAATAAAGAGAATAAGCTGGCTACAAGAGTACTCTTGATGTGATGTTTTACTAGTAATTTTCTTTTGCATGTTTTTAATATTACACAGTATTTGTCCAGACAATATGCCTACTATTTTTGACTGGAGATATTTTTATAGGAGTACCAACTAACATTGGAACACATTATTGCAGTGACTCTTGGGAAGCAAAACCTTGTATCACAAGTCCGTGTCTGCTGCACTCTTGCACCTTTCTTCAACCACCTACCGTATCATCTTTCCAATATTCATCTACTCACCTGTATAGACTCCCAAAAAAATATAAAAAAAACAAAAAATTGGAAAAAATAAGACGTACGCTCTCCATTTATTTATGTTATAAATTTACATACTTCGTGATTGTTACATTTTATAAATGTATATATTTACAGAGACGATGAACAAGATGAACAAGAAAGTAACAGAATTGTATTTACCAATAGAAAACGGTTACAAGATAATAGAACTACATTTTGTATAAAACTGATTACTTAGAACTGATACAAAGACTTCTATATTTATAAACACTAAACACAATAGACTTGGTAATGGGCCTTATACATGGGCCTTCTATCTTAACAGTGATACATAAATATCGATTAAGAAAGATAATGTATTTGTGTTCAAGTTCATTTTAGTGCCTTCAACTGAATACGGTCAAACATATGAGTCATATAAAAAAACGAAAATTAAGACCTGTCTCTTTGCATAACTGAATCGTGAACTGATACGTATTTCTTCGTTTTGCCAGCCAATAATTGCATGGCAACTGATGATATAGATGCATGGCAGCGTCAGCTTTTGTGTGATAAAACTGACAGCCTCACATGGGTTCTCTGCAAATGTGTGCATGGATTTAGTACTACAAAATATACTTGTCAAACATACTACAAATATACTCACTCTATCTCGTACTACAGTAATATTTTTTCGATTTGAAATGTCTGTTCATTACCTGAAATAATTTTTTAATTTATATCAAAATTATAAGACCAAATATAGTCATGAGTGGTCATGTTGAATTCATATTTGTTAGTATTTTAATATAATGAGATTTTTATATTTAATACTAATACGAAATTAAAAATATTAACAATCAAAAGTATGCAATTCGTGTCTAATTCAAACAGAAAAAATAATAAGAGACATGAGGGATGGAGTACAAAATTTGCTACTCATATTAGTATATGGGAGCATCAATTTTTCCGCAATAAAATTATAACAGTAATTAATATCAATTTTACATTTAAAATCGAACATATTTTTGGAACTTGCAAGTATAATTTCATGCAAAAAAAAATATAATTTTCTTTTTTTGAACATAACTTGTAAATTTATAAATAATATATATCCATTTTAGAACAATCTTCCAATGAATGAGAATCAAATTTATAAGGTAAAAGTAAAAGGTAGTAATTTTTTTTATCATTAGACTCCCATTGTGATCTAAAAAATATTTATTCATCAAGGAATGACAAGGTATAATCCGTGTTCCACGAAGAAATATTGTAGTGAATTTTAAACGTTAAAATTTGCAAATTGCAATCATACAATTCACGATTAAATTGCCTAGTCGTCAAATTCCTATACATTCATGATTTTATTATCGCATGTTGTGCAATAGTTTATGTTGTCCTCTTTTAGAGAATAATCTGTCGTTCCCTTAAGTCCTTAACAAAATGCACATGTATTATACGAGTAAATTTATAGTAGTACCTGTAATCTTCTACAATGCACGTGATATGACAGGCATGGCATGATACATTTAGGCTATTTTCACTTGGATTGAATGGAATGAGAGGAGAATGAAATGAAATTTATACTATTATTTGGGGAGATTGAGGATAATATTTATAAATTTCATTTCTTGCTTCATTTCTCTCCAAATAATTTGAACTAGAATTCTAACCCACATGTTTTGGAAGGAATGTTCCATTCCCGATCTTCATCATTTTCCTTGCAATCTTCATCATAAAAAACTTCTTCTCCCTCATATTTATTCATTATTTCCCCTAACATCCCCCTTTCTTCATAAAATTTGTTTACAATTTTCATTCCATTCCTATCTCATTCCATTCTATCCAAGTGAACACACCCTTAGGTAGGTAGGTAGAGAATACGCGTTCGGAAGATAGAATGAGATGTGCAGTAGCTTATCCACAGTTCTCCTTTCTTTTCTTTTCCCTGTATTTAATACTTGTAATTAGGTGTTTATATACTCTATTTGCAGTGTTGCAGATTTCAGAAATCGGAATAATTTGGTTGGGGTATCGATTTACAATTTATCGAATAATTTGGTTGAAAAATCGGCGATTTATCGATTATTTTTGCAAAATTGGTCGAATTAGTTCCAAAATTTTAACCAATTTTTGTTCAATTTATCCACGATTTTTCAGAAATCGGTCGATTTCTATAATAATGTCTATTTGTCTTTAAAATTTTGGATAAATAAGAATAAAACCTGATACGATAAGAGATAAGTCTTTATCATTTTACTTTTTATTTGTTTCATGTTCCTTTTGAACTCATTTTGCTTGGTTTAGTAATGGATGTAAATACGATTCTCTTTTAGCAATTTTTAATTATTAACAATACATGAGAGAAATTCATTCAACAAAAACTAAACATAAATTTTTGAGAAAGAAATTACTGCCCAATAATCAATCTCTTTTATTATAAATTTTTATAAAATTTAATTTTAGTACATAGACTTTGGCAACTTGTAAGAATATGCTAGGCAGCTAGCTAGCCTATACACCTTTTTTTCTGTAGGTATCTCTGTCCAGAAGTCACAAATCCCAATAATGTACTTGGGTGTAGTAAGCCCGATTAATTCACTTCATCTGACCATCATATGTTTTAATCCAGGCACACATGGGCTGAACAAATGAAGTAGTGGGCTGAAATATCACGGTACAATACTTGTTTAGGACAAAAAGGAGGAACCTATATTTTTTTTTTTACACCAGTATCCAGAGAAATAAGCCCAATCGGACTATCTTACACCATTCAATTCAAGTTGTTCAGAACAAAAGACATTATGTTTTTCAAAAGAAACAGAACAACATTGATAGAATTAGTAGTAAACACTGAACAAGGATAAAAAAAAAACCAAACTTACTCAGTTATAATACCACTCAAAGTGGTGTCTGAGCCCTATACAATAGGGAGGCTGTTTCCAAAGGACCCCCGGCCATTACAAATATAGAAATACAAATACAGAAAGGAAACCTAATACAAACTAAGAAACTCACACACACGCAGGAGTCGAACCCCTGACCTCCTTCAAAGGAGGCCAGTGGCTCAACCACTGCACCAACATGTTGTTGGCACTGAACAAGGATAGATGATGTGAATAATACAACCAATAATAACATACTTGAATTCTGTAATGAAGTTAAAGTATACAAAATTGAAACCAAGTTCATCATCATATTTAACCAACAACATCTCTCCATAAGCATTAAGTAGGTGTTTGGCTAATCTTATTTTTTATAAATATTAATACTAGGAAAACACCCCTTAAAAAAAAATTGAACAAGTACCACTAATCCAAGAAAAGGCTCGTTGGAAACCAAGTTGATCTTCATTACCATCTTCCAGTTGATCAGGACTTGAAACTACTGCTGCATTCCTGGGACAGGGAGCGGGACTTTCACCACTGCCAAATTCAATTCTCCATTAACTCGAAATGACCATACTTGCAAGTCCGTGTGGGCTTGAAGATGATTTTTCGTTTGCATCGCAGTCCAAGAACCACACAAAACATACCAAAACGATTTACTCGCATCCCACTTCTTGAAATTGATACATGACCTGTTAAGATTTGGCTCGAGCAATGGAACCTGCATTGACACTATTTTACCTTCTGCATCGCGTTTGTCCAAAAATATTTTTTCAGCTTCTGTAAGAAAATCTTTGGCTTCTTCTCTAAGTTGGTTGATGGAAATATTAAGTCGATTCTCTTTTGGGTTCAAATCAGTATTAGTAAGTTCATTTTGTATTAGCAATCTAACATCATTACCCCCCAGTAGTGGCGGAACCAGAACATGAATCTAGCCGGGACTCAAATAGTTTAGTGTCATCGGCGAAAAAAATTTATGGATCCGACACTGTTTTCATCGACGGGAAAACTTTCTGGATCCGACAATGTTGTCACTATAAATGTATTATTTTTACTATTTGGACTATAAATGACTTATTTTTACTACTTGGACTATAGTTTTGATGTCAAGAAATAATCGAAAGAAATATATATATGTAAATTTTGAAATAAAATACAAAAAATATTAATTAAAACAATCATAAACAAAGAAATGTATAAATAGTAGGCACCAAAGTGACGGTCAAAATTAGCTTGAATTCGTTAAAGGGGTGCAAACTGTAGCGGAATTGAAACAATCGGGATGCAAATTGCAATTGTTTAAATAGTAGGCACCAAAGTGAATTTTCACCTAAGTACTGGAGTGCAAAGTGCAATTAAGTCTAGAAATTAATGTGACTTGCAGGAGAAAGAAAATAAGTGAATGAAGTTATAGACTAAGTATAAGTTTTGACTGAAAATTGCATGTATTGTTTTCTAAAACTTAAGGCCAACACATGTCCTAGCCCAGCACAAAACCCGTAAAAATGGTCTTTTTTATTAATCAATATTTAAAAAAATTTAATCAAAAACTTTAGAAATATATATATATGTATATTTTGAAATAAAATACAAAAAATATTTATATTTATTTAACTAAAAAACTGATTTTTTTTTGCCCATGCATAACGGGCAAACATTCTAGTAACGAATATTGTTAGTATTCATTGAAAAAATGAGTGAATTTGAATTTTATTTTATAATTTGAACGAATATTGAGTCAAATCTCACCATTTTAGTATTCGTTCATATTTATATAGAGTAGTTCGAATAATTTCAGAGTACTCGAGTATGTGTTTATTATACGCATTCAGTTTTAATTCGTAAGTTATGTAGTATATATTTTATATATAATATGAAGAGAAAAATGGGTGTGAGGTTGATCTCAAATAACTCTCCTGAGGTTATAACATATTCATATGCAATTTAAATGACAATTTGGTAAATACAAAAATTTATTCTTAAATTTACAAATTCATCGTCGTGTATTTATATGGGGACTTCTTATAACCTCAAGGTACTGTACCTAAAGGTGACCTCAAGTGCATGATTCTCTAATATGAAATATAGATTATAGTAATATTTTACAAAGTAGAATATTTTATAAATGATTTATACGAATATTCTTACTAATTTAAGATTATTTTGAATTAATTAAATTCAAATTCGAATTTACAAAATCGAATAATTCGATACTCAATCAAATCAAATGAATTCAATACGAATATTTATAATCGAATAAATGAATTTGTGCAAGATATAAATCTGAACATATTACTATTCATACATATTGGGTTCATTTTTAAGTAGGACTACTTCAATTGTACTAATGTAAATAGACTAATTATTTAGTTAATTCTGACTTATAGAGTTATATTACTGTAATAGTATCAGTGAGTTGTTTGATTAGTATTAGTTATACTGTACATTAATTGAGCTTAACAAAATTTACTTTGTACATTTTTAATTTTTTGATTTGAATAGGAAATGGAACTAAATTTGCACTCTGGATTTTTGTTGACTTGGATTTTAGTAACGGAAACTTGTAAGTTATACCTGTATTACATGTATTTAATTTTTGGAGTAATTTTTTTTATTAAAACTGTATTTTATTTTTCTAATTTTGGGATGCATGTTTTAATGATTTATCATGTTTAATAAAAATGATTGAAAATGATAAAAAAAATTATTATATTAATGAGACAAAAAGAAAAGAAATAAAAAATTAGATTACAATACATTCGACGTACAATTTAACTTATTTTATGTAAAATATAAGTTTCATGAACAATTTTTAGGAAACCAAAAAATTTTCTCTTCCAAATAATACATGACAAATTCTAATTCGTACGTGCATACATACTTATTTAATATAAAATTTTCAATTAAAATTTTAATATATGAATTAAATATTTTCAAAATTGTTTTGAATTCCGTAACTTTTTAAAATTTAGATAGATTAAATTACGTCCTCAAGATTTACGTAAATCGTGTGGCACACATATCCATGTATTATTAAGTTAAAAAGTCCAAAAAATTCGGTTGTTTTAGGTTTGTAGGTTTAAAAACAAAACGAAACTAAACGAAACGAAGTAACGATAAGAGCATCTCCAATGGAGAAAACCCCTTACCTAAAATCAATATATATCATAAATAAATTTTATAGAAATTATGTTAAAAAAAAATCACTCCAATGTAACATTATTGTTAGCAAAAAATTTAGATAATCTCTTTTCGTTATGTTAAATGATCTATTACCTTAAAAAAATAGATTCTATTAATAACAACTTGAAATAATAGTAACATACTATATTTACAATATATACAACATTATAGCTAATATACCATTGAAGCACAACTTCTTACATGTTCGGCAAATTTTACATAATCAATATTTTATCTGATTTAACCAACCATTTAGTTACCAAATTGATACCCAAATATTACTCCAAGCATAATGTTTTGAGTAATGTTAGTTACCCAAATTGATACCCACATATTACTCCAAATGATGTGACATAATAGATGATGTGGTTGGAAAAATTTGATTGGGGAGGTTGATGTGAATATATGGGCCTATTTTATTTTAATCAATTATCACCATATCATTTGGGAATTTTTTTGGATACCAATGTAGGATACCTACATTTTCCTTTGAGAAGTGACATGATTATTCTGTTCTTGACACTTTCTAACAACATGTAATTAATTAATTTGTTTCAAAAAAAAAACATGTAATTAGTTAATTAATTGATCTTAGTATAGGATTATGACTTATGAGGAGTACTGTACTTCAATTTGTACTAATGTAAATAGACTCATTATTTAAATATGAGTTATAATCTGATAGCTTCAGTTATACTCGATCATTGAGCTTAATAAAAATATAGTTTGTATTTTTTTGTTTTCCTTATTTAGTTAATTTAGTTTGAACTTTTTTTTTATTCTTGTTATTATTGAGTTGATAGTGAATTAATCATAATAGTATTTATTTACCCAAAAAAGACTGATATGAATATGATTTGTAGACGGCCTTTAACCGGAAAGAGCATAAATAAAGAAGTATAATGGCTGTATTTGTACAATCTTTTGTTATTTAAAATATTGGTTATTTACCAAAAATATTATTTTTAAAAGTTTTTTTTTACGATTTTACCATTTTTTAAAAATATTTGTAAAAATACCAATTTTTTTACAAAAATACGGAGGTTGCATTCAGTTGCATGTGACTGCATCCAATTATATATGTGGTTGCTTGTAACTAACTTTATACATAATTGAAAATTGAATTGTGATATGTGATTCTGTCATTCATATATATACAAGAAAGTTGAATTTGCATTTTTTGGCTGCGCAACACGTTGCTTTCAATTGCATTGCATTCAATTGCATGCATTCAGTAAAATTACATGTTCATATATATCCGTTCCGTCCAAATTACATGTTCTTTGACTTTTTACACGTATATTTTAAAATGTATAAAATGTAAAACATATACTCCCTCCGTCCCAGCCAGTTCTTTACATGGCGGCTGGGCACGGAGGTCAAGGATAGTGGGTGTAAAGTGAGTGTAATATTGTTAAAATAAATGAAGTAGTGGGTGTAATAGTGATTTTATTGTTAAAATAAGTGAAGTAGTGGGTGTAATAGTGATTTTATTGTTAAAATAAGTTAAGTAGTGGGTGAAATAGTGTAAAGTATTGTTAAAATAAGTGAAGTAGTGGGTGTAATAGTGTTAAAACTTACTATTTTGGGTAATGTAAAGAAATGGTGGGACGGCCCAAAAAGGAAATTGTAAAGAAATAGATGGGACAGAGGGAGTAAAATATATAGCTTTACATGTTATTTTTCAAAATTTCTTTTTCTAAAATAAAATTTGATATTTAAAATTTAATTTACAAAGAGAAAACTTAGAAAATAATGCACAATTGTCATTTTTAAGTAACTTAAAATAGGCATGAAATGTTATTGGAACATGTATTTGGACGGAGGGAGTAATAGTTATATAGTAGTAGTAATTGATGGTCAAGATGAAGATTCAGAGCAAGAGTCTGGAACTTGCAAAAAAGGCAGTGATTTACGGTGACAATGCACTGGCAAGTAGAAGTTTTTTTTTTTGTTAAAGCTTGGCTCATTACATCATACAGACACCCTGTTACTCCATCTTCTGATCCTTTTTTGGGAATCAGCTTACAATTTGATTGCAACTGCAGCTTAAGTTAATTACTACCGCAACTGAAAAGAAAGTCGGTCTAAGTCTTACAAGTAGCGGACGAATTTTGTGTGAACAAGGAAGCAGAGATGGAAGAACATGAGATTAGAAACAAGGATGATGAAATGATGAATTACTAAATCCTCCTTTTCATTGTCAACTTTGTCTATTATTGTGATTGAATCAATCGGCATGTCTGATCGGAACTGTGCCATTAAATCCATTACTAATGAACTTGTGCTAGGCCTTGGAAATTGCATCAAATTAGGAAATGTTAAGCCCATCATCAACTTCTTTTTCAATAACATTTTTGCCAGACCTAAACAATAGTGATCCATGTAAATGACTTTATAAGACAACGATAAGAACAAACTGAACTGCTAAACATAAATTAACAGAGGACAACAGAACTAAGTGCTAAGCAGAGTTAAACAGTTGATGGCTAAGCAGTTAGGCCAGGCACTATATTCAACTAGTTCATATCCACATAAAATTGAGATTGTATAGGATCTTGTACTGCAAGACTAAATTTCAATAAAACCAAGTGTTTAAACATAAAGAGATGGATCTTATCAAGAATGTTTAGAACAGAGATTAATAATTTAGTAGCACACTTGATGAGAACAAAATATCCAGATTCTTCACAGAAATAAGCCCAGTAGTTCTTTTCAACTTTATCTGCGCAGATGGGACAATGTTCAACTGTACTATTTTTGATTCCTACATTGTAGTAATCCAATTTGTTAAGCACAAAGAACATAAACTTTCCAAAAAAGGAAAACAGAACAAGAAACAGATTGACAGAATTGGTAAAAAAATGAACAAGGATAGATGTTGAAATAACACAACAATTGATTTCTGGAAAGAAGTTAATTATACAAAATTGAAACCAAGTTCATCACTATATTTAACCAACAAAATTTATGACCATAAGTATTAAGAAGGTGTTTGGCTAATCTTAAATAATCTTAGGCAAACACCCCCTAAAACTAATTAAACAAGTACTACTAATCCAATACAAAAACCAATTAGGAAACCATCCAAGTTAATCTTCATTACCATCTTCTGGTTGATCTTGCATTCCTGGGGGATTGAGAACATGACTTATATTTGCAACTTAAGGGACTTTCACCAGTGCCAAATTCAAATCTCCATTAACTCGAAACGACCATACTTGTATGTCCTTGCCAGCTTGAAGATGATTCCTCTTTTGCATCGCAGTCCAAGGACCAAACAAAACGTACCAAAACGACTTATTCATATCCCACTTCTTGAAATCAATAAGTGACCTGTTAAGACCCGGCTCCAGCAACCGAACCTGCATTTTCGCTATACGTTTACCCTCTGCATTGCGTTCGTCCAAAAGCTCATTTTCGGCTTCTGTAAGAAAACCCTTGGCTTCTTCTCTGACTTGGTTGCATGAAATATTTAAACGATTCTTACCTTTTGCCAAATCAGTATTAGTAAGTTCCTTTTGTATCAACAATCTAACATCATTGCCTCCAAGCCTTTGAATTTCATTAGCAAACTCTACCGGCAATGGTGCAGTTTCCACAACTTTATTTCTCGCCTTATTAATCCTCCTTGGATTCTTCTCTTTCTTTTCGGAATACTCAGAATCTTCAGCTCTCGAATCATAGCACTTTCTTTTCTTTCCAGGAACCTTTTCTTTCACCAGCACATCAGGATACACAAAATTTTCGTCTTTCATATCATAGCACTTTCTTTTCTTTCCCACAACCTTCTCTGTCACCACCTGATCATCACGAGCACCCCATGATGTCCTCCCATTATCATTCTCGTCATATCCAGACGACGAAGAAGTGTCTCCCTTACTCTTCCTGACACCCCCCTTGAACAACACTTCTCCTGAAGTACCACAAGTTGTTGAACTAAACAAAACTGTCTTGTTACTTTCTGGATAAGCACTTAAAGGCCTCTTTCCGAAAGATTTATCGGAACAAAGAACATTGGAAATCGTAAAGTTGTTTGGATTTTGTTGATCGAATAACTCACAGACCACCCTACAAACTTTAACCAATTTATCGTATTCACTCAACTTGGGTTCGCTGCCCTCTTTCTTTGTCAAAACCTTTCCATTACGTACCTTCATATTTCTTCGGAATTGTATGTATATTTATTAATGTTTATCAAAAATAAATGGAAGCTGTTTTGTAGATTGAACTATGGAGAAGACAGACTGCGTGTATACAAGGAAAACAATGAAGGTTCCTGCGTTATATATAGAGCCCGAGCCTAGTATTTTCAATTTTTTGATCTGAATAGGAAATGGAATTAAACAAAATTTTTGTTGATTTGGGTTTTAATAACGAAAACTTATTTATACCTGTATTACATGTCTTAATTTTTGGGAAAAGATTGCATATCTTTTTTTTATTAAAATGGTATTTTATTTATTTTAGGGATGCGAGTTTTAATGATTTGTCGTGTTCAATATATAAAAATTATTGAAAATGATAAAAAAATTATTATATTGATGACACAAAAACAAAAGAAATATAAAAAATATACTACAATACACTCTACGTGCAATTTAATTTATTTGACATAAAATAAAAGTTTTAAGAACAATTTTTAGGAAACCAAAAAATTTTCTCCTTTTTTTTCCCAAATAATACATGACAAATTCAAATTCATATGCGTACTTATTTAATGCAAAAATTTTACAGTTAAAATTTTAATATATGAATTGATTTTTTGCAAAATAATTTTGAATTCTATAATATTTTTAAAATTTAAATCCGATTAAATTACCTCCTCAAGACTTGCGGTAAATAGTGTGACATACGAATCTATCCTGAATCCACTAAAATTTAATTGCGGTAAATACAAAGGAATTGGAGTATTAATTAAGGTAAAAAGTCCATAAAATTCGGATGGTTCAGGTTTGCTGCGCATGCATTAGAGTTCATGACACCTGTAATTAATTAATTGATCGTAGTATAGGATTATGATTTATGAGTAAGATTGAAAACGAAATTCGGATTTGAATTTGGATGCGACTCAATGATATATTATTCATATTCATAGAAAAAATGAGTGAATTTAAATTTTATTTTATAATTTGAACAAATATCGAGTTGAATATCACCATTTTAGTTTCGTTAATATTTATATAGAATAGTTTGAATAATTTTAGAGTACTCGAGTTTGTGTTTATAATGTGCATTCAGTTTTAATTCATAAATTATATAGTATATAATTTATTTATAAAATAAAGAGAAAAATTGGATCTGAGAATGATCTCAGGTAACTCTCCTGAGGTTATAACATATTCATATACAATTTTAGTAGCAATTTGGTAAATACAAAAATTTATTCTTGAATTTACAAATTCATCTTCATGTATTTATATGGAGACTTCTTGTAACTTATATTGGGACTTCTATTAACCTTAGGTACTAACTGAAGGTGACCTCGAGTACATGATTCTCTAATATGAAATGTATATTAAAGTAATCTATACTATTATATAAATTCCAAAACATTAAAAGTTTGGTTGGTCGGTTGGTTGGTACACCGAAACATTAAAAGTTTGGTTGATCGGTTGGTTGGTACCTGTTGAATTTACCTAATTACCCTTACTTAATTACAGATAAAATCTTTTTTTATATTTTATCTAACTAAAATTTTTGTTTTACTAATCAATTTCCTTTTTCAGGTTAAACATGTTACCTTTAAAATTTTTGTTTTTCCTTTTTCAGGTTAAACATGTTACCTTTAAAATTTTTGTTTTACTAATCAATTTCATTTTTCAGGTTAAACATGTTACCTTTTCTTTTCTTTTTAATAACTAAACAGTTTCCTTTTTCAGTTAAAATATAATATCTTTTATATTTTATATAACTAAAAAGCATATTATAATTACTATTAACTAATTAATTAATTTTTTCATTCAAATTATCTTTTCTCTTTTCTCTAACTAAAATATCTCTTTTTCCAATTATATCACGAGTTACCTTTTAAAAATCTTCTTTTATATTTTATTTAACTAAAATTTCTACATTACAAATCAACCTACTTTTTCAGGTTAAACGTGTTACATTTTTTTTAATAACTAAGCAGTTTCCTTTTTCAGGTGGTACCTATTGAATTTACCTAATTACCCTTACTTAATTACAGATAAAATCTTTTTTTATATTTTATCTAACTAAAATTTTTGTTTTACTAATCAATTTCCTTTTTCAGGTTAAACATGTTACCTTTAAAATTTTTGCTTTACTAATCAATTTCCTTTTTCAGGTTAAGCATGTTACCTTTTCTTTTCTTTTTAATAACTAAGCAGTTTCCTTTTTCAGTTAAAATATAATATTTTTTATATTTTATCTAACTAAAAAGCATATTATAATTACTATTAACTAATTAATTAATTTTTTCATTCAAATTATCTTTTCTTTTTTCTCTAACTAAAATATCTCTTTTTCCAATTATATCACGAGTTACCTTTTAAAAATCTTCTTTTATATTTTATTTAACTAAAATTTTTACTTTACAAATCAACCTACTTTTAAGGTTAAACGTGTTACCTTTTTTTCTAATAACTAAGCAGTTTCCTTTTTCAGGTAAAATATAATATCTTTTATATTTTATCTAATTAAAAAAAATTATAATTACTGTTAACTAATAAATTTTTTTCTTTTCTCTTTTCTCTAACTAAAATATTTTTTCCCAATTATATAACGGGTTACCTTTTTCAGCCAAAACAAGTTACCTTTTTTTATTTTCTCTAACTAAAACCTCTCTTTTTCAAATTATATCACGGGCGATTCTATTTAATAAAAATAAAATCATAATATTATAATGCTATTAATTAACCGATTACCTTTTCAGCTAAAAACGTATCATCTTTTTTATTTTTTCTAATTAAATTCCTTTTTTTAGAAATATCACTGTAACATTAATTTCTCATTTTCTAAAAATATTACCTGCAATTTTATTTAGTAAAATAACAATTAAATTATAATTACTATAAACTAATCAATTACCATTTTCACCCTAAAGTATGTCACCTTTTAATTTTCACGTTATCTTTTTCTATTTTTTCAAACTAAAATCTCTCTTTTTCCAATTATATCACGGACGGTTCTATTTAATAAAATTAAATAATATACACTCAAAAATATCTCACCATATACTCAAATCATTATTTTTAGTAATAAATAAGAATCGTTAGATCTAATAATAAGATATATTACATGATTAAATTAATTTACTAAAAATTCAAAGTTCATAATTATAATGTTAAATAAATTTTATAACCTATCAAAAGAAACCCGTGCTTCGCACGGGTTATAAGCTAGTATTTTACAAAGTAGCATATTTTAGTTATTTATAAATAATTTATACGAATATTTTTACTATTTTAAGATTATTTTAAATGAATTCGAATTCGAATATACAAAAACGAGTAATTCGGTACTCAATCGAGTAGAATTGAATTAAATACTAACATTCATAATCGAATTTGTGCAAGATATAAATCTGATCATATTATTGTTTGTACATATTGGGATCGTTTTCAAGTAGGACTACTTCAATTGTACTAATGTAAATAGACTAATTATTTAGTTAATTATGACTTATAGTCTAATAGTATCAGTGATTTGTTTAGTTTTTTTTAAGTGGTCTAATAGTATCACTTATACTGTACATTAATTGAGCTTAATAAAATTTACTTTGTATTTTTTTCAATTTTTTGATCTGAATAGGAAATATATGGAACTAAATCTGCACTCAAGATTTTGTTGACTTGAATTTTAGTAACGGAAATTTGTAAGTTATACCTGTATTACATGTATTTTATTTTTGGAGTAATTTTTTTATTAAAACCGTATTTTATTTTTCTAATTTTAGGGATGCATGTTTCAATGATTTGTAGTGTTCAATAAAAATGATTGAAATATTAATATTAATACTAATATTAATATATATAAATTTAAATATATAATAATATAATTACATTTATTTTGATCAATTTTTTAACAGAATGAATCATACAAATTCCATAAATTATAATATTGACACTTTATAAAACTAAATTATTATTTTGAGTAAGTAATCTGAAATCGACTCTTTAGTAAATTAATATTTTATTATTTTGGGTAAGAATAAATTTGATAACTTTAATATTTTATTTAATAATCAATTAATATGCAACATAGCTAATAATGGACTACTCTTGTGTGCTACTAGTAAATTTTTTCAATTTTGGCGGTCATCATTTTCCCCCATTTTTTTAAAATTAATTTTCAACTTTTTATGTAAATAACTACTTAAGCGACATAATATTCTTATATCCATAAGATTAGGGATAATTGGCAAAACTTATCCCCATTTCGTCCATCTCTTAAGCAACTACTTACCCTACCCAGTACTCACCTTTCGCCAAAGCTAAGAATCCTGCTTTTTACTCTAATCGGTAATTCATCTCTCAATATCTTTACTTGTTTGTGTTTATATGCAAGTCCAATTTAAGTATATTTGTGTGAATCACTGGTTAAGTGGTTTGTATTACTATATGTGTTTGGATATAAATGGGGATATTATAAATTGTGTATTTTATGATTTAATTCATTTGGTCTATGCTTATTGTGTGCATTTGGTTGTTTGATAATGATATGCATCTTATTATTGAATAAGGAGTTGAGATCATGTTGAATGTGTGATCAAAATTAAATTATCCTAGGATTTTAAAGGTAACAAGAAACTGGTCGTTATATTTGTTCAGTTGTGCAGCATAAAATTGGTCGTTGTGTGTAGAACTGATGCTTGACTTTGTATTGTTACCAATGGAAAATTGCCACATGTCAATTATGTGGGGCTACACATGGCGCTTCTTCGAGGTGTCATATGTCACATTTTTGGAGCACCACATGTCATGATATGAGATGCGCCACATGGCACGATAGTGAGACACCACGTGGCATAATGAAGAGGTACCACATGGCGCATTAACAAGACTCCACGTGGCATGTCCATAAGGTGCCACATATGCATGCCATTAGATGACATGTCGGTATGCCACGTAAGTTAGTGACATGTCACATGATTTTTTATTGTGGGGTCCACAAATTATATACCTACCAATATATAAATGTGTAGGTAATGAGTCTTTCTCCACCAACTCTTACCTACCAATCTGGACCAATATTGTATTGGTAGGTAATTCTCTTTACATACCAATATTATACTTTTACCTACATTTACAATTGGTAGGTAAAAGCCAAATTTCTTGTAGTGAATTATGATCATATATGTAATTCATCTAAAAAGTTCAAGCTATTATCAATATTCATAAAAGATATATTTTGTCAAATGTATCACCCTATATAATAGCGTAAAAAATTTCAAAAATTACGAGTTATCTACTTCGAAAATCAAAACAACTGATTATATGAATTTAAATGGTGCACGTGCTTCGGAAGGACTATCATGCTAGTTTTTATTAAATACCCAAGATAAAAATTCTAAAAAGTTTCCCTGACCAATCGACGAGCACATAATTAACAAATTTTGTCTCTTTATATGCATTGATGATGTATTATAGTAAATAATTGTCGTCAGTTCTTACATAATTTTCATATTGTTTATGATCAATTATATCATATTATATAATAAGAGTAAAATGGATAATAAATAAGTACTACCATAAGTCAAGAGTTCGATTCCTAAAAACAACATAAATTTTATAAATTAAATTTGAAGTCACTAATAAAAAATTTAATTAATAAATGCATTGAGTTTATACTTTTAATTTTTTTTATGCCTCGCGCATATTTATAAAGGAGTGTGATGTTATTAGCAAATTAGCTGCAATAATTGATGCTTCTGTTCATGATATCCATGCTGTTGGTATTTATATTTGTGGAACTGATGGTAATACCAATAACATTGTTCCAATAGCTGAGTGATCCAGTCGCAATATTAAGTTTGTTCTTCTAATCCACTGACCTGCTTTTGATACAATATAGTTATGATATTTTTGTCCTTGTGAGAAGTTAGACCAGGCTTTGTATCGACTCTTGATTATTATAAGTAAAGAGTCAATTAAGATTAAATATAAAACTATGAACTTCTCCATAACAATAATAGATTATCAAGTTAAATAGGATGTCTTCATTGTTTATAGTAACTAGCTTAAAACCTGTGTGAATCACGGTTTTTTTTTAATATTATATAATTTTTTCGATAATTTAAATGAATTTTTTAAGATATTTTGTAAGTTCAATTTTTAAATGATATGATTTGATGATGATTATATATATATATATATTGATTATAATCTATACAATCAATGATAAGGAATAGAGGTGGAAGTAATATAGAGGTTCTATATACTTTTTTTTTTTTTTTTTGAAACATGAAATAGAAAGACATGGTTATAAGGAACGTAAATTAAACAAAAGTAAACAACAACGAAATCAGTTGCACATTACACTCAAATGACCTACAAAACCTAAGTTCAACTAACCTACTCAACAAATTAAGAAAACATGTCATGGTTTTACTAACCATCCTGTTCTTCATTTAGATCCTCATTTTAAGCCTGATTACAATTCCGACATTTAAGCTTTAAAGGGAAATGCATGTGTTTATGCAGCTGCAAGCCTGCCGTTATTATTCATCGATGTAGCCAGTGACGGAGACAGGGGGGTCCAGAGGGGCCCTGGCCCCCCTGAGATTTGAATATATATTACTGTAGTATGCTTATATAATCAGTTGATTCCCTAGCTCAGTTGGTTTATAGTTTGTTTTCTACCCCGAAAACCAGGGTTCGACCCTCCGCAAACTATTTCTTGTTATTTTTTTCCTTCTATTTTCAAACTTCGTTTAATTTTTTTCTTTTTTTTAAATCATAATGTAAAATTGGCCCCCCTAAAAAAGGTTTGTGCCTCCGTCACTCGATGTAGCCAAGATGCACCAATTGAATTTCTGGTATGCCTTGTTCCCTGGTGCTACCGGATGCATTCTCCTTTGTTTGATAGTAAGTTCCTTAAAATCTCCTACAACTGCTATATATCTGTCAACTGATTACTGTGACATATAATCACCCAATAGACATAGCTGCAGACCTCGCCTTGCAATCGTTTTTTTAAGGAAGACATTATTAAAATATAATATAAGATCCATATAAAGCCTCCCTCTAACACCTTAACAGACATAATTAATACACAAGAGGCAGTCCTATTCGCGTTTTTTCCAAATATTTTGTCGTTGATCGATTCTCGAACATAAATCTCGTAGTTAAGAAATTCCTGCGTATTAATACAGAAATGTAAAGCCATCCTACAAATGAGGATCACATTTTCACATGCACTGATCTTAAGTTATTCCACTTCAATCTGTCAACTGGTTTCATTCTCTCTTTTTTAAAATCTTAAAGATTCCTAGTTACCAATTTGTAGGGGAAAAACACATGACTAAATTATCCACGTTATTTGTTTGCAGCAAGAAGTGGTGATGTATTTGAACACCAACTTCAAATTTTAAGACCGAGTGTAAGCATGTGGCTGGTTGTATAATACTATCTCAAGACATGTTCCGATGATCAAAGGCCGTGTAATGCGGTGTCTTATTCATCCAGCAGAAGAATCCAAAGTCAGCTGCCACCACAACGCTACAATAATAGTACTATACCACCGGTTTACCATAGTCTATATATAATTTAAAAAAGGTTTGTATAATCAACATACAAATACAGAGTTTCAGATTTCCTAGAAATCTAAAAGGTCTCGACAATCTCCAGTATAAAAGCATAGAAAACATCAAACTAAACCGGGTGAAAGGAAACATACCAAACAATGTCAAAACGGTGTAGGCATTCATGTTTATGTCTCTATAGACATTAATATTCGAAGATATATTTTTTTTTTTTGACAAACGAAGATATATTAAGACTTGCTTAATACAACAAGTTTCTATTCTACTTAAATCGTCTAGTGTAAAAGAATAAATTGAGGTTTTGGATGCGCAAAATTATAAGATGGTTGTATATATATAAATTTAGCCTTCCCCTGTGTCCCTTTATGCATATCTGTTGCACCATTCTTCCATCTTAGCTTGTCTTGTTAAGGGTGTTCTTTGCTAACCAACATTAACATTGATTCCAATTTTCTTGCAGAAGGACATGGAAACTCTAGTTAGATTCCGCCGCCGCCGCTTCGGCCCTCGCCACCGCCGCCACCGCTTCGGCCACCGCCACCGCCACTTCGGCCCTCGTCGCCGCCGCTTCGGCCGCCGCCGCTTCGGCCCTCGCCGCCGCCGCTTCGGCCCTCGCCGCCGCCTCTTCGGCCCTCGCCGCCGCCGCTTCGACCCTCGCCGCAGCCAATTCGGCCCTCGCCGCCGCCAAATTACCAAATCGAAACAGACATGTAATTACAAAATCGAGAAGAGATAACTCAATGAGATATGACATTTAAGAAGAGGATGAGGTGCTTAGGGTTTGAGTGTTTGAGATATGAGATTGAGAGATGTTAGGGTTTGAAGATAGGAGACGAAGAGAAGATACGAGAGAGAGGCGGATATAAAAATGAAATGATACGATGAAAGTGGGTACTGGTAGGGTTTGATAGAAGTAGGGTATGGGCTACTGGGATTGGGTTACTGCCTTACTGGTTGTGGACTGGGCCCGAGGTAGGGATGTCAACGGGTCGGATTCGGATAGGATTATCCTAAATCCATATCCGAATTTATTAAAATTTTTCGGGTTTGGATCGGATCGGAGCGGATTAGGGGCGGATATTTTTTAGTTCGATCCATATCCGATCCGTTCGGGTTTCGGATTTTCGGATCGGAGGTCCGACCCGTTTAACTAAAAAAAAAGGAAAAATATGCCAAATTATAAAATTGACATATTCAGATTAAAAATACCATAAATTCATTTGATTTAGTAATTTAACGGTCAATTAGTATTTTGATTAGTAGTTTGATTAGTACTTTGACTTGTATGTATTCAAATTTTTAGATGTTAATCGAAAAGTCTATATATTTTTTTTTATAAATTTTATAGTATATATGATAAATAAAATATATATAATATATACTAAATGATAAATATAGTATATTATATATTATATAATACATATAAATAATAAATATAATATATATTATATATATAATATAGTATAGATATGTAGATATATTTTTTATATTATATGTAATATAAAAAATATTTAATATATAAATATATTCGGATCGGATCGTTAACGGATCGGATCATGCTAAATCCATACCCGTTCCTTATCGGATCGGATCATTATCGGATCGGATCCTTATCGGATCGGATATTTTTTTGAAGGATCCATACCCGCCAAATTCGGATTGGATCGAATCGGATCGAATCGGATTCTTGATCCATTGACAGGCCTAGCCCGAGGTTCTATATACTTTATTCCTATCTAGTATTCAGAAAATATATTATAGGTATTAGTTAAACGAGTTGTAATTATTTAGTTTATTAATAATAAGTCCGACTGTTTATGGACCTTACTGCGAAAGTAGATATTTGGCTTGCAAGTTTTTACCTTTCATTTGAAAGGGTTTTTCTTGTTTTAAGCGCTTAAAATTTTATATTTCAAGTTAGACTAGGATTTTAATGGTTTCCTAGTTGGGTTCAGGTATTAGCTAAATTCTAGCTGCTCTTGAATTCCTTTTTGGATTCCAACCTGGATAAGGTTATTTATTTAGCCTATATATACTCTCATCTTGTAATCTTTTGGGAGACGTTATTGATTATAAAATTTTGGCTATTTGCTAGCTTTGAGAATCGAATTCAGGAGTGAATTCAGAGTTTGAGTTTTGTTTCTCCATTCGGAGATTCAGAGTTAGAGTTTTGTTTCTCCTTCCTCGGAGATTCAGAGTTTTGAGATTTGTTTCTCCATCTTTGAAGATTCAGAGTTTACTTTATATCTATCATTATTACATATTATCATAAACACATCACGTTCCATATCAATTTGGTATCATATTATAAATTAGTGGATAGCCCTTACCTAAGGTTTGGTATCCATATTTAGGTTTGAACAAGATTTTGACCCACTGGATAATCCATTTTTAGGTTTGGTATCCATATTACTTTGGGAAAGATCCAAATTCATTATTTGACCCATTGTTAATTAGAGAAAGTTTGTATACAAATTTTAATACTATTAATATATTCTCTTTGGTAAGATTATTAATGAAAATTTGAATAAATCTTTTAATTTTGGTAAGCTTATTAATACATATTATCACATAACAAATACAAAAAATTTAAATAATTTTATCTTTGATTGCATTTGTTATAATATAGAAAAATAATATTTTATTAATATTATTTGTTTCAATATAAATTTATTTGATCTTAAATATAAAGTTATTTTCTTTATTTAATTGGTATTATTATATATCATAAATATTATGAAATTTAAATTTAAACTACCGTGTGCGTAGCACGGGATATAATCTTGTTAGATCCAGAATAACGTAGAAGGGGGGTTGAATACGTTATTTCGAAATATTTGGATTTTTGAGATGTGAAAAATAAGGTCAACAACTGAATCGAAATAACACAATCAATTCTGGAAAATATCTTTGAATTGATAAAAACCGAGGGGTGTTACAACTTCTAATCCAGTGGATTAGCTTCAAAAACCAGAACACTCCTAAGGATAGTTTAGGCACGAGGACCTTCTACCCAACAATTCCTGAAAGCGGGCTAAGCCGGCTTTCCTACTAGATGGACTGTCTAGCAGCTTACACAGAGAGGATATAAGAGAGAGAAGAGAGAGTTGTGTGTTGAGGTGTGTTTTGAAATGAAATACAACATGCCTATTTATAGATTATAGAAAGTTACTATGCTGTACTATTTCAACAACCCCCGTGGGCCCCCCTCCAGCCACTTTTTGAATAGTAGCCGCCATATGAATAGTAACCACTTTTTGAATAGTAGCCGCCATATGAATAGTAGCCGTCATGTGAATAATAACTGTGAATAGTAACCGTGAATAGTATTACTATTTTTGGCTGCTTCTTTTAGGCTTCTCTCTTTTGTTTCAAATATTCTGCTGAATTAATTCTTCTCGGAAAATAGTTCAAGTACCAGATTAATTTAATTATTTATTATAAATAATTAATTAATCTGTTACTTAGTTAATTTCCAGAGTAAATTAATTTTTGACAATACCTTGAAATATTATGTTTGTCCTTGATCGTCAATAGGCTTTGGCAATTCTTTCTGTGAATTAATGTGTTGATCCTTCTCGTATGTGCTAACACTTAGTGCACTGGTCTGGTTCACAAGTGACTAGCACTGATCTTGATCTTCACACCTTCGCTATATTCCAATTGATTAGCCTGCAGCAGTATCTTCAATAAATACATGGAATCTTTTGGCCCTTCAACTGAATCATCTGTACATCTTATTCTGTCACTGAGGCTTGATCATGTTAATGAACTTCTTTCAGCGACTTGATCCTTGTTGGTGCCTGTTCTTCAAATTTCACGATCCCTGTATAGAGTTTAATATTATTTATCTTTTATCCTAGTTGAGTTATATATGTCCTCTATTACATATTACATTACATTATGCCTTACAAATCTAGTTATAATAAAGCCGAAATACTGAAAGTTTGTCGGTTTGGTTATCCTAATTAATAAAATAAATAATAACAATAATTAATAGTAATTAGTCAATTGCCTTTTTCACATTAACTTTTATTTGAAGATATGACCTTTTATAAACACCTAAAAACATCAATCGTACTATATCTTTCGATCATTAATATTTTATTTCTAACTAAAACACGTTACTTTTTTGATTTAAAACTAATCTTACAATCATTAATATATACCCAAAAAATATCAAAACATATTTTCCAATAATTAATAAAATATATTAAAAATCCGTATAGTTATTTATAATAAAGAAACATTAGTATAATCCGTAAATATGGTATCTTAAATTAAAATTTAAAAATTATTCAAAACAGTGATTATATAAAAATATAATTGTAATTATATACTTATACATTATATCCTTATTATATCCTTTTATATAATAAGCATAAGAGGGATCTTACTCATAATTTTCGTCACTGTACTACCAAATTAATCTCAACCGTCGATCTAATCTTTTTAAAAATGGACGATCAAGATTATATCATATTAGAAAGAAAATTATAAGCTAAAAAGGATATTATTAAAAAAGTTGTATTAGAATTGAATTTCAATAAGAAAATTATACTATGAAAGGGATATATTTAAAAAGGGATATAATTGAATTATATTTATTTTTTTATTAATATTAAAAAAGTTTATATTAACTATTTATACTCTATCTCAACATCTAGAAATCAGATTTGGATGATTTTACAGTCCACGCGAAGGTTATAAATTTATCTTTAATTAAGGGATGATTTAACAATTATTATCGAAATAGAAACACTCAAAATCTCAATAGAAAATGTAACTACGAATTTTTACATTAATTTTGTTCAGTGTAGAAGACATACATTGATAATTTTATTCAATGTAGAAAACCAAATCATATTATATCCTATTATTTATAAGAGTAAGAGAGATAATAAGCGAGTACTATCATAGGTCAAGGGTTCGAATCTCACTAACAACATAATTAAATTTAATATTTGTAACTTTAAATATACTAATAAAACATATGATAAAATTCATTTTCAAAACTCATTAATCATCTATTAAATTTAATATTAGAAAATCATTAAGCATCTATTAAATTTGATATTAGTACACGCCAAAAATTTAGTTTATAATATAGCATTGAAAAATTGCAAGTACACAAGAACGAATCAACCCTCATCTCTTCTATAGAAAACTACTATGTCCTGGTTTTCGGGAAACAATCCTGTTTGGTATTGAATACGATAGAAGAATACAGAGGGGGGGGGTGAATGTATTCTTGAACTTTTCTTTGTTTAAGAGTCTATGTAGCAAATAAGTGTTTGTGTGTGCAGAAGTGAAGATGCAGATAAAGAACAACACAAGACACCATTGTCACTTTAATCTAACTGGCTTTGTAGCCCGTGCATGCTCTAGATTACAAATATTTATGAATTATTTGTAATAACTTAGGATTGATTTGTTGATATCTTCGATTGTTCATATATTTGTAGCAATTGTTCTGAGTAAATAGAATTTATGCAATACCCGATCGTGACATGCAAATTATAATTCTGGTTAAATTAAATCTATTTTATATTTTACGCTATGTTTTGTTTTGTTAAAATAAACTTGAATGATATGTAATAAATTGGTCAAAGTTAAGATCAAAACCGTACTTCGAAATATTAATATATAGAGTTAACATGGATGGATACAGAGATACATTCAAGTATTAATTACATAATAATAAATGCATATTAGTTCATATCAGTTATTATTATATATGTAATAAATATGTTAGTGTTGCAATACCTAAATAGCCCCCGGAAATATAACATAGATATATTTAGTAGAGGTAAATATGACTTTTTATATGAATAAATTTGCTCATGGAACCCCCCCATTTGCTCTATTATATATATATATATATATATATATATATATATATATATATATATATATATATATATATATATATATATATTTTATATTGTTTTATGCGTTTACGTATTAAAGATGTAATTGATGAGTTTCACGATAGTTAATGTTAATACAAGTTTGTATTATACTTATATACGCATGAAGGTTTTTTTTTGTATTGGGATATTTTTTGTAATATTTAATTCGTAAATAATTAAAGTAGATCTAAAATGATTAATAAGATATGGTATATTTTAGTGAATATTATAGTACATTATAACATATCCACATAAATTTATATATGTATTTATGTTTGTACAAGTTTATGTATGTATAATTATGCAGTAATTATGCAGTAATTAATATATTACAAATAATGAAATATTAATAGATTATACAACATAAATGTATGTATGTATGCATGTATGTATGCTATATAGTATGTATGTATATATGTATATAATATTATAGTATATTATTATATATGCACATAAATTTATATATATATATATATATATATATATATATATTTATTTATGAATTTGTACATGTGTATTTATGTATAAATATGCATATTAATTATACAACAATTAATAGATTACAAATAATGAAATATTAATAGATTATACAATATAAATGTATGTATATATTATATGCATGTATGTATGTATGTATGTATGTATGCATGCATGTATGTATGCATGTACGTATGCATGTATAATTAATAGTTATGCTGTATGTATATATGTATATATTTATGTATGTATGTATGAATGTATGTATGTATGTATGTATGTACGTATGTATGTATAATTAATAATTATCTACAAATATACATTATAATTAATAATTATATATTATCTGAGTTAAGCCAACTGAGATTTATCTACAAATTAATACATATAAACAAAATTATATAGCATGTGTATGTATATAATATTATAGTACATTGTTATATATCCACAAAAATTTATATATGTATGTATTTATGTTTGTACATGTGTATGTATGTATAAATATGCATATTAATTATAAAACAATTAATAGATTACAAATAATGAAATATTAATAGATTATACAATATAAATGTATGGATGTATGTATGTATGCATGCATGTATGTATGTATGCATGTATGTTATATAGTATGTATGCATGTATGTATGTATATAATATTATAGTATATCATTATATATATCCACATAAATTTATATATGTATGTATTTATGTTTGTACATGTGTATGTATATATAAATATGCATATTAATTATACAACAAATAATGAAATATTAATAGATTATACAACATAAATGTATGTATGTATGTACGTATGTATGTATGTATATAGTACTTATGCATGTATAATTAATAATTGTGTATGTATGTATAGATGTATGTATGTATGTATGTATGTATGTATGTATGTGTGTATGTACATATGCATGTATAATTATTTATGTTTATGTATGTATAATTAATAATTATGTATGTAGTGTATGTATGTATGTATGTATGTGTGTGTATGTACGTATACATGTATAATTATTTATGTATGTGTAGTATAATTAATAATTATGTATGTATGTATGTATATATGTGTTTATGTATGTAGATAATGATTTTTAATATAAGCTCAAATGCTTACATAGCTCAATTGGTTATGTTGTTGAATTTAGTATTGTAAGGTCATGGGTTCGAACCCCTTGAATAACAATATTTTTACAAATATTTAGAGTTAGGTTTGGAGTGAGGTTCGGAGGGTCCGAGCCTATGAATAAATTTGCTCAGGGAAACCCCCTGTTGGTGTATTAGATATATAATAGATAATAGATGTATTATTAGATAAAGGTTGCTACAATCTGTGAATACAAATAATAGTATTCTCATCTTCGTTTTCTCAGAGAGATACAGCTTGTAGTGTATGAAAAACTTGACTCACAAAGTTACTAAGTTAATGACTAAGGAAGTGAGGCTGTATCCTTATAGAACATGGATACACCCTACTTACTACAAATAAGGTAGCTGAACAAATTACTTTCTAGTCTGTCTATCCTTTTTGAGTAAGTGTCCAAACGGTTACATATTTGACTTTGCAAAGCCTGTTCAGATCCACTTCTTTAGCCCCTTGTCTCTTCTATATCTCTCCAAGCTTCCTTGTAGGCTTTCCAGAGCACGTTACAGATTGTGGTCCATAAAGTGCATTGGCTTGTTGCAGGTTTCTGACTTGTACAATTTCTTCAGTATTTTGTCTCCAAGAATGTATTCGAGAAGTGACTAAGTAGTTGATTCGAGAACTAGAATTGGCTTGATCGATAACTCTGAGTTCTCGAATACTGTTATATTGACATATCGAATTACTTCTCCAATAGCTCTTTTCTTCAGGATTCCTTGAGTTATCGAATAGAACACTTGACTTGTCGAATCCTTGAGATATCGAATAGCTTTCTGAGTCCTTGAGATATCGAATGGAACTTTGACTTGTTGACTCCTTGAGAACTCGAATACCACTTTGACTTGTTGACTTCCTGAGTTCTCGAATAGAGTACATAGACATATCGAATCTCTGAGATATCGAATGAGATATCGAACAGTGTATTCAGAGATATCGAATAGTGTCTTGAGATATCGAATCCCTGACTTCTCGAATGCTGGACTTATCGAATAGACAAATATACTTCTCGAATTGGTACTTAGGCAAATTCTTCATTTCTTCAAATCCCAACTGTGATTATTTGACAGTCTTTAACTCCTTGCTTGAGGCATGAACCTTGGAACTTCTTTCAAGCATCATTCTAGACTCTATAAGTACAGTTACACAACTAGGATTTGTTGCCTACTACAAGTACAATACAAACAGAAACTCTACAACTAGAGGTTCCCTCAGTTAAGAGGTCATGTAAGTAATGCAAAGCATTACAAACAATTAGGCTTGTTATTAGATGTATACAGGCATGCCTCTGTAACTAACAATCTCCCCCAAATTGTGAGTGAGACCCTTAGTCACAATTTCATGTCTGATAACAAGCCTAACATACATAAAGATAAAACTTTAACAGTACAGGTAATGTAGATTGATTGAGGAAAGTACATAGAAGTGTTCTTACAAGTTATGAGAAACTACTAGCCATATCCTTTTGGATTCATCTCTTGAGCTTTGGCTTGCAGATTCTCATTTTTCATTTTCTCCTCAGCTTCTTTGGCTTTCTTCTTTGCATTTTCCTCCATGGCAAGAATAATGTCTTCCATTGCAGTGAGTTCTTCAATTAGAGGGGTGCCTGATAAATCCTTAAGTACTTCATTCAGCTGTTTCTCAGAATAGGAACTGATGTAGTCCATTCTAATCTTTACATTTCTACCATATTTCTTGTACTCAATGATGTAAGGATTAAACTTGACTCTACACAGACCCATAGCTCTCAATTCATCAGCCTTAGTTTCCATTGCAGCAAACTCCTCCTCCCTTTTCTTTAGTAGCTCCTCACTGTTCTTTCTCATTTCTGCCTGGTGATCTCTCTTCATTTTGACAAAGTCAATTAACTCCAGCTTCCATACCCTTTCCACTCTGTCTTCAGAATCCAACATTGCAATTATTCTTTCTATGTCATATAGCTTGCCCCAGTGCTGACATGTTCCTTGTCTGAATTTCTTCTATCTTCCATCAGTATATTTTATTTCAAGAAAGTCATCAATAATGGCAACATGATAGATTCTTTGAGCCCATATGAACTGCAGTTGGTCTTCATCATAGATTTCATCCAGAGGTGGTAGGTTCAATCCTGGAATTATTGTCAGTGCCTTTGACTTCGATATCTTCACCCTTCTTGCAACACGCTTAAATTTACTCCTCCTTGAATGATTGCTAGGCAGAAACTTATGACCCTTATTGGTAGACCATAGTAGTATTCCATTAGTAGTTTGCTTTCTGAAACATACACATGGTTTCTTGACTTGAATCTTCTCCTCTTCCTGAGGTTGCAAAACAGTTGCAGAAGCCATCGAATCAGATTTTGGTAGGTCATTACTAACAGTATTCACCCTAGACTCAGAGCCTTGTGTTGTGGTGAGGTTACTGCTAGCAATGCCTAAGGCTTGCTGTTTTCCAATTTTCCTCTCATAGACTTTTCCTTGGTCATCACCATCTTTCTTATTCTTGTCATCCTTCTTCTTCTTCTCATCTTCATCACCCTTATCTCTCCTGTGATGTCTCCTCCTCCCATCACTTTTGTCTTCAGAGTCATCATCCTTATTTCTCCTAGGTTGAGCCCTATCTGGAGTTTCACCAGTTGCTATAAAAGATCTGAGAATGTGCAGTGCTTCAATTTCTTCAGCATTTCTGGTTCCAACCTTCTTCTGTAGTTGATCAATGAT
The DNA here is from genome assembly GCA_037693485.1 of Kitagawia praeruptora. Taxonomy (NCBI): domain Eukaryota; kingdom Viridiplantae; phylum Streptophyta; class Magnoliopsida; order Apiales; family Apiaceae; genus Kitagawia; species Kitagawia praeruptora. Next base: position 136,724,995 of record CM075353.1, read on the forward strand.
AGCAATGACCAGTCTGTGATTTCGAGAAGTGAGATCATGGGGAATGACCAATTGCTTGATGTCTTCAATTTTGGTGCCAGACTGATAGATGATTGTCCATGGCTTCTTGATCACTTCTGGCAACCTTGAAGGTTGGCCATTCCTCAAATCATCAAACAAACTTTTGTTGTTCTCATTTCTCTTCTCAATAAGCTCAAGTATGGCATTTATCTCTGAGTGTTTTAGGGCTTGTAGAGTCTTGTATGTTAGATGCCATATCTTTGATTTAGATATCATCACTATCTCCTTGAACCATAGATTATTGACTTTCTTGGGGATGACAATGATGTAGTCAATCTGCTCCTTCAACTCCCTCAGATAGAACTGAGTGTCACCAGCCTGTTCCCTTGTGGCTTTCAGAAACTCCAAGAAGGCTTTATCATGATAAACATTTGAGTTAGCAACTTCTTGTAGCTTGGCCTCAGTAAATACTTTGACTTCTATAGGCTTGGCACTTTCAGATATGGAGGATGGAGGTTTGTCAGATGGCATACTCCCTGCAACCACTGTGGTTGTGATAGATTGCTTCTGGCCACCAGGAGTAATGACATGCACAGTTGGTAGAGTAACAACTGGCAGTGAGGTAGGAGGCTCATCAACCTTTGTTTTTCCTTTGCCTGGCACATGAGTTGGAGATTTATTTGCCCTTTGGTGATCACCCTTTCTTAACTTTATCCCTTTTTCCTTGGGTTTCTCCCCCTTAGTATTTGAATTCCTTGTTCTCTTCTCCCCCTTAGGCTTGTTGTCAGGCACAGAGGCTTTAGAAGTGACCTTTGGGGTGAAAGATTCTTCAGGGAGAGGAAGACCCATATGCTTCATCATAGCAGCCAACATAGATTGTTGATGTAGAAGAACATCAGCTGTGGTGGTTGCTTGAGTGTCCAACTGATCATTGAGAAGTGCAACCTTGTCTGTAAGATGAGCATTGGACTTAGTGAGAGTAGCCACCTCCTTTTCAAGAGTATCCACTTTAGTGAATAGCTCTTGTGCCCTGAAACCAGAGAGTGATTGATCCTTGAGTCTCTGGACTTCATACTTGGTCATGTCATGAACAGGGACCTCAGTTACCAGCTTATCCCCATATTGATTCTTGAACAGTGTTCTCAGCATGGCATTTGAGTCTGTGGTTTGATCAGACAGAGATTGAAACTTATGCCCCAGCCCTGTGACAGTATCCTTGAGAAGGGCCAAGCCATTGTCCATTTTGATACAGCTAGACTTGCAGGCTAGAATTTCCTTGACCACAGTTTCCAGTTGAGGGAATTTGGAATCAAAAACCCTTTTTAGCTCATGCACCTCCTTGGTTGTGGCTGTACACACTTCTGTGACTTCTGTCTTTAGACCCTTGCCAAGGTAGTGTGCAGCCTTGAGAATTCCCTTGTAACTGTCATTGACTGCTTCATACACAGCACTAGGGGTGAGAGAATTGGCATTGGACCCTAGTGAAGTGATGTACTCTTCTCTGAGGTACTATAGGCCTTCTGAGAGAGGAATGTCATACTTTCCTTGAAGCCAGGCATCTATATTGCCTTCTCTCTCAGACTCATTCACAATTTTGGCCTGTTGTTGCTCCACATCCTCTTTATGGCACAGGAGAATAGCTTCATAGTCAGGATTTGGCAGGTTGGCAGTGAGGAGGTGCTGTGCAATCTTTGTGAACTCAGGAATCTTATCCACAATTAAGCTTTGAAGTGCTTCAACCGTCAATTGTTGTGGAACAGACCCTGATCCTGAAGCACTGTCATGGTGCACAGGCTTCAGCCATTGTGACATAAAGTCAGAGCTAGAGCTAGGCAAGCTAGACTCCTCAGTTACAGATGCAACTTCTGTAACCGGATGGATTGACTCTACTACTGGTGTCTCCACAGAAGTGGGATGAGTTACACCAGCAGTTGACACAGGCATAGAGTCTCTATTGAAAACTAGTGGAACCTCTGTGTTTGTGATGGTGTCATTAGGAGATGCCCCATCATGCATTCCCTCACCATCTAAATGTGGGTCCTGGGTGGTGAACAGGGTGTCATGCACCAAGTCACTTGAGTTCATTGGCTCATCAAGAGAAAAGAATTCTTGATGATCAATGCCTTGCTCCTCAATTGCTTGAGTTGCAGGCTGCAAAGAAATATGAGATGAAGATTCTGGAAGAGTAGTGTGTTGTAGAGTAGATTTTGGCAACTCCCCCTGAGAGATAGAGGGAGTTTTAAGTATGATGTGCTCTCCACTCAGTGTAGTGCCAGCCTTATCACTCCCATGTGCTGACTCAATAAAAGAAGGTGCATTGGGGAGGATGCTTGATTCTATAGATGCACCCTATTGAGAGGACACATCTAGTGAGCTGTTTGCCCCTGATTTTACAACTTCATCCATTTGTGTGACTGAAGAGGTGGTCTTAGTTTTCTTCTTCTTCTTTGGCCTTAGTAAGGGTGACTCTGGTTCCTCACTTTCTAGACCTAGTTCAACAGCTAATGTTGCTTCAGATAGAATATTTAAAGGTGCAGACATTACTTCCTTTCTCTTCTTTTTACTAACATCACCCTTTTGAGAGGATGATGCAGTTGGTTCAGTAATTGGTAAAGTGTTTGGTTGAGAGGGTTGGTTAGCTAGCCCTGGGTTAGCATTTTGTTCTACTTGCTTGGGCTTAGCTAACTCAGACTTAGAGGCAAATGTTGGCATGTTGTGGGGGTAAGTTCTAAACAAACTCTCCATATGAGGAGTTATGTTAAGTCTTACATCCACATCATTCCTAGTCTCCAAATTACCAAAAATGAGTTTGGTCATGGATTTAGGATAGCCTATTCTATTTTTATTCATCCCATCTAATTCAATCAATTTATCATCTAAGAAATTAAGGACAGATTGAATAAAACGAGGGAAGAAAATTTCATTACCTCTCTTGGATGAATTCTTACCAAGTCTCCCATACAGCTCCTGCAGAATGATGAGACCAACGTCTATCTTCTTTCCATAAGCTAAGGCATAACTTATTTGTTGTGCAGGAGTACTGATTTCGTTATAGCTAGATTTTCTTGCAGTGAAGACTTGAAGAAGTGTAGCAAACACATAACTCCATTCCTTCCTCAAATGCTTCCTGTTCAAGTGCCCAAGACTGATTCTGTCTGCATATTTGATGAAATCAAAGAAGTCTTCTAATTCAGCATTTGTAGCAAGTGGGTCATACACCTCTCCTTTGGTACCCATCCCAAGTGCCTCATTCATATCCTCTGTGGTGATAGTGAGATTTTTGTCTTGAATCTTGCAGTAGATGATGTACGAGGATATTGTAGAGTCAAGAGCCACCACCTCCACTGTAGCAAACTGCCAAAACTGTTCTAGAGTGTCGAGATACAGAGTTGGGTTAACAGATAGAGCATTCTTGATGTACGATTCAGACATCCACTTCACAAAGCACTTGAAATTGGCGTTGGGTGCTTCAACATCACTAGTTAGAGCAATGAAATTGGTGTTGAACTTTACTATTGTCATTTGTGTGAGAGAGAGAGAGAAGAAATCGAAGGTTGAAGAAGAAATTTAGCTTTTGCAGTTAGGGTTTCAGAGGTTTTGGGAGTTTGGATGCTTGAGAAATCGAATGAAATGAATCGAATAGATGTGAAATTGTAAAAGTATGAAGTACTTGAATTGTCGATTAGATGTATGTTCTGTATCGACAAGTCAGGCATTCGAGAAGTAGAAAACAACTATTCGAGAAGTCAAGAAAGGCTTATTCGATAACTCAAGCAGGTTGTAGCTCACAACTGGCAGTTATCTAACTTAGAAATAAATCTAAATTAGGTAAAATATGTTTTTATGAGTAATTCTAAATTCTGAATAAAAATCCAAAATCGGTTAAAATTCAGCGAGAAATCAGCCTTTTCAAATGATTCGAGAACTCAAATATAGTATTCGAGAACTCAGTCAATCGAGAACTAAAACACTATATTCGAGAAGTCAAGGAAACCTCTATTCGAGAACTCTAAAAGACTCTATTCGAGAACTCGAGAGTGCTCTAATGAGACTTGTTAGAGATGTCGAATAGTGAATCACTTGAGAAGTCTGACTTGTCGAATTATACTCATAGAAACTCAATTTTCACTATCTTTTTAAAATTTACCAGCCATATTCATTCACGAATATTCTAGCAAATTAAACAGTGATTTCCTCAAAATTTCACAGAAATTTCAAGTTAACAAAAATATGATTTTCCAACATATGCAACAGATTTGAAATATTTATAAATCATATTTCAGCCAACACTTACTCCAAAAAATTGAGAATTTAGATAAAGTAAGTGTTTATTGCTGCAACAATCTAGATGCTGTATTCACTTAGCCAGAATCTGAAGAATTCAGCATTCCAATCTCACTAACCAACCTTGTGAAGGTGGCTTCATCTAATGGCTTAGTGAATATATCAGCTAGTTGTTTGTCTGTAGAAACATAATGCAACTCAATGGTTCCATTAGCTGCATGTTCCCTTATGAAATGATATCTGATGTCAATGTGCTTTGTCCTAGAGTGATTGACAGGATTGGCAACTATAGAGATTGCACTTTTGTTGTCACACATGATTGGAATTCTTTCCAACACAAGTCCATAATCTCTAAGTTGATTTCTAATCCAAAGCACTTGAGCACAGCAACTTCCAGCAGCTATGTATTCAGCCTCAGCTGTAGAAGTTGACACAGATTGTTGTTTCTTACTATACCAAGAGACTAACCTTTGTCCAAGAAACTGGCAGCTACCTGAGGTGCTTTTCCTATCCACTCTGCATCTAGCATAATCAGCATCAAAATAACCAACCAGATTGAACCCTGTGTCCTTAGGATACCATAGTCCCAAGTTTGGAGTGCCCTTCAGATATCTAAAGATCCTTTTTATAGCAACCAAATGTGATTCTTTTGGATTTGATTGAAACCTTGCACACAAGCATGTAGCAAACATGATGTCTAGCCTACTTGCAGTGAGATAGAGTAGAGAACCAACCATGCCTCTGTAGACTGAGATATCTACCTTCTTGCCTTTAGCATCTTCATCCAATTTATTGGCCATGGGTGTCTTTGCAGGTGAGCAGTCTTCCAAGTCAAACTTCTTCAATAAATCCTTGATATACTTGGTCTGACTGATAAAGATACCATCCTTCCTTTGACTGACTTGCAACCCAAGAAAGAATGTCAACTCTCCCATCATACTCATCTCATATCTGCTCTGCATGAATTTAAAAAATTTCTCACACAGCTTCTCATTTGTAGAACCAAAAATGATATCATCTACATAGATCTGAACTAAGATAAGATCATCACCATGCTTCTTGTAAAACAATGTCTTGTCCAGTGTGCCTCTAGTGAATTGATTCTTAAGAAGAAATTGTGATAAAGTATCATACCATGCTCTTGGAGCCTGCTTAAGTCCATACAATGCCTTAAGCAATCTGTAGACAAATTCTGAGAAGTGTGGATCCTCAAAACCAGGTGGTTGTTGCACATAAACTTCTTCTTCCAACTCTCCATTCAGAAATGCACTCTTGACATCCATTTGATATACTTTAAAGTTTGAATGAGCAGCAAATGCCAAGAATATTCTGATGGCTTCCAATCTAGCAACAGGAGCAAATGTCTCATCATAATCAATGCCTTCCTGTTGGGAGTATCCTTTTGCAACCAACCTTGCTTTGTTCCTTATAATTACACCATCTTCATCCATCTTATTCTTTAGAACCCATTTTGTTCCAACAATGGTTCTGTTCTTTGGTGCAGGCACAAGTTCCCATACTTTATTCCTTTCAAATTGATTCAGCTCCTCTTGCATGGCAATAATCCAATCTGGATCCAACAGTGCATCATCAAGTTTCTTAGGCTCAACTTGTGATAGAAAACAGCCATAGAGGCACTCATTCTGAGTTGCTCTCCTAGTCCTTACTCCTGCATTAGGATCTCCAATGATTTGATCTACAGTGTGTGATCTATCCCATTTCCTTGAGTGTTCAGCCTGACTTCTCATTCTTGATGTTGCTTCATCATCCACATCATGGTCATTCTCATTTCCTCCCCCTGTGAAGTTGCCATTACTCACAGGTGTGTCTTGGATGCTTGTTTCTCCACTATTGATTGGCACAAGTTCTCCTCTTGTATCATCATTCACTTGAGTTTGTTGAACTTAAGTTTCAACTCCAGTCTCAATCTCTTCACCAGAATCATCTAGATTATCAAACCTTAATGGATCTTTATCTTCATCATTGGCTTCTTCTAGTCCAGGTAGTTTGCTGTCATCAAATGTCACATCTGTGCTCTCCATAACTTTCTTTTGGCTGATGACATAAACTTTGTATGCAATTCTTTCCATAGAGTAGCCAAGAAAAATTCCTTCAAATGCCTTTGCATCAAACTTGCCAACATATTCTGAATTGTCCTTTAATACAAAGCATTTGCTTCCAAAAGTATGAACATACTTTAGAGTAGGCTTCTTTCCAGTCATCAAATTGTAAGGTGTCTTTCCAGTGTTTTTGTTGATGAGAGTTCTGTTCTGGATATAGCATGCAGTGCTCACAGCCTCAGCCCAAAAACATGTAGGCATTTTTTCATCAAGTAACATTGTTCTGGCAGCCTCAATTAGAGTTCTATTCTTCCTCTCAACAACTCCATTTTGTTGTGGAGTCCTTGGAGCTGAGAATTGCTGAGAAATGCCATTCTCTTTACAGAATACTTCAAGTATGGCATTTCTGAACTATGTTCCATTGTCACTTCTTAATGCAGTCACACTTGCATTGTTGGCCTTTGCTTCCTTGTCAACTTTCTTTATGTGCTCAGTGATTACTTGTGGAGCCTCATCTTTTGATGCCAGAAATTCCACCCATGTATACCTTGTAAAGTCATCAACCATCACCAAGGCATACTTCTTTCTTCCTAGTGACATAATATTGACAGGCCCAAACAAATCCATGTGAATGAGTTGTAGAGGCTTGGTTATTGATGTCACTGTCTTTGACTTGTGGCTTGATCTTTTCATTTTTCCTTTTTGACAAGCCTCACACACTCCTTCTTGACAGAATTCAAGTGTGGGCATGCCTCTCACTAACTCTCTTTTGACTAGAGAATTAATGGCTTTGAAGTTCAGGTGTGATAGTTTCTTGTGCCACAGCCAACAATCTTCATTTGATGCTTTTGAGTAAAAGCAACAAATTTTGTCCTTGTTTGCAGAGTCCATATTGGCTACAAACAGGCTTCCCTTTCTTACTCCAGATAGAGCAAAATCACCAGTCTTCTTGTGGGTGATCAAACATTCATCTTTGTCAAAATCCACCTTGAATCCCCTATCAGTAAACTGACCGACACTTAGCAGATTATGCTTGAACCCCTTGACTAGTGTTACATCTTCAATGATGACATTACCAACTTTCAACTTGCCATATCCCAATGTGTTACCCATGCTGTCATCTCCAAAAGCAACCATTGGGCCAGCCTTTTCCTCATATTGTGATAGCAGGGCCATAACACCAGTCATATGATTTGAGCATCCACTGTCCAAAATCCACATGACCTTCTTTCCACTTTCTTTGCCCTGCAAACACAATGGTATTACTTTGCCTTTGGTACCCAAACAAGTTTGGGTCCATGTGACTTAGAAACAGTTTTATCATAAACAACATGCTTATCAACTTTCTTGGTATTAGTCTTCTTGTCACTGTTAGAAGTCTTAGAACCTGAAGTTTCAGACTTGGGTGACAGAGGTACCTTCCTAGCTTTAGGAGGACTTGAAGACTTTGACCTTGTATAGTGTGTGTGAGAATTGTGACTGATACAACCATCAATGAATTGCCTTCTCAATTTGAAATAGCTAGTCATCACATTCATGTTGCATGGCATACAGTCAAATTTATCACAAAATGGAGCATCTCTATGTCTTAGAGGCACAGAACAATCATAGAAAGGTTTGGACACACTACCAACAGGTTTCTTGCATGCATGAGTTAAATGATTGGTACTGAAACAGTTCTGACAAGTTTTCCTAGGGGCATTACGCATATAAGCATAGTTGTTATCCTTGTTAATCCCTAACTTGCCATTTCTGTTCTGTTTCTTCTTAGTCACTTTCTTTTCTGATTCACTCTTCCCAGCTGAAACAAACTTAACAAACTTCTTAGGTCTTGGCCTATCAACTACTGGCTCCTTGGCTTTTGACTTGACACTCTCACTCTTGGAAGATGATTGTTGTTCATTTGATTGTGCCTCATCCTCATCATTCAGCATTTGTTTGATGAGTAAGGCATCCTCATCAATTTCAAATGTTGGTTTCTTAAAGATTGGATTTTCAGTCTTTTTCAAAATGTGAGGCACTTCCTCATGAACAACTGTGTCATCTTCAATGACAGCATAGCCTTTTCTCTGTTTAAGAGTGTCACAATCAAGTCCGATAGCAGCCTTGGGTTTTGCTTCAATTTTCTCACAGTAGGATTTCACTAGACCAGATGATTTCTTGAAAGTTTTTAGTTTGAATTCATTTTCAGCTAATTCATCCCTAAGAGCCTTTTCAACCTGACTAGCACAAAAAACCTTATTCTGCAGATATTCAACTTCTTTCTTAAGGTTTTCTACTTGCATAGCAATTAGCTCAAGTTCCTCATTCTTTTTGGTTAACATTTCATTTCTAGTAGACAGTTTAGCAATCTCTTCATTAGCAGCAGTCATACTAGTATGAATGTTAAACATTTCAACAGATAGTTGTTCAATCATGCATTTATACTCTGAAACAGACATGTCTATAGTAGTGAGAGATGGTACCTGAGGGTCTGATGGAGATGTGTCATCCTTGGAATTGGCCATCAAGGCATAATTGCAGAATTCTTGCTCCTCTCCATCACTGTCAGAATCATCCCAGCACTTCCCTTCAGCTATGTAGGCCTTACCTTGTGTCTGCTTTTTCAGAAGGGCCTCATACTTAGCTTCAAGCTCAAGATAATCTCTATCCTTCTTTTTAGGCTTCTTGCATTCACTGGCAAAATGCCCTAGGTCATTGCATCTATAGCACCTTACAGATGACCTATCCACATGGTTGGTTTTAAACTTATTCTTGTTTGGTTTCACAGGTGCCTTGCTTTTGTTGAATGAATGGTTTTGGGTTTTGGGTTTGAAGGGTTGATTCCTTTTGAATCTGATGTTTGGAAATTTTCTGGCCATGAAAGCATATGAAGTGTTTTCCATCCCATCTAGTTCTTCAAGAGTGTAAAACTCTTCTTCCTCCTTCTCCTCAACAGGTTCACTTACCTCAGGTTCAGTTTCTTCCTCTTCTACTACCTCCTCTATCCTTAACTGACTTGTAGATGCTTCTAGGTCTTGAATAGATTTGTTGACAATCAAGGCACATGATATGTTTACCATTCTGCCTTGATTGGCTTAGATAGCCCTTTTCTGAAGCAACTCAAGCTCATGAGTTTTTAAAACTCCATAGAGCACATCATATGTGACTTTGTTCAAATCTCTTTCCCTTAGAGAAATGACCCTTTGCTCTAGATGGTTTGGTGAGGATAGCAGAAACTTCATGTTTAACTCCTTGGTACTGTAAACCTTGCCATTCATCTGCAACTCTGTAACTAGCTTGTGAAATCTCTCAAACATCTCAGTAATGCTTTCCTTGGGCTGTGCCATGAAAGCCTCATACTGTGTGACCAGTATCTGTTTCTTGTTCTCCTTAACCTCATCAGTTCCTTCACACAACACCTCAATGTGATCCCACATTTCTTTGGCAGAAGTACATGATGCAATGTTTGCAAACATTGACATGTCCATGGAATCAATGATAAGCAACATGAGGTGGCTGTCAAGAGCAACCTTCTCCCTTTCTGATTCTGTCCATTTTGATGGATCCTTGGCCTCATAAGATCTTGGGATAGTTGTAGTTCCAACAGTCTTCTCTGGTATCTCTTGTTGTGGAACAAAAGGACCATTCTTAAGAATCTCAGGATACAAAGGATGAGAGGCTTTGATGAACAACATCATCTTTATCTTCCAGAGGTTGAAGTTATCTTTGTCAAACATAGGGACTTTCACCGTTCCTGTAGTCTTTGGTGTATTCGAACTCATGATCGTTTTTCTGTTTTTGAATAAACAGCCCGCTCTGATACCACTTGTTGAGTATTGAATACGATAGAAGAATACAGAGGGGGGGTGAATGTATTCTTGAACTTTTCTTTGTTTAAGAGTCTATGTAGCAAATAAGTGTTTGTGTGTGCAGAAGTGAAGATGCAGATAAAGAACAACACAAGACACCGTTATCACTTTAATCTAATGTATTATTAAATAAAAGTTGCTACAATCTATGAATACAAATAATAGTATTCTCAGCTTCGTTTTCTCAGAGAGATACAGCTTGTAGTGTATGAAAAACTTGACTCACAAAGTTACTAAGTTAATGACTAAGGAAGTGAGGCTGTATCCTTATAGAACATGGATACACCCTACTTACTACAAATAAGGTAGCTGAACAAATTACTTTCTAGTCTGTCTATCCTTTTTGAGTAAGTGTCCAAACGGTTACAGATTTGACTTTGCAAAGCCTGTTCAGATCCACTTCTTTAGCCCCTTGTCTCTTCTATATCTCTCCAAGCTTCCTTGTAGGCTTTCCAGAGCACGTTACAGATTGTGGTCCATAAAGTGCATTAGCTTGTTGCAGGTTTCTGACTTGTACAATTTCTTTAGTATTTTGTCTCCTAGAATGTATTCGAGAAGTGACTAAGTAGTTGATTCGAGAACTAGAATTGGCTTGATCGATAACTCTGAGTTCTCGAATACTGTTATATTGACATATCGAATTACTTCTCGAATAGCTCTTTTCTTCAGGATTCCTTGAGTTGTCGAATAGAACACTTGACTTGTCGAATCCTTGAGATATCGAATAGCTTTCTGAGTCCTTGAGATATCGAATGGAACTTTGACTTGTTGACTCCTTGAGAACTCGAATACCACTTTGACTTGTTGACTTCCTGAGTTCTCGAATAGAGTACATAGACATATCGAATCTCTGAGATATCGAATGAGATATCGAACAGTGTATTCAGAGATATCGAATAGTCTCTTGAGATATCGAATCCCTGACTTCTCGAATGCTGGACTTATCGAATAGACAAATATACTTCTCGAATTGGTACTTAGGCAAATTCTTCATTTCTTCAAATCCCAACTGTGATTATTTGACAGTCTTTAACTCCTTTCTTGAGGCATGAACCTTGGAACTTCTTTCAAGCATTATTCTAGACTCTATAAGTACAGTTACACAACTAGGATTTGTTGCCGACTACAAGTACAATACAAACAAAAACTCTACAACTAGAGGTTCCCTCAGTTAAGAGGTCATGTAAGTAATGCAAAGCATTACAAACAATTAGGCTTGTTATTAGATGTATACAGGCATGCCTCTGTAACTAACAATTCCAAATCAAACCTGACTTTAACTACTACAAAACATAAAGTCATGTTTGTCTTCTGTACTACATATGTTCATATAATTTACGTTAATTTTGAAAAAAAAATCAGGTAATAATAAGATGTAACAAAAAAGTCAAAAAACAACTTATTATTTGTTACATATATAAAATTTTTACAAAAAAGTTATAATATAAAAATACATGTTAGCCAATAATTATATCCTTATATATAATAAGCGTAAAAGGGATCTTAATTTTGGTAAATAATCTCAACAGTCGAATCTAATATTTTTTAAAATAGATGATCAAATTACATCATATTAAAAAGAAAATCATAATCTAAAAGGGTATTTACCAAAAATACTAGGTTTAAAGTTTCTATTTGCAAAATTACCATCTTCTTTAATTAATTGCAATTTTACTAAACTAAGTTTCAAAATTGCAAAAATACTACAAATTAACGCTTCCCCCCTTCCCCCTTGTGCCCAGCCGACTTCAACATTTTTTTTAAGGTGGGGTGATATTTTTGGTTGCAACTGAATGCAACCACATTCAACTTTTTTTAAGGCGGGGAGATTTTGGTGGATTTGGATTGCAAGGCCCCGCGAGGGGCAATATTCAACTGAATGCAACCATATTCAACTTTTTTTTAAGGTGGAGAGATTTTGGTGGATTTGGGTTGCAAGGCCCCGCCAGGGGCAATATTCAACTGAATGCAAACACATTCAACTATTTTTAGAAAAAAAATGGTGGGGTGATTTTGGTGGATTTGGGTTGCAAGGCCCCGCAGGGGCATATTCAACTGAATGCAACTGAAAAACGAAAATTACAATCAGTTGGATGTAGTTGCAAATTTAGTTGCATGTGGTTGCATTCAGTTACTGATTTCAAGTTCCATTTTTCAGTTGTCATTTTCGACCATATATATACACACACATATATATATATAGAGTTCGAAAAGAGGTCGAAAATGACAACTAAAAAATGGAACTTGAAATTAGAAATTTAGTTGCATGTGGTTGCATTCAGTTGCTGATTTCAAGTTCCATTTCTCAGTTGTCATTTTTGACCTCTTTTTCGAACTATATATATATATATATAGAGTTCGAAAAAGAGGTCGAAAATGACAACTGAGAAATGGAACTTGAAATCAGAAATTTAGTTGCATGTGGTTGCATTCAGTTGAATGTGGTTGCATTCAGTTGAATATGCCCCTGCGGGGCCTTGAAACCCAAAATTAACCCATCTTAAAAAAAATTGCATGTGGTTGCTGTTACACCCTCACCCTCCTTGTACCTTTATGACGTCATTTACATATATAGTTCTCCAAAGAAATCATATAAATATATAATTTATAATTAAATGTCTGTATGTGCAATGTAGAGGAGTAGGGACTCTTGAGCATCATCTGGCCGACTTGCAACTTTTCCTGAAAAATTGAGCGATTTTAATGAGTCGCAACTCAGTGAACATATATCATCATATAATATACTCTGGTAAAATTTACAAATTTCTAAACCGACAATCCAGTATTTCGTGTTTTATAAAGATATCTGTATATACCTGTTAACTCGTAAAACTCGTAGTGTCATTACATGTACCTGTAATTCATTCTCTCTTTATTTACCCAACTCTCCTTGTATCTTTCCGTAGTCTTTTCCCTGTTATCAGTTCAATGACTCTAATCTACACATTTATCATTACAAACAATTATATATATAAGATCTGAATATTTTCCGTATATAACCCGGAAGTCATCTATGGACTCGACGGTCATCTATATATTTGTGATGATTAGTCAAGCCATTCACATTGAACCCTGTAGGCTAATCATTTATATATATATCTATAACGAGTACATATCATCCAATCATATCTTTGAATACCAAGTCAACTTATCCTCACATAAATTCATTCCAGATAATCATCCAATAATGCCAAGTAAACATTTACTATGAATGTATGCAACATACGCATGTGACTCCATTTTCTTTATTTGGTTGTGACTGATCAACTTAACTTTAGAATTTCCCAGGACCATGTCCCATATTTATAGTCTCAAGGACTTGCATCGTTTCCCGGAATATCCCATGTTCGTAGTCTCAAGGACTTGCATGTAATCCCGGCCTCTTAGGGCTCTTGATGTTTATAGTCGACTTTATTCCCAGGATATTCCATGTTTATAGTCTCGAGGACTTTCCCGGCTAGCTAGGCCATTTATTCCCTAAAGTACCATTGACAGTCACAACGCCTTTATTTAGTGGGACTCAAATGAAATAGTATGCACATCATATAACCCGTTTCATTTCTTCCTTCCATGTACTTATTCACGTTGACATTTTCCTTTCATGTAATCCACATCGATCACATAATAACCCTTTTCATGTCAATGATACTGTCATCATGTATTCACATTGCTCATACATCAAGTATATGCACATTTCAGATAACTCATTCAAATAACAATTATCACATTCAGCAGATAACAGTTATCACGTAAGATCATACTTGAGAGAATTTATTTAATTAACAATCATTTATAGCCACGTGATACTTCATTTCACTATATTATAGTCATCGTGTATGTACTTTCATCACGTAATCATATAAACCCACATATTCTGATATATCATGTAATTCTTTCTTGTAATATATATATATATATATATATATATGTATATATATATATATATATATTCAAGTCTTGAGAATTTCTTAGTTATATCTTTTAATCCCGTAAATATCACAAGTTATATATTATATAGTACACATATATAAAGCAAAGCTTTGATAAATGCTCACTGTTATAGCCAAAATTCAGTTTGGGTATTTTCAAGATGGATTCGGGTCAAATACGGGTTAAATTTGGGGAATTCTAGGATTAATTAGGGTTTTGGCAGAAAAGGGAAAAGTCAGGCCGCGTCCTCTCTTTCTCAATAAAGAGGGCGCGCCATAAATATAAAATATGGAGACAAATTGATTCAAGGTGATTTTCTGAGAAGACATTGAAGAAATCTTTCTTAGGATTCTACTCAAGAGTGGATTCCATTCAAGATGGGATTCCACCCAAGCTGGAATTCCAGAAGTTGAAGAATTCCCTCCTGTCGTATCTCAGGAGGGGGATGTCCGTCGCAGAAGGCCTCCAGGGGTTTGCCTGGATATAAGGACCCTTCTTAAACACTAAGGGCGCGCCCTAAGGTGGAAAGATGGGGACTTTCTGGTGTGTGCTTTGGGAGCTCTGTTCCTGTAGCCAATGGGCGCGCCCTCATTGGGGAACTTTGGAGTAATCCTGCACTTTGCACCCAAAAGCTCTGGATCACCTGTCCTGCTATCTGGTGGGTGCTTCTCATTCGGGGGACAGGGATGCGTTCTGCACTTGGGGTAAATCATGGCTATACCTGCATCCTTGAAATCAAGAAATAGCTGGTAGCAGATAGGACTAGTCCTCGACGGGGGAAGTTTCCTTATTCGTGAAGTCTTGAGATCTTGGATGAGCCTTGGGCCTTTTGTGGTTAGGCCCCATAGTAGAACATTCCGGAAGCTGGTTCGATATCTAAGCCCATTTGGGTTTCTTGCTCTCCAAGAACTACGTATGGCTTGATCCCCTATAAATACCGGGGTACGTAGGCCGATTGGGGGGTTGAAAGTCGAGAGCTCTGAATAGCCGCCACTAACCCTATCAATCTCAGCCACCAATTGCACATAGCAACCACACGCCACCACTCTTTTCGGCAAAGAACCACCGCTGTAGATCTTGTTTCCGGCGTCGTACCTCGAATTTTGTTGTTACCAAATTCCTCTGTCAACAAATTGGTGCTACAAGGAGGGGAGCCAATCAAGATCTTCATCTTAGGAGGAAAAGATGTCTCACAATCAACGCAGAGGTTCTCACGAAGAAGAGGGTTACGATTCTGAAGATAGCATGGGGGGAAATCCAACCCACCATGAGGCTTATGTTCCGGAGGAAGTCCATCAGGGGACTCCAATCACCGTGGGTGGTCAGCCGCCTATTCTTATCAGTAACGCGGCATTAATGGAACAACTGTACCGCATGGGTGATGCCCTAAATAATTTCGGGGCAAGATTGTGTTCCATGGAGGAAAATCAGGGATCAAGGAGAAAATCTCGGAGTATCCCACGAAATCATCATCGAACAGGGAAAGCCCTTCAAGTCGAGGAAAGCTCTCGTAGAGACGGCGAAGTGCAGGAGAAGAGATTTCAGCTAATTACTCCTCGAAGGTTAGAATACTCTGATCCTATTATTGAACATCCTAGTGAAGATAATTCTGAGCGCAGGTTGTTGAATCCTGAAGCTAGGGCGCGCCCTCACCCTCACCGGTCAGGGCGCACCCCTAGTGAAATTCAGCGGGATGAGGAACAGATTGCTAAGGAGAAGAGAGATTTTGCAAGTTTGAAAGAACGCCTTGGAATAAGGCTTAATGGCGATGACCTTAGGATATATCTCCTCGAACTTCAGAAGAAAAACAAAAATTCGGAATCGCGGCCCCGTGATCCATAGCGCGCGCCCCCTGTCGGTGACAGGTCGAGGCCCCTTGGACATGAGCGAGCCCTTCTTCAGAATGGAAATCCACAGCGTGCGCCCCCTGTTAATGACGGGACGCGGTCCCTTGGACTTGAACAAGCTCCTTATCGAGGCAATGCTGGAAGACGAAATAGCCGTGATGACGGTGATAGAAGAATGGAGTTATACAGAGGCGGCATGCGACCTCGTAATAAAGAGGGCGCGCCCTCTGGTTTTAGACCCCCTCGCATTCATCAAGTACCTTCGAGCCCTTCAAATGAGTCCAGGTCAAGGACGCGCCCTAACTCAGGGGAACAATATCAAAGAGGATCGCGAGAAAATCCACAACCTCGAGGGAATCAACGGCTTCAGGGAAATCTAGAGAGTGAGGGAAATCCTCAAGGTCAGCAAACTCAAACTCAAGGGGATGTCGAGGTTCAACCTCAAGCAGGAACTCAAGGAGGTGTTCTGACAGCGGCTCCACCTCCACCCCCGGGGGGTACTCAAACTGCGGCACAACCAAATATTCAAAATGTTCCCGGGGTTGGGACTTTCAATGTGGATGACTTGAAGAAGCTCCTTGCTCACTTGGATGGAGGAAGAATATCTGCTACTGGACAAACATCCTCTCCATTCTCAACCGAAGTAAGAGAGGCGCAGCTTCCTACTGGGTATAGATCTATGACAAATGATTTGCGCTTTCATAGAAATGCAGACCCTGTCGAATTCCTCGGACGCTTTGATATCGAGATGGATGTCTATCAAGTGACAGAGCTGGCTAGGTGTCGATTGTTGGTAGCAACTTTCAGGGAGAGTGCTCAGCAATGGTTTCAGAAACTTGGCCCGGGAGTTATTACATCTTGGCAGGTGATGAGGAATTTGTTTTTGACTAAATTCCAGGCGGCGGTGAAATATGCCCCTCCAGTAACAACTTTGGCCAATATCAAGCAGAGGGAAGGTGAAAGTCTGCAATCCTACTTCAAGAGATTCAACTCGGAATCAACTCTGGTGAGAGGAGCAACTGATGAAACGCTCAAGAGTTTCTTAATAGCTGGATTGTCAGTAGGAACTGACTTTTAGAAGCATCTTCAAGGGAGAGATCCGCCCACTCTAGCTGATGTGTTTGCACAGGCTGAGTCTTTCAAGATTGTAGAGCAATCCTTAGCAGACAATCGGAAATTAGATTCTCAAAGCGGTGTTAAGGGAAAGACTAACAAGAGGAAGGACATGTCACCTAGCCCAATACGTCGTATAGCGACTGGTGCTAATTGAGTAAATTTAACTGATTCTAGAAGAAATTGGGGCCCCCCAGATACTTACACCTATGATCAAAGGTCGGGTAATTATACTCCCCTTGCAGCCTCCATTGAACATATCTTCGAAGTAAACAAAAATAAAGGATTTTTCAGGAAGCCAGAGCCTCTCTCTTCTTGGCAAAGCAAAGACAAGAAAAAGTATTGTGAATTCCATGAGTCTTCAGGGCACAATACTCATGAATGCCGTCAATTGAAGGATGAAATTGAAGATTTAATCAAAGAAGGGTATTTGGCGGAATGGATTGTCAGAGAGGTGAAAAAACATAGGGAGAATCCTGATAAGAGAGATGGAGGGCGCGCCCTCCATGTTGATGGCAAGCCTGAAGAGAAGAAGTTTGTCGAGGAAGGAAGTATTCACACTATCTTTGGTGGACACCACCTGGGAGGTGACAGCAATCATGCTATGGAGAGGTATACTAGGGAAGCAAGATACCGACCTCTTACAAATTTGAATAGTTTGGAATTGAGGCCGCCTAAATTGTTCAAAGGAGAATTTATTGATATCACTTTCACTGAAGAAGAAGCAAGATGGGTACACCATCCTCACAATGATGCTTTGGTGGTGGCAATTCAGATTGGGTCCAAGAATGTGCATCGAGTTTTTGTTGATAATGGAAGTTCGGTGAATATTCTGTATTACAGCACTTACCAAAAGCTGGGACTTCTAGATAAGGATATGATTCAAGATAACGGATGGATCTATGGTTTTTCGGGCGAATCTGTAAAGGTCATGGGAGCTATCAGGTTACCAGTAACTCTCGGGGAAGGAACTCTTTCTGTGACTCAAATGATGGATTTCATGATTCTTAATGTGGAATCGTCACACAACGCTTTGGTAGGACGTCCTTTGTTAAAAGAAATGAAGGTTGTGACCTCCATATATCATCTTGCAATGAAGTTTCCTACACCAAACGGTGTGGGAACAATCCGAGGATCCCAGCATGATTCGAGAGATTGTTATCACAAGGCAATCAAGGGATTCAGGAAACTACAGAATGGAGGGCGCGCCCTCAATGAAAGTAGTTCAGGGGTTATGAGTATTGTCCCGGGAGAAGTAAAAGTACACTATCTTGTCCAAGAACCAGTAGAAGACGCGCCCCCATTTAGGGCGCGCCCTGAGGAGAGTATTCCAGTGCTTGATGATCTTCAGGATGGGATTCTGGAGGAAATTGAAGAAGACTCAGAGGAGGTGATTTCAGTTAATATCAGAGGTGAACAGGTTGAAGGGAGGCGAATGTTACTTGAAGGCTTGGTGCATACCCTTGTTGAGGAAGACTTCCCTCTTAAAGAGGACGCGCCCTCCAAGGATGCAGCACCAATCGAGGATCCACGAAACTTTGATTTTGATCTAGACCCGAGAGCACCACAACCTGTGGAAAAGACTGGTCCTGTAGAGGATACCATCCCAATCATGGTGGATGAGAAAGATGCAGATAAAATTTTAAGAATTGGATCTCAACTGAATTCCAAACTGAGAGGAATGCTCACCAATTTTCTCTTGAATAACTTGGATGTGTTTGCTTGGAGTCATGCTGATATGGTGGGAATCGATTCAAAGGTTATGTGTCATCATCTGAACATAGATCCTACCAAGAAAGGAATTCGCCAGAAACGTCGACCTGTGAGTGGAGAAAGAGCTATAGCATTAAAAGAGGAAGTTGATAGACTTCTAGATGTTGGTTTGATCAAGGAATCATATTATCCAAATTGGTTGGCTAATCCAGTTCTTGTCAAGAAACCTAATGGAAAGTGGAGAACTTGTGTGGATTTCACGGATCTGAACAAGGCTTGTCCTAAAGATAGTTTTCCTCTCCCTCGAATTGATCAGTTAGTGGATGCTACAGCTGGCCATGCTCTTTTGAGTTTTATGGATGCTTACTCGGGCTACAATCAGATTCCTATGTATGAGCCAGATCAGGAGCATACTTCTTACATCACAGATAGAGGTTTGTACTGTTACATTGGAATGCCATTCGGTTTGATTAACGCCGGAGCCACCTATCAAAGGTTGGTAAACAAGATGTTCAAAGATCTAATTGGGAAAACTATGGAAGTGTATGTGGATGATATGCTTGTTAAATCTTTGAGGGCAGAAGACCATGTGAAGCATTTAGAGCAGATGTTTGAAGTATTGAGAAAATTCAGAATGAAGTTGAATCCTAAAAAATGTGTGTTTGGAGTGGAATCCGGAAAGTTCTTGGGATTCATTGTCAACCATCGTGGGATCGAGGCGAATCCAGCCAAGATTAAAGCCTTACTCGACATGAAATCTCCATCTAGTGTGAAGCAAGTTCAGAGTTTGGCTGGGAGAATTGCCGCACTAAATCGTTTTGTGTCAAAATCTTCTGATAGATGCAAAGAATTCTTCAAGGCAATCAAGGGAGCATCCAAAGATTTCACGTGGACTCCCGAGTGTGAAGAAGCTTTTCAGAAAATCAAGGACCAGTTGGGGAATCCTCCGCTTTTAGCCAAGACCGTGGAAGGAGAAACTTTGATATTGTACTTAGCAGTTTCGGAGTACTCCATTAGTGCAGTATTGGTAAGAGAAGAGATTGATCATCAGTCCCCGGTTTACTATGTGAGCAAGCGTTTGCATGATGCAGAGACTCGATATACCAGTATGGAAAAGTTGGTTTATGCTTTAATTTTGGCGGCAAGAAAACTTCATCCTTACTTTCAAGCTCATAAGATCGAGGTTCGTACTGCTTATCCATTGAGGAATATTCTTCACAAACCGGAAGCTTCAGGAAGAATGTTGAAATGGGCCATCGAATTAGGACAGTTTAATTTGGAATATACACCAAGAACAACAATTAAAGGTCAGGCTTTAGCAGATTTCATCCTGGAGTTTGATTTAGAGACTGAGGAAAAGTCGCTTGTATTAATGGAACCTGGAATTCCTCCTGAGAGGGCGCGCCCTCTTGAGGAAGTTCCTCAACCTTGGTGGAAGTTGCATGTTGATGGAGCCGTGAACAATGGGGGAGCTGGTGCAGGAGTAATTTTGGTGACACCTGAAGGAAATCAATTCATGAGTGCAATTCACTTCAAATTCGAGGCAACTAATAATGATGCGGAGTATGAGGCTTTGATTAATGGATTGAAGATGGCTTTGGAAATAAAGGTAGCAAAGTTGATCGTATCAAGTGATTCGGAGTTAGTAGTCAGGCAGATCAAAGGAGGTTTTCAGTATAGAGGTCCGAGAACAGAGCTCTACATGAAGTGTGCACAACAATTAATTCAGAAGTTTCGAGAAGTAAGGTTGAATTGTATTCCTCGGGATGAAAATTGCAGTGCAGATGTTTTAGCTAAGTTAGGATCTCAGAAAGATGCTATGCTGTTGGGAACGGTTCCTCTACAAGTTCAAGAAGTGCCCAGTATTCCTGAAGTAGAAATTATGGAAGTGGAAATTATCCCGCAAGCTACATGGATGACTCCAATTTTAGAGTATCTTCGTATGGGGATTCTTCCGAGTAATAAGATTGAAGCAAGGTGTCTTCGATATCATGCTGCTAGGTTTGTAGAGTATGATGAAATTCTATATAAGAGAGGTTTCAATCAACCGCTTCTGAAGTGCATAAATGGAGATGAATGCAATTATATCCTAAGGGAGGTGCATGAAGGAATTTGTGGTAATCACTCGGGGGGTGGTTCATTGGCAATGAAGGTGTTAAGGCAAGGTTATTATTGGCCTACTATGAAGAAGGATGCCTATGGGTTTGTTAAGGTATGTGATAAATGTCAGAGGTTTGCCAATTTTTCAACGCTTCCGGTGACTACTTTGACTTCTATGATGAGTCCATGGCCATTTGCTATGTGGGGAATCGATCTTATTGGAGAACTCCCCAAGTCCAAGGGAGGAGTCAAGTATGCTGTTGTTGCTGTAGATTACTTCACCAAATGGGCGGAAGCAATGCCCTTGGCCACAATCACAGCGAAGAAAATTAGGGATTTTGTGTTTAATTCCATTGTGTGCAGGTTTGGGATTCCCTACAAGCTTATTTCGGATAATGGAAAGCAATTTGACAGTAAGGAATTACGAAATCTATGTGAAGACTTGGGAATCAAGAAGGAATTCACAGCCGTGTATCATCCTCAGAGCAATGGGCAGACTGAAGCTATCAACAAGATAATCAAGCATACTTTGAAAACCAAGCTAGAAGAAAGTAAAGGAAATTGGCCCGAGGAGCTTCCTATGGTTTTATGGTCATATAATACAACTCCGAGGACAACAACTGGGGAATCACCTTTCATGTTGTCTTATGGATGTGAGGCAATGGTTCCAGTAGAAATTGGAGCAGGGTCATTTCGAAGGGATTTCTATGATGAAGAAACTAACATGATAAATCAAAGGTTGAATCTGGATTTTTTGGAGGAGACAAGGATTAACTCACAGTTGAGGTTGGCAACTTATCAGCAAAGGATTGCAAGGTATTACAACAGGAAAGTGAAGATTCGTCTTTTTAATGTGGGTGATTTGGTTCTTCGAAAAGTTATGCCAAATACAAGAGTTGCAGCTCATGGAGTTTTTGGTCCAAACTGGGAAGGGCCATACAAGATCAAGTCTATCATTTGGGAAGGAACTTATCATCTGGAAGACTTGGATGGCAATACAATTCCAAGAGCATGGAATGCGGAGCATTTGAAGAAATATTATCAGTAGGGTGTGGCTTTGGCCCCCTATTGTATGAAGGCTATATATAAGTTAGACTAGTATCAATAATTATTTTCCTAGTCTAGGAGGGTAGTGCATATACGCCTTCCTTAGTTCTAGTTGAGATTTGCTGTTTTTATATTGTGGTTTTTCGAAGATTATTCTCCTTAGCTCGGGGGGTAATACATGTATACCTTCCTTTGTTCTGTCGAGACTTAAATTTAATAAAGAAGTCATTTGAAGATTATTGAAGTATGTCAAGATATTTTTAGCTGTTTCTTGAAGATTTTTTTGATTGAAGAACGAGAAGTCGTGCCCCATATCTTAGGGCGCGCCTTATTAAATTCTGCATAATTACAAGTAATATTGACAAGATAAAGGGATACTGGAAATGCCTTAGGGCGCGTCCTTAACCTATATTTAAAGAATTCCTGAAGATATTAAATCACAGTTAAAGTTTAAGTTGAAGATATTTTCTTAAATGAGGTCACGCCCCCGGTTAGGGCGCGTCCTAATTTGAAGAATTTAACAAATAAAAACATGGAGATAAGTAATAAGCATAGCAAAGTTCAAAAGGCACTAAAGGTTAGGAATTACAACTTGCAGGGTTTTACAAAGGACCCGCACCTTAAAAGTTAAAGTATGTACGAAACAAGTTTAAAGACTGAAACCCTAAGGCGCGTCCTTAGGGGGAGAAGAAGGGATGACCTTGGAAGGTGAAAGAAGCGCATCCTGAGCATCGTTTGGGCGAACCATAGTAAGGGGAGATACATTTGCGGGAGGAGAGCTTTGAGTAGGGATAACTGCAGGAGGAGAGGGTTGAACATTTTCAGTAGAGGGCGCGCCCTCGGAAGCATCCTCTAATCCTAGTTCCACTCTTTTTGCCTTAATGGCTACGGCTTGGTCAACCTTAAACTTTGCCACATCCTCAACAGCATCAGGTCCAAATTTCTCCCAGTCATAGTCAGGATTGTTGGCTAGAAAACCAATAAGATAGAAGTTAAAACCCTTTTCGAAGCTTTCATCTTCAATGGCTTCTCTCTGTTCTTTTAACTTAGCCTTTTCGATCTCTAGGGCACCTTGCTGAGCTTGGAGTTCCTCCATTTGCTTTCTCAATCTCTCAACTTGGTCGCTGAGAAAAAAGCTATTATCAATAGATTTCTGAAGATCTAACTTGAGGGTGGCAATGTCAGCATCTTTGGCATCGCTTTCTTTTTTCCATTTGTTATCATTTTCGATAACCATCTTTGAGTATTTTCTGTTCTCAGTCTCAAGCCTATTTATATGGAGTTTTTCTTTGTGCACTCTCTGGGCGCGCCCTAGAGATTGGATGAGTAGCTGGGCGGATGCTCGAATCATGGACTCAGATTCTTCATCAGCATTCATATTTTGCCAAAAATCCACTTCGTTTTCTTTAACAAGAGGAGCCGCAGCTGGGCCGATCAAAGTTTCAACATACGAGGGCGCGCCCTCAGTTCTTGGCTTCTTGCCCTTGTTGACAGGTTCCTGTGTGTCGGCATTCCTCTTTAAGGATTCTGAAGATGGGGTGACTATGTCACAGAAGTCTTTCTTTGGCGCAGGGCGCGTCCTGGAGTCAGAAGTGCCTGTTTGATTGATATTCTTTTCCTTGTCATTCTTCTTCTTGGCAGCTCCAAATCCACGAGGAATCCTGGGAGCCATATCTGTGCAAGACAGAGAGGAAAAAGAGTCAGGCCATGCCCTGGGTAAAGAAGGGATTAAATAAGTATAACACGACAAATTTTAGGACAAGTAATGAAGACAAATGGTTAGGGCGCGCCCTAACTTACATTATAACTATTACCTTCATCAGAATCGGAATCCTCACTACTACTAGATGAGATTGTGGGAATAGGAATTCCCTTCTTAAATTTTTTAAATTTGCAAATGTGACCAACTTTATCAGATAAAATTCCGACCCTCTTTAATTTTTCTTCTGTGATTAAAGATTGGAGGTTGAATTTTTCTGAGGCAACTTTCAGAACGGCTTTTGCCCGAATTGAGGCCGCGCCTTTAAGCGTTTTCTGTGTTCTCTTATCTGTTGGAATTCAAAGGAATCAATAAATGGTTGAAAACTAAAAAGATAAGGAAAGTACAGGGCGCGCCCTCACTTACTAGGATTCGTGTTGAATTGTACCTGGACTCGGGGAACGTCCCAGATATAGAAAAAGGGTTCTTTCCAAAACTTTAGATGACTGATTCTTCCTGCAGAAAAACCTTTGTTGTTGTGAGGTTTATTGATTACAAGATAATAGTAACCAATACTGGACTGTCGAAGGCTGAAGAAATAGCTAACTTCCTGCATAGAGGGAGTTCCTAATTCGAGATCATGATAAAGGATAAATAAAGCCAACACAAGTTTGTAGCTGTTGGGGGAGAGTTGGATGGGTGCTATGTCATACCATCTTAGTATTTATTGAAGGTAGGGATGTAAGGGCGCGCCCACACCAAGAGCTACCAGCTTTGGGGTTAAGACCATCCTTGGAATTTTAAAATTTCTACCATAATTGAAGATGTGAGGACGGTGATGAGCATGTGGGATGGCCCAAATTCCTTCTTGACCATAATACTGCATGGCCCATCCTACTTCGTCACTTGTAGCAATGGAAGACATGTTTACACAGGCAAGTTTGCCCCGTTTCTTTCTGAGTTGATGTTTCTCTTTTTCGGGCATGTCATCATATCTTCCCCAGTCGATATCGATTTCTTCATCAAGGACTTCCCAGTGTTCAAACGGGACAGGAGAAGGTAGTGGAGATGTTGGTTCGGAATCAGCCATGGGTGAGATGGAAGAAGCTGAGGGCGCGCCCTCCGAAGAATAAGTATCAGAAAAATGTGTATCACTAGAAGAATTAGAGTCTGGGGTGAAATCGTGGTCAGAAGGATCTGTGTATAGGGGATTTGGAGTCTTTTCAGGTAGTGGTGTTGGAGTTTTTTCAAGTATTTGAGTGCTGAGGGGGATACCATCAAGGGAATCTTCACTGGAAAAACTCATCCTGCCTTCGTTAAAATCTTCGATAAGGCGCGCCTTGTCTTCAGGAGAAATAAACGAGAAAGGGCTCCTATAATGTTCAGGAGATAAGGGGGTGGCAATGGAGAATGGATCCCTAAACGATCGTTGAATTCCCTAAATGGGTGAAAAGGCGGAGACGCGCCCTCCAGCTGCAAAATTAAATGAAAAAGGGGACTTAGGGCGCGCTCAAGAATTAAATAAATAGAAGAAGTTTTTACAAATTGAGATCGAAGGACGTTTACAAGAGCTATTCTAAAAATCTAAGGCATGTTGTATATTTTACCCTGATTTCTATTGAAGACGTGTCCTGGATAGAAGGCGCGCCCAAGAAAGATTTCATGAAGAATCAAGCTTTTAAATTTACATTGTGGTATCAGAAGAATCCAGGACGCGCCCTGTGTCAAAGGCGCGCCCTGAGAATTGATTAACCATACTAATTTATCAGAAACATATTTTGAAGGAGTTATAACAGCAAAAATGGATCAAACAAGCATACATACACACATATATACAAAGAACATGAAGAAAAAACCAACAGTTGAATCACAAAATCGGACAAAATACACGGTGAGAATACAGATTGCGGGCATAAAAACATACCTTGGAAGTTCTGGAACAGGATTTGTTGAAGAGAATCGACGAAAAATGCTGTGTTTAGCCGGATTTTTGCTCGGAAAATTGGAAATAGCCGGAGTGTTTTCTGTAGAGAGAGAATAGAAAAAGAGTAAAGTAAGAGAGAAGGGGGTATTTATAGGGGTTTGGAAAGTTAGTGGATTACAGCTGTAAACCGTTTGGAATTCTGAGGACGCGCCCTCTTCCAAGGCGCGCCCTGATGAAATATTGTGGGAATTTTGTATTTTTAAAGAAAATTCCATATTTTATCTCTGATTTCATATGGAATTGGGGGGTAGTTGTTATAGCCAAAATTCGGTTTGGGTATTTTCAAGATGGATTCGGGGTCAAATACGGGTTAAATTTGGGGAATTCTAGGATTAATTAGGGTTTTGGCAGAAAAGGGAAAAGTCAGGCCGCGTCCTCTCTTTCTCAATAAAGAGGGCGCGCCCTAAATATAAAATATGGAGACAAATTGATTCAAGGTGATTTTCTGAGAAGACATTGAAGAAATCTTTCTTAGGATTCTACTCAAGAGTGGATTCCATTCAAGATGGGATTCCACCCAAGCTGGAATTCCAGAAGTTGAAGAATTCCCTCCTGTCGTATCTCAGGAGGGGGATGTCCGTCGCAGAAGGCCTCCAGGGGTTTGCCTGGATATAAGGACCCTTCTTAAACACTAAGGGCGCGCCCTAAGGTGGAAAGATGGGGACTTTCTGGTGTGTGCTTTGGGAGCTCTGTTCCTGTAGCCAATGGGCGCGCCCTCATTGGGGAACTTTGGAGTAATCCTGCACTTTGCACCCAAAAGCTCTGGATCACCTGTCCTGCTATCTGGTGGGTGCTTCTCATTCGGGGGACAGGGATGCGTTCTGCACTTGGGGTAAATCATGGCTATACCTGCATCCTTGAAATCAAGAAATAGCTGGTAGCAGATAGGACTAGTCCTCGACGGGGGAAGTTTCCTTATCCGTGAAGTCTTGAGATCTTGGATGAGCCTTGGGCCTTTTGTGGTTAGGCCCCATAGTAGAACATTCCGGAAGCTGGTTCGATATCTAAGCCCATTTGGGTTTCTTGTTCTCCAAGAACTACGTATGGCTTGATCCTCTATAAATACCGGGGTACGTAGGCCGATTGAGGGGTTGGAAGTCGAGAGCTCTGAATAGCCGCCACTAACCCTATCAATCTCAGCCACCAATTGCACATAGCAACCACACGCCACCACTCTTTTCGGCAAAGAACCACCGCTGTAGATCTTGTTTCCGGCGTCGTACCTCGAATTTTGTTGTTACCAAATTCCTCCGTCAACACTCACCTTAGCTTCTGCACCTCTTTTAATGATTCTTGGTGATATTCTATCCACGCTCCTTCCACGTCTTGGTTACTCTATAAACACATAAGAACCAATCTTTATTATACTTATGTGTGCACTTGGTTAAATCTAGTTTCATATCTTTATACTAATTTTCTGCCCAACACTGCACCTTCTCGGGTCTACTTTGGCTATTCGTAAAACTATCTTGTCAAAGGTTCTTAATCAAGTTCTTTACACCAACATATAGTCATGATAATTCTTAACAAGTTTCGTGTCCTAGTCGACTCAAAACTCCTCTTTTAACTTAGCCAAAACGGACGGTCAAAATAGTACCTCTAGAGTTGACTTTCCTGAGAATTACTATTCCACGACTTGCACTTCAACACTTTTAATAAATCACTGGAAACATAATTAAATACGAAACCACTTCTAAAATCATCTTTGGTATTTGTAATATTTATAATAAATGTTCCGATTCGAAAACACGGGTCTAGATAGATGGAATGTATTTTCAAAGTTGAGTCAACTGCGGATTTTTACTATTTGCACCACTTTCACTAAAACATTCATAACTCGATATCCGTTAACTCAAATGACGCACTGTTTTTGCATGCACGATCTATAGAATGTCTAGAAGGTAACTAACGCAAGATTTGGCTCTGGTCAGAGGACTCATTTTTTTGTATTTTACAAAACAAAGCAGGGGTTTTGCAATGAATAGTAACATCTCCTAAAAGGGCTTTGTGTTCTGTGACTAACATTGTTTTTGCTTATTTTTGTAGTGTTGGATCCTCGTAAGCAGGAGCTAGATCTACACCCAACTCTAGGTTTAAGTGAGGCAAAGTTATATGCTGATTTCTTTCTCACCGTGCCACCTAGACCTAAGCGGGTTCGTGCCGGTATGTTTTCAACTGAGAATATCCTTGATGCTTTTGATCTTTCTGGTGGTATTGAGGGTGTTGGAACTTCTGGGCCAATTGATGACCCTGAGACCGTATTTGAGGAGCCCGTTTCTGAAGAGGAATTTTCTTAGGATGACATAGATTCTGAAGCTGAATCTTTGGAGGAATTGTTAGTCAGTGCTGGTGCTGAGGTTGTGGGTGGAGAGGGTCAGCCAATCGATGAGAGTGCTATTTTTGAGGAGGAGAGAGGAGAGAGCCCTTCAAAAGAAGATAGTGGTAAAGATGATGTTGGAGATTCCGCTGAGGCTAATGTAGACGCGGAGGGTGATGTGCCCGCTGAGAATGATGTTGTGGTTGATAGAGATGTGGCCGCTAATACAGGTGCCAATAGTCCTGGTACTGTGGCGAGGCAATATGCTGCTAGCCTGCAAGTGGATGAGAATGAACCCAATATTCTTTCAAGGGAGTATAGAGCTGCAATTCGAAGGGTTGAGCGGGGATCGGCTGCCATGTCTAAGACGGCCACTGCTACTGGGAGCCGAATAGTTGTCGATCTTGATGCTGATGAAGCTATTCCTACCGCAAAGACGGCTGAGGTAGTGGCGGATGCTACTGTTGAAGATGTGTTGGGTGATGCTCCGCCTCAAGGGTCCAAACGTAAGGTTGTTGATGAAGTAGGTCCTTCCAAGCGGAGACGGATTGAGGCCGCTAGGGTAAGTGATTATGTTCCCACACGCCGGGTAGTGGATGAGCCTGTTGATAGCAGTTCTGATGAGACTGAAAAAGATGGTGATGATGATGTCGGAGAGTCGTCTGAAGAGATCGTTTATTATACGAGCAGCGATGATGAAGTCAATGATGCAGAGGTTGGAACAAGGCCTGGCTATGGATTTCTGTTCAAATCGGGGCCTAACACCTTTACTGTTGACTCCATGACCGATGACGATCTGGTGATGATGAACGGGTTGAGTTGGGAGCGGATGTGCCGCCTGTCCCAAAAGTACTCTGCGCGGGTATGTATCCTTGTAGTAATTTTGTTATTGACACTACTTTTCTGATATGCCCGCTAGTAACTTTTTGTTTTTGTTTCTTGTGTAGAACCAATGCATGTATACGGGTTTGATGGCTCGAGGCAATCAATACCGCAGTAGTAACCTTGCTTTGAAATAGAGGGTGAAACAGCTAGAGGCGGAGGTTGTGATAAGTGGATTTTATATCCACTTGGAGCGTTCCATATCGGCTTAAATTGATTGTCTTGTACTCAAGTTTCTTGTAATTTTGATGTGTTTTGCTTAGTTGTGCAGATTTACAAGAATGTCGATTAAGGTGGATGCTTCTGTCGTTTTTGGAGGATTAATTTATTAAAATTCGGATTTTCCGGGATGGTTGCGCAGTCTACACTGTTTTGGCCATATCTGGAGTTCTATAAGTCCGTTTTCAGCGATTTACTGCCCACGCGAAGCTTGGGAGATTTTCTATAATATGGGACAGGTGTTGTACGATCAGGTTGCACGTGGTGGGCGCAGGTTGCGCGACAAACAGATTGATGGGCGCAGGTTGCACGCGCGCGGTGCTGAAAAATTACAGTTTTGACTATTTTGGCCATATCTTGAGTTCTAGAAGTCTGTTTGAGGCCCGTAAGCAGTCCACGCGAAGATAACGGAATTCTATATCATTTTAAAGTGGTCCTGAGGTCCAATTACAACTGGAACGGTCCAGAAATACTGAAGAAAAGTCAGCTACGAATTTTCCTTAAAAACAGAATTAGTTTAGGAAACGTATTTTGCAGAAATTCTATTATAATTCTGTTTTGGTATTTTCTTGCTGGGCAAGACTTCTAGAGCCTATATAAACACATCCAACCTTTGTAATTTGTATCATTAGGGAGAACCATTACATATCAATTACTTAGATTTATTTGTATCTTTTCATACTTTGTTTTTATCATGGTTTAATCAGATCCCATGATGACGAGAGGTTCAATTATGAGCTAATCGTTGTCATGGGATTCTAACGGATTTATTTATGGAGCTTTAGTATCTTGATGCTTTACAGATCTGTGTGTGATGTATATCTGATATCCTCGTATGGTTGTGCTTTATGTATTTAGATGCGTAGCTAACATCTAATTTGTTAATCTCTTGTGAAGCGAGAGTGGATCTTGAGATTTAGAACTTGCCATGCTAGCATAGGATAGGTTGATGTTTTAACATCATGATTTGTGGCGTAAATAGAGATATTATGCTGCCCTATGTGATCAATGTGGATAACTTGTTCTTCAACCGTTATGTTTTCAAATTCTATAGAGATATAGGGTCTAAGCATAATTAGTGTCTATTCATCTTCTATCTCTTTTGTGGATGTATGTTTAGTTTGGTATTCGTATACTGAGAAGTAGCGTATACTTGTTTCGTGTTATCCGATCAGATATCATAACCATTGCATATAGGGATTAAAAGCGTCAGATCTAAGCAAAGTATTTAATGAAGTTAGGATTCCATTCTTTCTCTTGCAGAAGTAATTCGATTCCAATTCTCGTTAGTTAGTTAATTCTTAGCTTGTTAGTTTAATTCTTAGTTTAATTTAGATAATCAAAACCCAATATTGTTATTTGTCTTAGCAGTGCATAATAACCATACTTTGTTGCATAGGTACAAAACTGAATTAAAACCATAACCAGATCTCTGTGGGAACGAACTCGACTTATTCATATATTACTTGTGACCACGTACGCTTGCGTGATTTAGTGTAAACAAGTTTTTGGTGCCGCTGCCGGGGATCATCGGTGTTTTATTTTTGGTTTATGTGCTTGTCAATAGTGGTCGTTAGCGTTCACTGACTCGGATTTTTTTTTTTTCATATCAATCTTGTTTAGTTTGGTGTGTTTCAGGTACTTGAGTGTGTGAAGATGGCATGCGAGGAGTTGCCATGGTGGGCATATTCGAGGACATCCATGCCTCAGCAATGTGAGCAGTGTTTGGGCGTTCATGATCTCTTACAGTATTGTTACTACGAAGGAGTTGATCCATATGTCACTTATGAGGAACAACCATATTTTCAATACCACCCTCAACAGTACCAGCAAGATGTTCCAAATATGTCATATGTCTTTGGTAGTGAAGAGTTTCAACATCAGCAACCTATTCCTACTTTTCAGTCAGATGAGGTTGATGATTTGAAGGAGATTAGGAAGGAGATTAGGATGCTTGTAGAGAATCATGAGAAGTCTATCAAATCTATGGGGACACTTGTTGCTCAAGTTTTGAGTGCCTTGGAACAAGAGAATCAACAATTCATGCTAGAGGCAACACCAGAGAATAACAGTGACTTGGAGCAAGGTACTTCATGCTTAATTGAGGAAGACAAATTCCAAGGTGAGGTGAGCATTCGCAAGCCATATGAGGAATTTGATCATGTTAGTGTGGTGGATGATTTGGAAGGGGCACTATTTGAGACAGACACTGATGAGCTACACAAATTTCAAGAATTGGTATGTGCGTACCAAGAGGACACTGATGAGCTACGCAAATTTCAGGAATTGGTATGTGCGTACCAAGAGGCTGATGACCATGGGAAAGATGCAGGTCTTCTACTTGTCTCAAAGTGTGAAGATGGAGGTAGCGCATTAGAGCCAATGGAGGAAGTTCTCTTTGAGGAACCAAAGGCTTCAGCAACTTACATTTACCCTCCTCCATTATATTCAAGCGAAGCCCGTGAATGTGTGTTGTTCTACAAATTGACAGATTTTGGGTCAGTATATGAAGGCATTGGAATAGGACATATTTGTTACACGAATAGGCCAAGCGAGGAGAAGGGGCAAAAAGTGTGCCGTCGTGATGACGATGAAGTCTCACGAAGAGATGACCAGGCCAACTATTATCATCCTTAATGGAGGTTTGGAAGTAACGTCAAGCTATTGACGTTAAAGAAGCGCTTCGTGGGAGGCAACCCACGCTTTTTGGCATTTTTATTTAGGTATGTTTTCTACTATTCCTTGTATTACTTTCCATTCAATGCGGACATTGAATCTTTCAAGTTTGGGGGTGGTTTGAGGGATAAGTAGTTGTTGTAGTAGTTATTGTGTTTATGTAGGATATCATGCTTTGCATTTTAGTTGTAGTTCATGCATTTTTGTTCGTATTTCATGTGAGTTCATAATAGTTGCATTTGCACCCATGCTTGATAGGAATTTTGTGTTATTGACGCTTTTGTTTGAGAAGTGATATGCTTTGTTCTTGTGCACACACATACACTAGTAAGTTGAAGCTAGTAGACTTATTGAATGTTATAAGTGATTAGAAGGACATGAATATGTGCAAGATGATTTAGTTTGCATGCTCTGAATACAAGTAGGTGCGTTAGAGAGATTTTTGCTTGGGATTGTGTATGTTTTTCCACCAAGTGAGTTTTTGAGCCTTATTGCATATTTTTGCAATTTATTTGTTTGCTTGAGTGTCCACGGATTGTTTGCATTGCTAGCAGTTGTTTGAGGTCTTTCTTGAAATGCATGACATTATTTGACAATTAAAATGATAAAGGCATTTAGGAATAACCATATATTTTCCCATATTACCACACCATATTTACATGATCAATTAGTTAACCCGTTGAGCTTAATCTTATTTTTTCGGTGACATACCACATTACTTGCCTAGACCTTTTTCTTGTATTGGCCTTACATTAATTTGAACCCACATTGTCAAAGGCTAGTAGAGTGCTTAAGGGAGTAATAAGGTGTGCAAGGAGGGGTTTATTGTTGGTCATAATTTTGGGGGGAAATATTGAAATTTGGGTTTGGTTGTTTGCTTCATAGTCGGCATGTGTAATAAAATCGTGGGATCATTGTTATTGTTTATATTATTGTTTGTGTTCTATTTAGCTCTCGAAAAAAAAAAAGAAAAAAAATTATTATGAGAGCATATTTGTGTTTATTGTGATCCTACTTTAGTCGACTATTCGAGTGTTTTTGTTCAGTAAAATTTTGTGGGGAGGGAAAATAGGTGGTTGTGTATGATTTATTATAAGTTCCTACTAGCTTTTGACACTTCACCTGTTTTGGCTTATTTGACATACCTTGTCCCTAGCCCCGTTACAACCCAAATAAAGACCTTTTGATTATCGTCATTGATGTATGTTGTGTTAAGAGTTAGATTGATACCAAATGTCAAGCATGCTTATGATTTTGTTGGAATTGAGTGATACACTTACCCTTGTTCTTGAGTGAATATTCTTTTGTGAGTGGATTGTGAGTGTTTGCTTGTTTTTGCGTATGAGATCACGAGTTTTGACTCAAAGATGTACTCTTGTAGGCTTAGCATGTTTACTAACTTATTCTTACATTTGACATGGACTTGTGAGAACTTATGCATGTTCATTGAGTAGACTATGTGAATACTTGCACTTTCGACACCAAGACATTGCGTATTTACTTT
Organism: Kitagawia praeruptora; assembly: GCA_037693485.1. Classification (NCBI taxonomy): domain Eukaryota; kingdom Viridiplantae; phylum Streptophyta; class Magnoliopsida; order Apiales; family Apiaceae; genus Kitagawia; species Kitagawia praeruptora. The sequence goes on from CM075353.1 coordinate 136,758,221, forward strand.
GATTCTTAAGTTGATATGGCATGAGAGGATTTGACGGTATGGTAGGATATTAGCTCTAGATTAATTGCATTTTCATTCAGTTGCATTCATGCAGTGCATTGCATTAAGTTAGATGGATTTTGTGGGTACATTCGCTATAGGCCCTCACGAGACCTTACTCGTCCACTAGGGCTGCCTAGGGGTTTAAAGGGCTTGTTGCATATGCCAAATGCAACCGTGATCACCTACGGAAGTGGTACTAATTAGTTAGTTGTAATTGTTTATGCTTGAGGACAAGCATCGGTTTAAGTTTGGGGGTGTGATAAGTGGATTTTATATCCACTTGGAGCGTTCCATATCGGCTTAAATTGATTGTCTTGGACTCAAGTTTCTTGTAATTTTGATGTGTTTTGCTTAGTTGTGCAGATTTACAAGAATGTCGATTAAGGTGGATGCTTCTGTCATTTTTGGAGGATTAATTTATCAAAATTCGGATTTTCCGGGATGGTTGCGCAGTCTACACTGTTTTGGCCATATCTGGAGTTCTATAAGTCCGTTTTCAGTGATCTTACTGCCCACACGAAGCTTGGGAGATTTTCTATAATATGGGACAGGTGTTGCATGATCAGGTTGCGTGTGGTGGGTGCAGGTTGCGCGACAAACAGACTGATGGGCGCAGGTTGCACGCGCGTGGTGCTGAAAAATTACAGTTTTTACTATTTTGGCCATATCTTGAGTTCTAGAAGTCTGTTTGAGGCCCGTAAGCAGTCCACGCGAAGATAACGGAATTCTCTATCATTCTAAAGTGGTCCAGAGGTCCAAATACAACTGGAACGGTCCAGAAATACTGAAGAAAAGTCAGCTACGAATTTTCCTTAAAAACAGAATTAGTTTAGGAAACGTATTTTGCAGAAATTCTATTATAATTCTGTTTTGGTATTTTCTTGCTGGGCAAGACTTCTAGAGCCTATATAAACACATCCAACCTTTGTAATTTGTATCATTAGGGAGAACCATTACATATAAATTACTTAGATTTATTTGTACCTTTTCATACTTTGTTTTTATCATGGTTTAATCAGATCCTATGATGACGAGAGGTTCAATTATGAGCTAATCGTTGTCATGGGATTCTAACGGATTTATTTATGGAGCTTTAGTATCTTGATGCTTTACAGATCTGTGTGTGATGTATATCTGATATCCTCGTATGGTTGTGCTTTATGTATTTAGATGCGTAGCTAACATCTAATTTGTTAATCTCTTGTGAAGCGAGAGTGGATCTTGAGATTTAGAACTTGCCATGCTAGCATAGGATAGGTTGATATTTTAACATCATGATTTGTGGCGTAAATAGAGATATTATGCTGCCCTATGTGATCAATGTGGATAACTTGTTCTTCAACCGTTATGTTTTCAAATTCTATAGAGATATAGGGTCTAAGCATAATTAGTGTCTATTCATCTTCTATCTCTTTTGTGGATGTATGTTTAGTTTGGTATTCATATACTGAGAAGTAGCGTATACTTGTTTCGTGTTATCCGATCAGATATCATAACCATTGCATATAGGGATTAAAGGCGTCAGATCTAAGCAAAGTATTTAATGAAGTTAGGATTCCATGCTTTCTCTTGCAGAAGTAATTCGATTCCAATTCTCGTTAGTTAGTTAATTCTTAGCTTGTTAATTTAATTCTTAGTTTAATTTAGATAATCAAAATCCAATATTGTTATTTGTCTTAGCAGTGCATAATAACCATACTTTGTTGCATAGGTACAAAACTGAATTAAAACCATAACCAGATCTCTGTGGGAACGAACTCGACTTATTCATATATTACTTGTGACCACGTACGCTTGCGTGATTTAGTGTAAACAGGTTGCCGCTGAGAAGATGATGAAGGATAATGCTACCAAAGCTTTGTACGAGATTGAGACGGAGAAGACTGATATCAAGGCGAGTTATGTGTATAGTTCAGATCTTCGACGGTTCCTGGCCGAGGATAAAATTGAGCTGATGGCGGATAAGGAGGCTTTATCTGAAGAGATTCACAATCTAAAAGTTGTGTTAAGGTCTGAGAAGGAGCGTGCTGAGGATGCTGAGGCTCATCTTAACTCTCGTCCTACAGAAGCGGATGCTATAAGGAAATTCAGAAGTAGTCCTGAGTTTGCTGAGCTTGTGAAAGAGGAGGCCGCCAAGTTGCGTGTAGCGGTAAGTGGGGATGAGTCGATTGAACTTGTTAAGCTAAGGCAGAAGGCCGCTGAGGATCTGGAAGAAATTGCCCGCTTGAAGAATAAAACGTTCAAACTCAAGTCAAAGGCAAGGAAAGCTAAGCGAAAAGTGAAGTCGCTAGAAGCCCGTGTTGGGGAAGTGGTCAAAGTGAGTGTTGGCTGTCAAGTTGATGCCGCCGTAAGTGATGTTGGCATGCAAACCGCTGAAGATGACAAGGTTGTGGACGAGGAAACTCTAGTTGTAGAAGCTGCTACGCCGCTTTCAGCTATAGCGGCTGTTTATGGCGAAGATGAAGATGTAGGAGAGGATGACCCGCTGAGAGGTATGACAAGGCCGTTGAGCGCTTCCCGCTGGGGATGAATTTTCTTGTGTTTGTATAGATTTTTCTTTTGATTTGTTCAGAAATCACTCAGCGGGTCTATCCGTTGTGCGTCTTGTAAATAGGTTGATGTAATTTGCACTTGGGAATTTTTAAACTCTGAAGTATTTTGTGGTTGGTGGAATATATTTTTGCAATTTGTGGAGAAAAATAATTGAATTGCATGTGTTATTTTCTTGTCAAAGGTAGAGGTAAATAAGTTTTTGGGAAATGTTACCTGGAAATCATGCATTTTGACTGTGGGAATTCATTTTGAGCATTTAATACTGCATGGGAATCATAGTATTTTGACTGTGTCTTTACTGCAGTCTGCATGGGGATGGAGAATTTTGACTGCGGATTGTTTTAACCTTCTTTCACCCCCCTATAAAAGGGAGGGTAATTTGCTTGATCCTGAGCATCCTTTTCTCCCTCTTTTTGTAGAAAAAATCTTTCTTTATAAACTGTAGTATGGATATCTCTGATATGAACGAGTTTTTCACCCCTTTCCTGTGGGGTCGTGAACTCTGCACATCAAAGCAGAGCGAGGAGGTGTGGAAAAGCCTCGCCGCTCACTATGAGGATGAGGGTGATTCGTACAACACTGAAGAATGCCGAAAAGTCACCGTTGCTCGGGCTGCGAAGGAGGCGGAAGAGGCGGTGGAGACGGATGCAATCGACTTCCATTTCCGTGCACCGGAGCAAGGCGAGAGCTCCGGTAAGAAGGACGCGGATGCCGAGAAGAAGGCTCCCCAAGCATGAAGGATTTTTAGACGTAGGAATCTCAATCTTTGTAACCCATGCTTGTAATAATAAAAATTTTTATGAATAAAATTTCTCTTTTCCCATCGCATTTGTTTGTACTTTCCTTTTGCTTTCCTTTGCATCGCATATGTATTTGTGCAATTCTTTGTAAGCTGGTTGTAGTGATTTGATTTAGTGTCGTCATAGTAAATAACTTTGCTGTCACTTTACTTGCTTTTGGCCGCAAAGGTAATTTGTTTTTGTTGATCGTTATGGTAGAACATTTGTCTTTCGTAACTGTGTGTTTTGCCCGTCTAGGAGACTTAGCTTTTGCAGCCTGTTTTGCTTTTGTAGTAGGTTGCCTGCCCGTCTATGGGACTTAACATTTGCAGCCGATTTTGCTTTTGTAGATAGATATTTGCCCGTCTAGGAGACTTTGTTATTGTAGTTGGATGCTTGCCCACTTAGGGACTTTGCTATTGTAGATGGTTGTTTGCCCGCTTAGGGACTTTGCTATTGTAGTAGGATGCTTGCCCACTTAGGAACTTTGCTATTGTAGATGGTTGCTTGCCCGCTTAGGGACTTTGCTATTGTAGTAGGATGCTTGCCCACTTAGGGACTTTGCTATTGTAGATGGATGCTTGCCCACTTAGGGACTTTGCTATTGTAGTAGGATGCTTGCCCGCTTAGGGACTTTGCTATTGTAGATGGTTGCTTGCCGCTTAGGGACTTTGTTATTGTAGTAGAATGCTTGCCCACTTAGGGACTTTGCTATTGTAGATGGTTGCTTGCCCGCTTAGGGACTTTGCTATTGTAGTAGCTTGCCCACTTAGGGACTTTGCTATTGTAGATGGATGTTTGCCCACTTAGGGACTTTGCTATTGTAGTTGGTTTTTGAGGCAAAGATGCTTTAAACATAATACCATTGGTTACAAAGAAGAGAAAGTCTAGACTGCATAACCATCTATTAGTAGTATTTTCTCAGTTTGTCTCCATGCCAAGTATTGTTGACCTCCGTGCCGTCTAGGCGTGCTAGCTTGTAGGAACCCGGCTTCAGTACTTGAATGATTTTATAGGGACCCTCCCACTTTGGCATAAGTTTTCCAGTGTGTCTAGGGTCAGATGCTTCAGTCGCTCGGCTAACCAAATCGCCTTGCACATAAGCTTTGACTCTAGCCCTTTTTCCAAAAAATTCCTTTGTTTTTTCTTTGTAGGCGGCCATTTTTTCGACAGCGGCCTCCCTTGCTTCATCTAGAAGGTCGAGGTTTGTTTTGAGTCCTAGGCTATTTGCTTCTTCTTCAAAACTGATGGCACGGTAGGATGGGGACCCAATCTCTATTGGGGCAGAGCTTCGGTACCGAAAGCTAGTTTGAAAGGGGATTCTCCCGTACTTGTCCTGGCTGATGTCCGGTAAGACCAAAGAACGTTAGGCAACTCATGCGGCCACTTTTTCTTGGAAGTAGTTAGCCTTTTTTCTAGGCCCCTAACAATGATGCGGTTGGTTACTTCAACCTGACCGTTGCTTTGAGGATGGCATACAGAAGCCTTTTTGTGTTTGATCCCATAATCAGATAGGAACTTTGTGAATTTTGATCCAACGAATTGTGTGCCGTTGTCGGATATGATTACTACCGGAATTCCAAATCTTGTAATTACTTGCTCTGTGACAAAACAGATTGCATCATCTTGTGTGATGTTTTTGAGCGCCTTTGCTTCGGCCCATTTGGTCATGTAATCAATAGCGACCATTACATATTGTAGATCACCCTTTGCTTTGGGGAAAGGTCCCATGATATCGATGCCCCAGACTGCAAATGGTATTGGTGACAAGATGGCTGCTGGAAGGGCTGGTGCTTTTCTAGACATGTTGCTGAACAATTGGCATTGGTGGCATCTCTTGGTGAAAGTTTTGCATTCTTTGTGCATTTTGGGCCAGTAATAGCCTTGCCTGAGTATCTTATGTGCCAATGCTTTCCCAGCCATGTGGTCGCCACAGATGCCCTCGTGGACTTCCCTCATACAATACAAAGCTTCTTCCTCATCGACACATTTGAGTATGGGGGAGTCGAAACTTCTTTTGTACAGGGCGCCTTCTTGTATAAAGTATTTTGTTGCTTGTGATTTGAGTACTTTAGCTTTTACGCTGTCATCTGGCAAGGTACTGCTTTCCAAATAGCGAACATAAGGAGTCATCCAATTATCTATTGGCGGGCTTATTTCCAGGACGGGCAGATCGTATATACTAGGAGCGTGCAATTCCTCGAAATACACTGTGTCGGAATCCATTTTTTCTTCTTGTGTTAATTTGGATAACATGTCCGCCATTGTATTATCCGTTCTGTCTATCTGTTTCAGTATGTACTTCTCAAACTGGGAGAGTATTGCTTGTACCATCTCTTGGTATTTGCTGAGACTTGTGTCTTTTGTAGAATAATTGCCCGTTGTTTGGCGAACAACTAGTTGCGAGTCGCTATAGATGGTGATTTTCCTCACTTGCAAGTTTTTTGCCAATGTCAAGCCGGCCAAGAGTGCATCGTATTCCGCTTTTAAAATTCAGTTGTATGGATTGCTTGACTTGGAATCCACCGGGGATGGTAAGGATAAGACCGGCCCCGCAACGGGTGCTTGTGGAGGAACCGTCCACGTACAACTGCCAATTGTCGTCCATTGTGGCAATGTTCTTTTCGGGATTTTCTTTCGCTGTTTCTGAGAATGAGCACTCGACTACAAAGTTTGCCAATGCTTGTGCTTTAATGGCGGTTCGAGGTTTGTACTTTAAGTCAAATTGGCCGAGCTCTACGGCCCAATTGATCAACCTGCCAGATAGGTCCGGCTTGTGCAATATTTTTCTTAGCGGTTGGTCCGTGATGATTCTGATTTGTCTTCCTTGAAAATAATGTCTCAATTTTCTGCTTGCTACCACCAATGCTAGAGCAAACTTGTGGACGTTTGGATAGCAGGTTTCCGCATCTTTGAGCACTTGGCTGACATAATAGACTGGTTTTTGCTCGCCATTTTCCTCTTTGATGAGCACTGCCCCCACGGCTTTATCTGTGGCGGACAAGTATAGTGATAACGGTTCTGAAGGAGCTGCGACCGCAAGCAATGGAGCAGAAGAGAGATAAGTTTTGAGATCTTCGAAGGCTTTCTGGCATTCGTCCGTCCAAGATATTGCTTTAGTTTTTGTTGCTCCCTTTAGTGTGTCAAAAAATGGGAGGCATCTGTCTGCTAATTTAGAAATGAATCTTCTGAGAGCGGCTAACCTTCCTGTCAACTTTTGTATATCTTTCAAGGTTTTGGGCGGCTGCATGTCGATTATAGCCTTTATCTTTTTGGGGATGGCCTCGATGCTTCTGTGAGATACCAAGAAACCAAGAAACTTGCTTGCGTCTAGTGCGGATGCGCATTTGTCTGGGTTGAGTTTCATGTTGTATTTTCTGAGAGTTGAAAAACACTCTTCTAAATCTTGGAGGTGAGAAGCCGTTAGGAGAGACTTCACTATGAGATCATCCACATATACTTCCATATTGCGGCCCAACTGTCCGCCGAAGATTTTATTCATGGTTTTTTGGAAAGTGGCGCCGGCATTGATCGGTCCAAATGGCATGACTTTATAATAATACACCCCCCAATGTGTAATGAAAGCTATTTTTTCTCTGTCTTCCGGTGTCATTTTGATCTGATTGTAGCCTGAATAGGCATCCATGAAGCTTAGCATCAAATGGCCTGCTATTGCATCGATGAGTTGGTCTATTGAAGGAAGTGGATACGGATCCTTTGGGCACGCTACATTTAAATAAGTGTAATCCACGCATATTCTCCATTTTCTGTTAGCTTTTTTCACCAGTACCACATTTGCAACCCACTTAGGGTAGGTGACTTCGCAAATTAAATCTGCATCCAAGAGTTTGTCAATCTCAACATCAATTGCCTGCTGTCGCTCTGGCGCAAAGTTCCTTCTTTTTTGTATCTTCGGGGTTTTGTCCGGGTCCACATTTAACTTGTGGATTGCTACGGATTTGTCTAAACCGGGCATATCCTTTGGGCTCCATGCGGAGACATCTGCGTATTTTCTTAAAAGGCCTGTGAGGCCGGCTTTAAAGATTGAGTCCAAACCTGCTCCTACACTTACGCTTTTGCTTGAGTCTCCGGGCACAATTTCTATTTTTTCTGTTTGTACCGCGGGGCTGATTGGTGGTTTCTCCTCTCGCTTAAGACATTTCAAGAGGTTTGCATCTATCCGGGGTGGGTCTTCTAATGCCGGGTCATGCCCGTCTATGAATTGTACCTCTTTTTTTTTCTTGTTGTGATTTTGCTGATGTTCAGCGTGCCTTTGTCTTTTTTCTCGCCTTCTCTTGTTTGCTTTTTCTCGGCGGAGATTGCTGGGTTCAGTTTTGCCCAGGGTGAGTGCTATGCCATAGCATCTTTTGGAAGTTTCTGAGTCTCTCTTGATTTCTCCTACCCCGTTAAGAGTGGGGAATTTGATTTTGAGGTGAGGGGTGGAAGTGATTGCCTTGAGCACGTTTAGTGTGGGCCTTCCCAAGATCATGTTATAAGAGGAGGCGGTATTGATGACGTAGAATTTGACGATTCGACATACTTGCCTGGGAGATTCGCCGAAATAGACAGGGAGCCTTGCGATGCCCGCAATTGGAACGGCGTTGTGGCCGAAACCGTATAGAGGTGTCTCATCAGGACATGTTTCCAATTTTTCACCATCTAGTTTTAACCTGTCCCACGTGTGTTTGAGGCATATATCAACCGAGGACTCGTTATCGACGAGGATCCTTTTTACTTCATTGTTGGCGATGCCCAATGACACAACTAGTGCCTCAGTGTGATTTGGGTCGATGCCTTCGTAGTCTGCATCTATGAAAGTAATGATGTTGGGCGGTCCCTCGGATATTGCATAGATGGTGTGCTCTTCTCTTGGTGGTGAAGACTGTCCGCCAAAGACGGTATGTACGATATTTTTATTCTGTCTTTGCGAGGCGGACGCCCCTAGCACTTGTCTTGGAAAATATTGAGATAGGTTGCCAGCTTTGACTTGTCTTTCAAAGAAGTATTTGAGGGACAAACAGCTGTCTGTGTAATGTCCATGCGTTTCGTGGTAATCACATTGTTTGTCTTTCGGTCTGTCTTCGGGCGAGGAGAACATTGGGGCAGGAGGCATGTAAAATGGTTTTCCCCTTATTTCTCTTAGAATGGTCGCCTTTGGGAGTGTGAACTTTGTCCATTCCGGTTCCGGGCGTTTATCCGGTCTGGGTGGGTTGATTGGCCCCAAGCGGTCTCTGACCGGGGTCTCAGATTGCGAACTCTGGGAGGGAAGCGAAGGCCCATGAGTAGTTTGTACCTGATGTTGGGCTGGTGTTTGCCTTTGATAGGGGGTAAATCTCTCCCTCTGGAAGAATGTCGATTGAGTTGGCGGAGCCCTGGATTGTTTTAACACATTCAGAGATTCTGTTTCGTTGATGGCCTGAGATGCTAAGTCATATGCCTTTGCCAAAGTGGTGGGTTTTGTTTCCATGAGACGACATACATATTTTTCGCATTCGTAGGGGTTAAGACCCCTTCTCAAGTGGACCAATGCCTCTGTTTCGTTAACGCATACAACTTTGTTAACGGCTTCCTTGAAGCGGTCGATGTAATTTTGCAAAGTTTCTCCATTGCGTTGTGCAATAGTTTCTAGAAACACGGTATGAACCTCCTGCTATTGATTCACCTTGAATTTATTCAAGAATAGCTTTTTAAACTCGAGCCAAGTATCTATGGACCTGGTGGTTATTCTACAGAACCATCTCTGTGCATTTCCGCGAAGAGTCGCGGCGAAGAAACGACATCGCGTTAGATCATTATATTCGTAGTGGAGAGCTAGCTGGTCAAAGTAGCTAAGATGCTCTTCTGGGTCGCCCAGCCCATCGAAAGAATTAAAGCTATGATGTTTGATGTCCTTTTGGCGGGGCTCCGCCTCCAGTCTTACAGTAAATGGTGTGCCGCCTAGTTCTGGCTCGCTATTACCCTCTATCTTTTTCTTGAGTTCCATAATGGTACGCAGCATATCTGCGTTTGTTGGCTGTGCACTGTCGACCTCTATTGGGCGGATAGGGGATCGTTCCCTCTTCCTCTGTTTTTCGTATTCGGCTAGGACCTTTTCAAGGCGGCCTTTTTGTCTATAATTACCTTTCTCAGGTCTCTCTGTTTTCTATTTTCCTCCCATGTTTCAAGTTGATGATGCTTTTTGTTGTGCCTATCATGATTTGTCTCTTGAGATGAGCCTAGGCGGGAAAAGGCGGAATTGGCCCTTCGAGGCCGGCTGTGTGCCTCGCTTCGGTCATCGTGTTGATTTACTTGGGACTCTCTTTGCTCTGGTGGTGTCCCTTGTCCTTGTTGTGGGAAAGCCGAGGCTATCTGCATGAGTAAATCGATTTGTTATTGATTATAGCCCGTTAGGTTAAGGCTAAGGACTTGTTCATGGTTGTCTCCCCGAGGGGGGTTAGTCTGTATGCGGTGCTCTGGGTTTAGTAGCGGGTTCTTCGGCGGAATGCCGTTTGTGTTTCCTTCTCTTTCTGTTGGTGGTATTTTATCTTGATTCGCTGTTGTAGTGGTGCCTTTAGATCTGGTGTTATGGGCCATTTTAGTAGCGTGTATTGGGATTGTTTCGTTTGTGTTTTGTCTCGTGGAGGTAATTTTGGTAGAGCAGGCGAGGGATTTCTCTTCAAGAAAAACTTCCCCCTCCTTCTAGCGCCAAATGATAACTCCCACGGCTGATTAGAGGCTTCTGACTACTGTTCCGTGACGTGTCACCTGAGTTTGGGTATCTGCAAAACAATGCTTGCCCGGGGGTGGTGGCCGTCAAGCACCTCCGGCGTAAGAATCAGTAATCGGAAATAATAATAATCAAGCTGGTAAGAGTGTATCTGATGTGAAGGGAGAGAATATGTAGAGAGCTTTTGTGTTGCTAAAATTGTGTGTGTTCAATTGTGTATATCCTACCTTATGTGCAAAATGGGGGTATTTATAGGTTAAGCCTCTCAGTCACTGTAGGCCACTTGGTAGCCGCAAATGCTACAGTGAGCCCCACTTGGTAGCCGCAAAAGCTACTGTGAGCCCCACTTGGTAGCCGCAAATGCTACAGTGATTGGTGTGACCTTTCCTGACATGCCGCCATTCTACAACTTGCTTTGTACTGCTCAGAGCTTGTCTGCTACAATTAGGTGTCCTTGTGTTCCCTTTGAATAGTCTATTGTCCCTTATCTTGTAGAGCAAGATAACAAGATATTTTGTACAAGAGTATTTTTCTAATGGTATTTATTGTCAAGTTGAGTAATTTAGGAAATTAAATATTTTATGACATGTGTATGAGAGTGATAAATGCTATGCTCTAGGCGGGCACTTACTCGCGGGTGCATGCCCGGCGAGTGGACCGTCTTTACAGCGGGTACCTATCAATATTTAATCGATTCTTATCTTTTGCCAAATCAGTATTAGTAAGTTCCTTTTGTTTCAACAATCTAACATCATTACCTCCCAGCCTCTGAATTTTATTAGCAAACTCTCCAGGCAATATATGGTGCAGTTTCCACAACTTTATTTCTAGCCTTATTATTCCACCTTGGCTTCTTCTCTTTCTTTTCGTAATACTCATAATCTTCGTCTTTCGAATCATATAACTTTCTTTTCTTTCCAAGAACCTTCTCTTTGATCACCAGCTCATCAGGATACACAAAATTTCCGTCTTTCAAATAATAGGGCTTTCTTTTATTTCCAAGAACCTTCTCTGTCACCACCTGATAATCATGATCACCCCATGATCTGCTCACATAATTAGCATACTCATAATACCGATACGATGAAGAAGTCTCTGTTAGAAAATGGAAAGTTTGAGGCATATTTATAATATGTTCTTGATGTCATTTCCGGAAACTAACAAGTGAAGGTTGTTCCTTGTAATGAGGACTTAAACTTTCATGTTTGGATCTAAGACATTTTCTTAGTGGAATCCATAGATAAATTGAGTTGAAAGAAGGAGTTTTGAAATGGATAATCAGATTGCAGATGGAAATCATGGCCATGATATATATTTCATGATCATGAAGAGGCATCAAAAGAGATGGGATATTCAGAAATGTTTCATGTCCATGAGAAAGTTTTCATGTCCATGAATGTATACTTGGTTGGTCAGAAACGTTTCATGCCCATGAGGAAGTTTTCATGCCCATGATCTGCAACTGATTTTAAATTAGATATTGATTTATTTTAACAAGTTTCAGATTTATTTGTTACAATAGTACAAGAAATTTGGGTCAGTATTTGGATCAAATCCTGATGGAAATTTGGATCAGTACTTGGAGTAAAATCCTGATGGACTTGGTCAGACATCAGATACTGATGGGCTAAATCCTGATGGATATCAGTTCCTGACAAAGCACTGAATCCTGATCCTGATGGACACCAAATCCTGATGTTACTGATGACCAAATCCTGATGCTTATGTAACTGAAAATAAATATTGATGCAGTTAATGAAATTAAATCAGAATATTTACTTTCCTTTTATGGAGTATCAGTTACGTTTTATTCTTGGTATTATATATATACAGAATAGAATAGAACGTTGTATGAGAGATATACGATACATCCTAAGGAGAGAAAACCCTTGTAGTCTTCTTTCTCTCTGCTCTCTCAACACATACAGAAGAGATACATAATTCTCAGGCGAACTGAGGAGCTAGTCGCTGTTGATCTCTCCGCTTCTGTGACCGGTTTGATCTGTGCTGTTTTATCCTGGAAGTGATATTGCTGCAACCCAACACAACGTAAGTGGGGCAATAATCTCTTCAAGAACAGTCAAGTCCTCTCGAAGGGTTTGGTGACTCAGCTGTTTATTCTCTTATCAGTTTTGCTAAAAGCTTCTGTAAGAGATAAGTCTTTCTTGTTCTTACTTTTCTCGTTAATTACAGTCTCTAATTACACTTTGTTTTGCCTTCGTGATTTGTTTCTGTTAATTGGTTTTATGCCTGTTCTTGTTTAATATATATCACTACCTGATTGTTGTGTTTAGTGTAAAATACCCAACAGTCTCTCCCCTACTCTTCTTGCGTCCCCCCTCGAACAGCTCTTCTCCAGAGATACGACAAGCTGTTGAAGTAAACAAGACTATCTTGTTACTTTCTTGATCACGAGCACTCACAGGCCTCTTTCCCCAAGATTTATCAACACAACCACGAATATCGAAATTAGTAACATTGTTTTGTTCTTCTTGATCGTACAACTCAGAACCAACCCTAGCTACAAACTTCAAGCAATTTATCAAATTCAGACATGGAACTCGACTTGTGTCTGCTACCCTCCATGTCTTTCTCCGTCAAAACCCTCACATTACAATTCTTCATATTTCTTGAAAATTGTATGTATACTTAATGTATGTAAATAAACAAATAGAAGCAGTATGAAACTATAGAGGATGATATATGGTATGTGTGAGGAAAAAAAAGAAGGTGCCTAATGCGATATATATAGATAATCGATGCCTAGATTTCAATTTTTAGATCCTAAGAGGAAATAGAAGGATTTCTTGTTAATTAAGTAGGTTTTTTTTTTGTTAAGACAAGCTTATACCCGTACTACATGTATTTTATTCTTTTAAAAAAGATTATTGTACATAAAATGTTACATAAAATAAATTTTATTCCAAACATATTTCGATTATAAAAAGAATTTTAATATAAATTTATTTTTAAATTATTTCCTTGCTTTTTTCAATTTTAGAGATGGTAATTTCAAAAAAAAAATATCATGTTCGATAAAAATAATTACTAATGACTTTTGGATATTTACCAAAAATACTAGATTTAAAGTTTTTTTTTGCAAAAATACCACCTTCCTTAATAAATTGCAAATTTACCAAACAAGGTTTCAAAATTGCAAAAATACTAGCCCCCTCCTCCCTCAATTTCTCTCTCCTCCCTGATCATAGCCGCCGCCGACGACTTTTGTACTTTTTTTTAAGATAGGGGCTATTTTGGTGGATTTTGGTGTGCAACTCAATGCAACCACATTTAACTAAATGCAACCAAACGCAACTTTTTTTAAAAAGGTGGGGTGATTTTGGTGGATTTGGGTTGCAAGGCCCCGCCAGGGGCAATATTCAACTGAATGCAACCACATTCAACTTCTTTAAAAAAAAGGTAGGGTGATTTTGGTGGCTTTGGGTTGCAAGGCCCAGCCAGGGGCAATATTCAACTGAATGCAACCACATTCAACTTCTTTTTTAAAAAAAGTAGGGTGATTTTGGTGGCTTTGGGTTGCAAGGCCCCGCCATGGGCAATATTCAACTGAATGCAACCACATTCAACTGAATGCAACCATATTCAACTTCTTTTTAAAAAAAGGTAGGGTGATTTTGGTGGCTTTGGGTTGCAAGGCCCCGCCAGAGGCAATATTCAACTGAATGCAACCACATTCAACTTCTTTTTTTAAAAAAAAGGTAGGGTGATTTTGGTGGCTTTGGGTTGCAAGGCCCCGCCAGGGGCAATATTCAACTGAATGCAACCACATTCAACTGAATGCAACCACATTCAACTTCTTTTTTTTAAAAAAAGGTAGGGTGATTTTGGTGGCTTTGGGTTGCAAGGCCCCGCCAGGGGCAATATTCAACTGAATGCAACCACATTCAACTGAATGCAACCACATTCAACTGAATGCAACCACATTCAACTTCTTTTTTAAAAAAGGTAGGGTGATTTTGGTGGCTTTGGGTTGCAAGGCCCCGCCAGGGGCAATATTCAACTGAATGCAACCACATTCAACTGAATGCAACCACATTCAACTTCTTTTTAAAAAAAGGTAGGGTGATTTTGGTGGCTTTGGGTTGCAAGGCCCCGCCAGGGGCAATATTCAACTGAATGCAACTGAAATCAGAAATTTAGTTGAATGTGGTTGCATTCGGTTGCTGATTTCAGGTTCCATTTTTCAGATGTCATTTTCAACTATATATATATATATATATATATATATATATATATATATATATATATATATATATATATATATAGGCAAATGATCAAAAGAGAACTCTTTTTTTGAAGAAAACTAAGGTACTAATCCTAACCATTGGATGTATTATAATCAATGGCCCCGCCAGGGGCACCCACACACTAATCAAATACACCCTCACACACACAATCTCACCTAATCCCCTCTGTTTTTAATTTGATTTTTCCCGTCAATCGGTGATATTTTTTTAAAATCTAATTTCACCACATTTTTCTCCATCTCCCAACGATCAGTTTGAATACCATATGTGCTATATTTTAATTTAGTTTTCTAAGTTCTCCTTTTAAAGGGGTTTTCTCTAGATCCCTACTCTATATATATATATATATATATATATATATATATATATATATATATATATATATATATATATATATATGCTAGTGATCAAATAGAAACCAATCTTAGAATAGAAACTAGAAACCAACACTAAATAAATTATATTTCATTTATTCTAATGGCCCCGCCAGGGGCACCTTCACAAAAAGTGTTTAAAATTATTGGCTCCATCCAGCAAAAAAAAAAAAAAGAAAAAAAAACTGTTCACGCTGACGTCACTGCCATGTCAGCAGTGAACAATAATTTTTTTTTTTTGGCTGAATGGAGCCTAGAATATTATGAACTTTTTGTATTGGGGTCCCCCTAGTTTGGTCATTAGATTAGCTTTAAATATTAGATTAGGGTTTAATTTCTAGTTTCTATTTTAATTTGGTTTCTATTTGAGTAGGACCCTATATATATATAGTTCAAAAATGAGGTCGAAAATGACAACTGATAAATGGAACCTGAAATCAGAAATTTAGTTGCATGTGGTTGCATTCAGTTGCAAATTTAGTTGAATATGCCCCTGCGGGGCCATGGAACCTATATCCACCAAAGTATCACCCACCTTAAAAAAAAAATATATATATATATATATATATATATATATATATATATTCAAAAATGAGGTCGAAAATGACAACTGACAAATGGAACCTGAAATCAGAAATTTAGTTGCATGTGGTTGCATTCAGTTGCAAATTTAGTTGAATGTGGTTCATTCATTTGGATATGCCCCTGCGGGGCCAAGAAACCCAAATCCACCAAAATAGCCCCAACCTTAAAAAAAAAAAAAGTGTCACAATCAGCTGGCAGAAAGCTCAACAAAAAGGGGGAGGGGGAGGCGGAGTGTTAGGGTTAGTATTTTTGCAATTTGAAACTTAGTTTAGTAAAATTGCAAATAGACATTCTTAACAAAAAAGTAATGTGCAAAAATTTACTTTTTTTCTATTTATTTTTCAAAAGAGCCCATGACTATTTTTTGACGTAATTACAAATGATTAAAAATAAAGTACAATCTTATGTTTTTTTATATATAAAATTTAAAGTTTTATCAAATCGAATTAATTAAGAGTCTATACATTGTGGTGCCGTAGGATTTACCTTTAATTGTTTGAAATTGTGTACGTTGGTGATGGTTTAATGTTGGCATAGCCTTATCATCCAAGTAATTTCCATTATTTTGTTTAGTTCACATATACTCCGTATAAATAACTTTTCATGAGAGTCTCATTTAACTTTTCATGAGAGTCTCATTGAAATTGTGTACGTTGGTGATGGTTTAGTGCACACTTATATGGCTCGTTGGGTGTATGAAGCTGGAATCCCATTTAACTCAATCGACAATGACAGCTTTCGTAATTTCTTGAAGCTGTTGGACAATTTGGTCCGGGATATATTCCACCAACTCAATATCAGCTGAGAGAACCATTGTTAAAGCAGGCTGTTGAGAATACTAAAGCATCAATGAAGGAACAGGAGGATGAGTGGAAGAGTGGTGGATGCTCAATTATGACTGATGCATGGTCTGATCGTAAACGACGAAGCATAATGAATTTGTGTGTTAACTGCAAGATTGGAACCAGTTTTCTCTCTTCTATTGAATGTTCTTTGGAGGCACACACTGGTAAATTTATATTTGATTACGTGGACAAGTGGATTGATGTAGTTGGAAGTAAAAATGTGATCCAAGTAGTGACTGACAATGCATCTAATAATTTTGCTGCGGCCAAACTCTTGAAAGTGAAGAGACCAAATATATTTTGGACTTCATGTGCAGCCCATACATTAAACCTTGTTCTGGAAGCAATCGGTATCTTACTTAATTGAAATTTAAATTGTTTACTTTTACCTAATTACTTGTTAGTTTCTAATAATTTTCTACCTATTTCAATTTCATGCAGGTAAAACTCCAAGATTTAAATTGGTGATCGACATGGCAAAGTCTCTAACCGTTTATATATATGCACATCATAAAACTTTGGCATTGATGAGAAAATTTACAAAAAAAAAGAGATATTGTGAGGCCAGGTGTCACAAGATTTGCTAGTTCATTTCTCACGATGCAGAGCATGGAAGAAAAACAGGAAAGCTTGAAATATATGTTTTTGTCCAGTGAATGGAGTGGTTGCAGGTGGGCTACTCAACCAAAGGAGATTGCAGCCTATAATAAAATTGTAAGTAAGTCATTTTGGACAAACTTATCCTGCTGCATAGAAGTTTTTAAGCCATTAGTTAAGCTATTAAGACTTGTGGATGGAGATTTGAGGCCTTCAATGGGTTTTATCTATGGTGAACTTAAAGATGCTAAAAAGGAAATCATTAGGATTTGTAAAGATGTTAAGGAAATATATGATCCTATAATTTACATCATTGATTCAAGGGTCAAAGATCGGCTCGACAGTCCATTACATTTGACAGCCTATCTTTTGAACCCGTATTATTATTATAAAGACGATGAAGCGAAGAATGATCCTAACTGCATGGGAGCTTTATTGATATGTACTGAGGCCTTCTTTCCAGATGATTACGATGCTCAACATTCGGTCTGTAATATTGAGTTGCATAGGTATAAAGCAATGGAAGGAATATTTTCAAAAAAGCTGGCAGTTTTAGGGAGAATGCACAATGATAATAATTTTAATCCTGGTAATAACTTTCTAGTTTGATATTATCCCTCACTTAAATGATCCTATACATAGTTTAAACTAAATTAACCCGTTTTGATTTTATTCAGTTGCATGGTGGTCTAATTATGGCTCTGAGACACCAAATTTGCAGAGGATGGCAATGAAAATTCTCGCTTTAACCACAAGTTCTTCAGGATGCGAAAGAAATTGGAGCACCTTTGAAGGGGTAATGAACTAAGTTTTCTTATTATTCAATTCATCCTCTTTCTGAATATCATTAGTTCTCCAGGTTATGTAATTTTAACTTTTCATTTTTAGATTCATACGAAAAAGAGGAACAGGTTGGATTCAGAAAGATTAAGTAGTCTTGTCTATGTTCAGTTCAATTCCAGACTTATCAACAAAAATAAAAAGTTAAAGGACAAGTGTGATCCATTATTAGCAAATGATGCTCGAATGGCTCAAGAGTGGATTGTGGAGGATAAAGATAACGAGTCTGAAGGTTCAACAAACACATGCGATGAGACAGTTCGAGAACTTGATGAAGATGATTTTAATTCAGAAGATGAATCGGAAATTGATGAAGATTTTATGTTTGCTGAAATGGATCAGAATTGTTGGTGATATATTGAAAGTTTGGAGAGTTCCATTAATCTTTTGACAGCCTAGTTGCTTCTTGCTACATACATCGTCCATAAAGGATTTTTGTTGGAAAAAAGCAGCACCAGTTTTGTTAGTGCTTTATATATATATAGTTTTGTTAGTGCTCTAAATATATAGAACAGGGCAAAATGTTAAAGCAAGTAAGGTGCAAGTATATACGTGCTTTTTTTTAGGAATGGTAGTGCAGACTGTTTCTGATGTATATCAGTATATGTATGACTTTGCTTTTGTATTTTGCAAGTGATCAACTTAATGCATTACTCTTTTGTGGAATCCTTTTTGAATTAACTAGTGTAGAATGTAGATAGTCTATTGAATATTATATATATAAATATATATAAAATTTAATATTAAATTACTACCGATTAGTTGTCCGATTAATCCTTCCGATTAATCCCCGATTTACCGATTAATCTCTACAAGGTCTCCTCACCGATTATGTCCGATTAACGATTTTTAGAACATTGCATGAGACAGGTAAATAATTTGAGCAAGGATCTCAATTTTTTTTCCCCAAAAATTGTCCCAAATAATAATTTGAGCAATATTGATTTGACACACATCATTTGGACAATTTTTACGAACCTAAAAATTTGGGGAACCTAAATAATTAATGATGATTTTTCCAAATAATTTCCATTCAGTTAAATTTGTTTTGATTCTTGTTTTTAGTGAGTGATTTGTAAACTTAATGATGATTTTTTTTTTACCAAGAAAAGACTGTAATGCATAAAATATATAATTTGTTCAGTGTGGTGTATTTTTTTAAAAATTAAATTTTTTGTGTACTTAAATGCTAAACTCAAATACGATTCATTTTTATTTAGGATACGTTGTGTTTCGTGTAAAATTGGGAAAAAATATATAATTTTTCGTGTTGTTATTTGTCGTGTAATAAAATTGCCAGGGTCTACGTTGTACGCATCTTCAAAGTATACAATATTCAGTACGTATTTGATATTCTAAACTTCGAATATTCATTCATTGTCCATTTTGATTATAACTACGAAGAGGATTGTGTATGTTAGTTCCCCCATAAAGAACTAACATGGTTGTACTTCTCCAATATTCTTCAGTTACTGTGGATGCTGCAAATACCATTCGGCCTCCTACGATGAAGATTGATGGAAGGTAAAAATGTCGAGAGGACACCGATATTGATGATGAAGACAAAGCTTCAGAGAAAGAGACTGGAACTTACAAGAAAACAAGTAAATCACAGTGACAATGTACTGGCAAGTAGAAGAATTATTGAAGCTTGCCACAGTCCCATCTTCTGATCCTTTTTTACAATTTCAGTCTGTCTAAGAAGAAGGGGAAAAATTTGTCGTGATTAAGGTAAACATCCTCAGAAGTGATGAGGCCTCTAATGTAAAATTTTGAACAAGGTTAGCCTTCTAGTAACTGAAATTCATTCTTTTTATTTGAATTATTACTGACTAGTTAGATTACCATTATGATTGATTCAAGTGCCATTGGAATACCTTTACTTTGGTTACTTTATGGTATTACATGGACTTCAGCTTCAGGCCATAAATGAAGTTTGTTTTGGATCAGTGAGTTTTTTATGTCAGTTTTTAGCATTTTAAAACAAGTAAGCAACCACTGATTGCTCTGTCAGAACTGTTTATTATCAGCTAATTCAGAAGTACACTAGTTTTACAAGAGAAAAATTATTCCTACAATTCAGTATCTGAACCAAGCTTTGCACTCATAGAAGGCCCATATTTCTCACCTCACTCAAAGGGCTATCTAGGCCAAACCAACAAGTTTCTCACTCACTTCCCATACTTTACGAGCCTTCTCGACATCACTAGCTTCTTCAGACAACTGGTTTTCAAATGAAGCAGAGTCATGGTTCCAGCTCCAGTAGACACCTGACTTGGTCAAGCTTGGTTCACTTACAACCTATATAGCAAAGCAAAACCAGGTTAATTTTGATATGATTGTTTAATAAATTTAAATTTGGCATAATAGATTCTAAATTGTACCTGTGCCAATCGCTTTCCGGATTCTGCTTCAGACACATAGCCCTTGGTGATGTACTTCTGGAATGGTGGGAAAAGGGTCCTGAACAATGGAATATGCTCCCTGAACAAACCAGTTGTGGCAATGCAGCCTGGGTACAAGGAAGCAAATGTGATTCCAGTATCCTCGTGGTAACGACGGTGGAATTCTTGCATTGTGAGCATGTTGCAGACCTTGCTGTCCTTGTAAGCTTTTGCGCCATCAAATGCTGCTCCATCAATCATGGCAGAGCTGTTCATCCCATTTAGACCCCCTGAAAGACCCCTCAAGTCTCCCAAGTTGGCCTTTGGAGGTACATTCCCAGCCAATGTGTTTGTGTTGCCTATGATACAAAATTAAATCAAGAACAAAGATAAATCATTACTGATGATTAAGATAGGTCATTGATTAAAGTATGCTACAGTTTAAAATTTCTGTAATTTTTGTCGGAAGCCGGTATGTGTTAGTACCCGTGATTGAACCAACAATAATGAGTCTCCTTGATGGGTAATCAGATTTGTTCAAGTCATCAAGCAGCAATCTTGAAAGCAAGAAATGGCCCAAATGATTAGTCCCAACACTAAGTTCAAATCCATCAGCTGTGTATGTAGGTTCCTTGGCAGTTGGAAAATACACGGCTGCATTGCAAACAAGCACATCAAGTGGCCTCTCTGATCGCCTGAAGGTTTCTACAAATTGCCTAACACTATCAAGCGAGGCGAGGTCCAAATGCATTATCGTATAATTCTCCCTGGGCATGCCAGCTGATTTGGCTGCTCTTTCTGCCTTGAGAAAATCCCTGCAGGCCATAATCACATGCCACTTGCCTGTTTCTGCCAGTGCCTTGGCTGTGGCCAATCCCAACCCTGAAGAGGCTCCAGTAATGATCACACTTCCTTTCCTTAAGGTCTTCTTGCCTTCACCTGTTGCCCGGTTAACTGCAGGCGCCTCCGTGACCACTGATTGGGATCTTATAGCTCCAGCCTGTGATATTTGACTACAACCCCTCTGCAGAAAAAACCATATTAGTGTAAAACTCGATCACAGCAAACCCTGATTGGAAATCTTGAATTTTCCTGAAATCCAGCAGAACAAATAGTTACCTTAGTCCTCAAAGAGCTGAAGTCAGTTTTAAGACTGTCAGAGAATGTTACTCCAAAAAGACTAGTGTCCTTCAAAGAAACATTGGTTTTGCCCTGTAAATTTACACAAATTTAAAAAATCAGCAAGCAAAAAATGTGAGTATAGTCACAAATGACAAAACAAAAAAGATTTATAGACATACCTCTTTGTTGATGGAGAAAGAAGAGGGAAGGAAAGAAGCTGCCTGAAGAGCCATTCTTGGATATGTTTCAAAGATATTATTTCACTTCTTTTTCAGCAAAAATAAAGAACTTGTAGGAGCTGGGATATTTTAAGTGATGTTTGTGCATGTGTATTTATATATAAAAAGTGGTGGCCTGGTTGAATGCTGGCTGATTTGGAACTGTTTGTATAATTGTCTGCTGTTAGATAAAAGATAAAATGGTTGCAGGGGATATGATAAGTATATTGCTGATGCTGAATCTGACAATTAAATCCTAGCTAGCCAATCAAATTTCGTAGTTTGGATTTCCAAAATGATAGGATTAGTGGATTTGCAAAAATTTATTATCAAGAAGTGGGCCTTGTGGTGGGAACAGATATCCAAATAGACCATGCTTGTAGGTATGGGCTTTGAAATGGTATTCGAATATTAAGGGCACACTTCATGGATCATGCGGATATAAATGTACTGCACTACTGCTACACTTTGGTCACATGTCTCTCAGTTCTAGTTATGGCTTTATTTTTTCTTGTGAACATTGTTCAAGCATAAAAGTATATACTACAAATTGTTTTTTGTATGCATACAATTCAAATTCAAAGTGTTAAGAGTTTACAATCTGAAAAAGTTATTGAAACTAATGGTTCGTAATTTGAAGAACAAAGATTGAATGACCGACTGTGGTGCATATATAGGTTTAAGGTCCTTCCACGCTCATTGCTTGCCCAAGCCAGTGACTCCCTTTTTGTTGTATGCTCCAGGTTTATATAGCAAAATATTGACAAGGAATTATCCTCTATCGTTTCATATTTTAGTTTGTACTGGCCGATAACCCGCCAAGCACGGTTGATGATCATTATCTTAAATTTTTATTTTCTGGTTTTTTTTTAAATAAAATCATTTATTATATTCTTTCAATTAAATAATTTAGTGACTATTACTTACTTCGATATTAATATTTTTAAAAAAAAATCCTTGTTTCAGTTAACCATAATTTAATTATCAATAAAATTTATAGGGCCTGAATCAAGAGAAAGCAAACATTGAAAGACAACTGAAGAACCATTATTAGTTATTGGATTACTTCTAAATCAATATAATTGTCAATCAGATATGAATTGTCTCTAAATTATACATTTTATGTTTTTGGACAACTTTGCCCCTGATCTATATATAATAATATTTAATATATACATATTATTATGAAAATTATATAAGAGTTCTTAGTTTCTCCGTTTAAGGAATCAGAACATGATCCGATATTTATAATTCATTATAATATATGTTATCTATCATAAAAGTATAGAGGTCCTATAATATAAGAGTAACTATATTATTAATTGCATTTATTATTAATCTATTATAGACACTTTTTATATATTAATTAATGGAGCATGAAGTTGTATATAATACTATGTTCTCGACTTTTATTTTGATTTTTAGTTACAAGACTCGTAGTATAAAATTTCACTATTAAATTAAATTAATATTTAATAATACTATTTTAATTAATTGAATTTATATAACTTCATTAATTAATGGAGTCCTAAGTTGTATATAATACTATATTCTCGATTTTTTGTTAATAGACTTCTACTATCTAACTTCACTAATAAATTAAATTAATGTATAATATTTTAAAATTTATTAATTAAATTAATTTAATATTTAGTGGCATACTGCGGTATGCATGACATCTATACTATACTATAATAAGCGAAATAGGGTATAATTTATAGTTTGGTTAACCCTCTATTTTTAATTATCCCCTCTTTTTTGGTTATCCCCATTCACAACCGTTAGATCTTCAGTTCAAATAGATCATGACCGTTAGATATAACAATACTAAAAGTTGTTATATACTGAGGTCTAAGGTTCGATTCCCGCCAACAACATAGTAATTTATATTTAATATTACTAACTATTATTATATATAAAGATGTAAGGTTCAAATTCTTACAATAACATATTAAAATTAATATTTATAATATTATTATACTAAACTATAAACAAATTATTAAAAATTAAAAGTAATTCGTACTTTGCACGGGCTATAAGCTAGTTTGTATTAAATATAAATTAATATGTTGTTGGCGGGAATCGAACATTGGACCTCTGCAAATAACAACTTTTAGTATTGTTATATCTAACGGTCATGATCTATTATTTGAGTTGCTCATCAATTATTTGAGTTCCTCTATTTTAAATAATTAAAATTAAAACTCCTTCTTTAGGTCATATTTTTTAGAAAAGAAATCATTTTTTAACATTAACTTTAACATTTTCAAAATAGAAAATGTTTTCGAATTTGTAGGGAAGAAGAAGTTAGATTTATATATTCAAAATAAAAAAGAAATTTAATATTTCAATTTTTTTTTAACATAAACATTTTTGAAATAGAAAAGGTTTTGAATTTGTATTGAAGAAAAATTCAAATTTACATATTCGAAATAAAATTTTAATATTTTATTTTTTATTCAAAAATTACATAAAACACGACACGAAATGTACATGAAATGAAGGTACACGAACACGAAACAAAGAAAATTCTTAACGGATCGGTTTTAAATTTGACATTACGTATATTAAACACGAAAGTACACATGACGAAACTATACGTAAGGAACGAATTGCCAAATCTATTTTTTATATATATTCATCTACATACAAATACATAAATACACAGATGCATCGTGCGTGTTGTTTGATAAAACATTAAAAATGCATTAAGTAATAATTTCTTGGTACATGATAATACTTATGGGGTGGTTGCAAGCCGAAGCATTTCGAGGAGATTAGCATGTAATCCTGTGGACGAAGAACTTCCTAGAACATCCTTAACAATGCTATATATCTGTGTAATTTGAGCTTTAATGCCTCCACTTGGCACAACTGCTTTTGGTATGCTAAAACACATCACCCGTAGAGTATCACCATCGTAGATCAGTGCGATATTATCAGTAGACAATTCAAGGTGAATTTTAAATGATCTAAATAATGCCACACCCATCTTGATGATTTATTTGTAAAGAAATAAAGAATCAGTACTTCAATAAAAGCAATAAATGGTTAGAAAGAAAATAAGAGATATGTATATACCTAGATATGTAAGTTCTGAATCCAAGCTCACAAATTCTTTGTCGAAGATATGCACTCAATAAAATATTATATCTGCCAATGACAAGATATTTTTTTTCAACCTCCATGTTGGCCACTGCTTGTAAGAAAAATTCTTTTGGTAGAAGTTTCAGTTCTCTAGTAATGAGACGTGCTTGTGCTATTGAATTACAAATAACAAACGAAACCTCCATATCTCCTATAATTCCACGAAGTCCATTTTCTTCAACGAACACATCAACTTTCTGTCATGCAAACATAAAATACTTAGCAAGAGATAAATGTTGGTGGCCATAAACACATAAACATGAATCAAAAGCATTACTTTAGTCGCCATTATATTATACTAGAGACTTTTCCATTATAAACATGAATGCATAAGAATATGTTGATTGAAGGAATGGAGAGTCCCTTTGAATTATGATATAAATAAATTAGTCTTAATAAAGTGATACGATGATAGCTACTGTCAAGATAGAGGGGACCATTGACCTGTAGTCCTTGCTTGCTACTCACCGCCTGTATCATTTTAGAGTTACTTCTATTTTAAGAAAGTGTAACATTGTTACATACTATTTTTCTTAAAAAATTTGTGCATTTCATATTTAAAATGAGAGTAATGTCACCTACCGCAAAATGAATAAAATTTACGGAACTCACATTTGAGACAAGTGTTATGAAAAATTTGAAATCCCTATTATTTTTACCTTTTATCTTAGCTCCATGATTGGGTGTTCTTGTTGGTTTCGGCTATCCTATTTTTTGGTAAGAGTCAGTGTCTATTTTTTCATGTTTCCCCATACTGTCCTTTAGCTTGCTTCACTATTTAACCCCAATAATTTAAATTTTCTCCTTTTTTGTCAATAAATTATGTATAAAAAATGATTGGTCAACGAATTATTATGGAAGAGGTTAATGACTTATGAACTGAGTCTAGATAAATTTTCGATAAACAAGTTGAATACGATCGAATTTTTTGTTAACAATTCATGTGAAACAGATTGTGCTCAATTGTGTTTCTATACAATTTGTACCATGCCAACAAGGAGTTCGTTTCATTCCGCATTCTAAAAATCGGTCAAAGCTGTCGATTAATCGACGCCTAGAAGCTAGGCGGTGTAAAAATATTTATTTTTTAAGAAAATTAGTTAAAAATGTTTTTGAAAAAATTTGAATCTTACATTTGAATCTTACATATCTATACTATCTATACTATACTATAATTAGCGAAATGGGGTATAATTTGTAGTTTGGTTAACCCTCTATTTTTGGTTATCCCCTCTTTTTTTAATTTATCCCATTCACAACCGTTAGATCTTCAGTTCAAATAGATCATGATCGTTAGATATAACAATACTAAAAGTTGTTATATACAGAGGTCTAATGTTCAAATCCCGCCAACAACGTAGTAATTTTTATTATATATTACTAACTATTATTATATATAAAGATGTTGTTGTATTTGACTTAATTTGTAAAATAAAAAGGAAATAAAATAAAAATAATATATTAGTATTGTGTATTGATTAGTAAGTTACATTTCATGATATTGATTGATATTATTAATAAGTAATAAATGGGCGGTTACAAATATTGGAGTGGAGGTGATGAAGGAATAGCCTATATATGGTGAACCAGATTCAAGAGAAAAGGCACTCAAGAATATAGAGATAAGCCTGTTCGATTCATGGCCGGAACTCCAATATCTCTCTCTATTTTTCATATTGTAAACTACCATTATATATGTTTACATGTTCAAAACACTTCATTGGTATCAGAGCTTCGGACTTCTAACTGTTTTCGGACCACCAGTTTGTACATCAGCAGCTTTTCTTTACCGCTAAGTGTGCAGAGTGGTTTTGGCATGTCTCTCTCCATCTTGTTATGATATTGGGGGTGTTATCTATATCTCTTATGTTTTTAGATTGCGTGTCTATTATCCTATATATATATTTTTTGGTTAATTGATTGTGTGTGGTTTTGTGATTATATACGTATATATTTATTTTATTTTGTTTGGTAGATTGGATCTCTCTCCATAGTTCACACAATCACACTGTTTTCTTTCTTGCCTTGTTTTAAGAATTGCTTCTTAATCCAATTCAACTAGCATTTTTGGTCCTTCATCTCTTTTCTTATGTAATCTGCCTCAATGTTTAAAATGGAACAATGCATATAATCTTTGGTATTATGTGTTTTTTATGCTATTTGTTAGGTTGTGTCCTTTTAAATTAGTAGGAAGTCATTTTTTTGATAACTTGTTTTTAGTATCTGGTTTTTTTTTTTGTGTTTGCTTGATTATTTCTTGGATTTAGATTGGTTTAACTATATTCATTCTTTTCTTTTGGTGTTGGTAATAGTAATTCCTCCATGATTTATTTTTCGTATTCCTTAGAGTGCCTGTATCCTTGTACTAGTTCCTCTCCCCACTCTAGTACCACTTTATGCATTCGGCTAATTAAATATTTTGTCATCTATTGATCTTGTTGATATTTTTAAATGGCATGTTTTAGTAATTGCACATGTATGTGCTTTTGGTTTATACATTAATTTTTTTTCCCCTTAATTGTATCAATCTTATTTAGTTTTTATTGCGAGTAAAGAGTGTTCAATTTTATATTCTCAGTCCAATGTGTGATATTGGTAAATTATTTGATTTTTTTAAGGTTAGAAGGATTGATAAATTGATTGTGTCCATATCGTATGGAGCAAAAAAAAATGTAATTCTGGCAAATATGTTGATTGCATTTGAATTGGTAATTGTTGAATGCTACCAAATATGATAGAATAAACAAAAATTGTTTTAATATAATATGAAAAATTGCCGTTAAAAATGGCGATATTTTTTGGGACTGAGAAAAGAGTATAAAATGTAGGCAACGGTCAAAAATGATGGCCAAGTTGATAATGCCGAAAAAAATTGGTAAAAATGATATTGGTTGGAGCAAGTAAGATTGATTGCAAAGATACAGAAATTGTCATAGAAAAGGATGATTATATACAAGAATAATTTTTGTGAATAAAGGGTATTATAAAAAAAATAGTGGAGGATATATTGAAAGCTTAACTGTTAGGTCCGATAAGATTGTAGAAGGGGGGGTTGAATACAATCTATATCATTTTCTCCAAATTTGTCCTTTAAATAAAATTTAATTCAAACAAATTTGTGCGGAATAAAA
Organism: Kitagawia praeruptora; assembly: GCA_037693485.1. NCBI lineage: Eukaryota > Viridiplantae > Streptophyta > Magnoliopsida > Apiales > Apiaceae > Kitagawia > Kitagawia praeruptora. Next base: position 136,785,812 of record CM075353.1, read on the forward strand.
TAACACAAATTTCAAGTTGAATATAACAATATATTAACTTGATGGGTGTTACAAAATCAGTACAAGTGATTATCAAGAAATTAATAACTAATTAGAAAATTCAACATGAACTTTTCTAATTTAGTTAATAAAAATCAAGATATCAATTTAAGAACTAGGAAACTTAATTCGCTAGTATTACACAAGTCACAAATAATCAAGTTCTAATGGATACAATTTTTGATTCAAGAACTCAAGAATTTATGGCAATTTAATTGCTTGAAAGATGAGAGAGTTTTGATGTTGTTTGCTTCTATCTTTTCGTCCGTGTATGTGTTCTGTGTGTATTGTTTTTATGTCTGTGAAGCTTCTGTCTCTTTTAACACAACAATTGCCAACTGTCATAATGTCTATTTAATACTATTATGACAGTTTCTTGAGCTTCTATGACACTTGCAAGGCTGCTATGACAGTTGCTGTGTGAAGACCATTATGACAGTTCCATTATGACAGTCAGCATCATGACAGTTCCATTATGACAGTTTCCACTATGACAGTCTTCATTATGACAGTTTCACTGAACTTCACTATGACAGTTTTCATTATGACAGTTCCAATAAACTTCATTATGACAGTCTTCTATAACTTCCATTATGACACTCTGCCATGACACTCCAACAGCCGTGACCTGCTACTTTTCTAAATCAAGTCACCTGACCACTTTTCTTGATTTAAATTCGTGGACAATTTTTTAACTAATTAAAAGAGGCTTCGTTGAAATGCTTTTTAACCCGCACAACTTATAATCTTTAATTAATAAATAATTATTTTAATCCAGAAATTATAAAAATAAATATCTAATATTATTAGATATTTATAAATATAATTTTCTAAATAAATAAAATATTTATTAATATAAAATTATACTTAAACTCTAAACTGCGGTTACCTGAGCGTCTGGAACCGGACTCCTTTTGCTTAACAAAAAATATATCAATTCCAACCGGGGTTCCAGCTTTAAGAATATATCACTTTCCATATTCTTGTGATAATTCTATTTTCTCATAATCCGTCCAGGTGTAAGCTGCGGTCTCTTGAGGATGTGAAACCGGACTCCTTTTGCTTAGCAAAAATACAACAATTCTAACCGGGGTTTCAGCATCAAGAATATATCACTTAGAATTTCTTTATGATAATTCTTTTTCCTCGTAGCCAGTCCACTTGATAGTAAAATCCTTGTGGTTAATTAATTTAGCACTTCTGTTGCTTGCACAATGATTTTCTCACATACCAGTCTTGATAGCATGAACCACTGAAGTTAATGACGAATAACCACTGTTTAATGTTGACACTCGATGTACTGTCTGGTTCATGAGTGACTAACCGCAATGACTGTTCTTCATATTTTGACTTTTAAATCTGGTTCCTTTTCTTTTCTCATCTCTCTCTTTAATCTTCTGTACTGTCTCTGTCACCTTTGAAATCTCTGTCACTTTAAATGAATCCACTTCTTAACGAATACTACACTGAGGCTTGATCAGATGACTGAGCTTCTTTCAATGTAGTAATTCCTCAAGTCTGTAGATTGACCTTGATCTTTTTCTTCTGACAGATAATAAAATCTGAGATTCCTTGTGACAGTCTATATACTATTCACTATTACAATCTTGTTTAAGTTGAGTTGTATCCTCGAAATACAAATAGGCTACATCATATGCCTTTCAATCTCCCCCTATTTGTTTGTTAGACAATAACAAGCAAATACCTAGAGGATAACTCAACTAACTCACTTAAACAAGAAAAAGATTAAGCATTTAGGAGCTTAGCAAATAGTACATTAAAAAAAATTTCTCTGGTTTAAATTTAACAATTCCAGAATCCTCAGTTGATGAAATGATAGATGATTGTTCCTCTAGCACTGAACTGATCTTCAATAGATAACTCATCTTCATTTCTGATTCTTCATATCTCTGCCTGATAATCCTTCACATCTTACAATGGTGATTATCAGCAGTTCTTGATTTACAATCACTTCCCTTCTCTAACACAGCTTTTCTCAATTAAGAAAAACAACTGCTCCTAATAAATAGACAATGGTGAATCAATACCATTTCTCTAACTTCTAGGAAATCTACTACTCCTCCAGTTAGCCTTTATACATAGTACATTGAAAGACTAATAGAATAGTATTGTGATGTAAGCTTCTCCTTATATCTCCCCTTTCTTCTCAACTGAATCTCCTTACTTTTCCATTTAAGGTTCCCCCTTAGTAACTTGACTTGCTTCTCCTCCAAAGCACGGTCTGTAAATGCTCCCCCTTTCTAATCTACTCTCCTTTTTCTTGTACCCCTTTACTTCTCCCCCTTAGTTGAGGAATCCTCCAATCAATTGGTTGACAAAGTAGTTGTACCAATTATAGAGTTCTTTGTTAGAAAGGAAGTTTCATTTTCTTCCTCACTGTGAGTGTGTGATAGTGTTTAGTGTACCTCACAAGTGTTTCACTCTTCTCTCCACTCATTTGTGTTGAGTGTCTCACTTCTCTCTGTGTTTACACTCTTACTCACTAGTGTATCACTCATTTCACTCATAGCTCCAACATCGATTAGTGTACCTGCAAGGAAAAATCACCCTAGCCTCTTCAAGAGAGGTCAGTGGTGGTGCAATGGGAGTTCGCAAATCCCAAATCCTCGTTGGACTCGTCAGACGAATCTGAGTCATAATCTACAAGTTGCTAATTTCCCTTTTAAAGGTTTTCAGATTTGAATTCTGAGAAGGTAAACAATGATCTAGAAATTTAGCATTGAGATCAATATTTCCTTCTTATGTCTGTGAAGACAATTAGTTCATTAAAGAATCTTTAACTTATAATCCTAACCGTAAAATGGTTGGATTACAGGTTTCCGTCAAATCATCCTTAGTGTGTGCATTCTCACTTTGTGCATATGAAATATTTTGGTTAGTGTATAAGGTAGTGACTCTCCAACTGAATATCCCACACATCCTTATTTGCTGCATCACGTGCAGTTACTCCCTGGTGACCTCTAGTCTGATAGGTTACTTCCTTTTAGGGTGTAAGATAGAATGTGTTTGAGTTTGACTGTAGTCTGGGATAAAAGTTGTTGGGTTTACAACCTTATGACTAAACATGTGAGAAAACAAAATTCCATGTAGATGAACCTGCATCACAGAATATGAGCATATAGAGATAGAATGATATACAGTTGTGATTTCAAAAGATTTACAATGTAAGAAATCACAACTATAGAAAGAGATTTTGAGTTAGGAAATATAAAGAGATTGAGTCGGTTTTACTAAACAAAAACATAAACAAAAATCCAATTAACAATAAATATTAATCAAATTAATGAATGTTAATGTTTAAACCACTACAAACAAAACTATTTTATCATGTTTTAGATCCTGTATGTTAGATACCAACTGTTACCACTTGTTAACACTTGTTAGGTCTTGTCTTCCAATTGTTAGAACCTGAAAATCAAACGTTAGTTCCTAAACAATTGAATTGACATATATCATTTTGATACCAACAATGTTCCTTAATAAGAAATTCTGTTAATAACAACAACACAACAAAGAATTAGAATTAAAACTGCAGGTTATGTGTGTGTCAAACAGAAGAAGTACAAAAGAACCAAGTACAGGGACCTGTTTGTAAGTTTTGAAAGTATAGTGACTAAACTGAAAAACTATACAAACTATTTATAAACACATGAAAAATAATATACAAAAATAAGAAATAATATACATAAAAATAATATTAAATAAAAACTAAAAAGAAAAGAAAATTACGATTTTTTTTTATTATTATTATTCAAAAATAACTGTATTAATAATATTTACAGAATATTAGAAATAAAAGAAAATAATTTACAAAAATAATTACAACAATAAAATTACTTAAAAATAGCTAAATAGAAAATAATAAAAATACCATAGGTTATCCTTTTTACGAAATCAAACATTAATAACAAAAGGACAAACACTACAAAATATTAAATAAACTATTAACTATTTACATAAATATTTGTAGTAAATTAATAAATCTATATATTTTCTTAATAAAATAACTTTCTTATAGAAAACCATTTAAAAAGAAAATATGACTTATTAAATCAACACAAATATTCAAAAGTAATTTTCAACAAAAATAGATTTCTCACTAATTTCAACTTGTAAAATTTGAGAAAAATATTTTTAAGAAAATTAAAATATTCTAAAATTAAAAGAAGTAAGTAGGAATATATTAAGAAGATAATGACAATGATTTAAGAATTAACAAGCAAGAAGATAAGTTGATAAAATAATTATACAAGTGATTTTAATAACAAATATTAACAAAGTAATCACTTATAAATTATTAAAGAGCAAACCTCAGATATTAACTAGTTTAATTACTAGGACTATTTAACATACCCAATTCACCAACAATTCTGGTGAATGTGGATTCGTCAAGAGACTTAGTAAAAATATCTGCTGTTTGTTCTTCCGTGGGTACAAAATGTAACTCCACGGTACCATTCATGACATGCTCTCGAATAAAATGATACCTGATATCGATGTGCTTTGTTCTCGTATGCTGCACAGGATTGTTGGAGATTGCTATGGCACTTGTATTGTCACACAAGATAGGAATTTTGTCAAGTACAAAGCCATAGTCCCGTAGCTGATTCCTAATCCACAAGATCTGAGCACAACAGCTTCCAGCAGCTATGTATTCAGCTTCAGCTGTTGAGTTGGAAACTGTTTGTTGCTTCTTGCTGTACCAGGAAACCAACCTGCCACCTAGGAATTGACAACTCCCAGAGGTGCTTTTCCTATCTACAACACTTCCTGCATAATCTGAATCTGTATATCCAACAAGATTAAAACCAGAATCTTTAGGGTACCAGATGCCTAAGTTAGGCGTACCCTTAAGATATCTTAAGATTCGTTTAACAGCAATGAGATGAACATCTCTAGGATCCGATTGGAACCTTGCACACAAACATGTAGCATGCATAATATCTGGTCTACTTGCAGTAAGGTAAAGTAATGAGCCTATCATACCTCTGTAGCTTGTGATATCTACCTTAGCAGAATTTTCACATGCTCCAAATTTAACAGCTGTAGATGATGGTGTTCTTGCTGAAGACGAGTCCTCCATTTGATATTTCTTGAGGAGCTCTCTGACATACTTGGATTGACAGATAAATATACCATCTGTCCTTTGACTTACTTGCAATCCAAGAAAGAACTTCAGCTCACCCATCATGCTCATTTCAAACTTACCCTGCATTAACTTAGCAAATTTCTTGCAAAGAAGATCATTAATAGACCCGAATATTATATCATCCACATAGATTTGAACTAATATTGTATCATTTTTATGTTTCTTTGTGAAGAGAGTTTTGTCTATGACACCTCTAACAAAACCATTTTCAATTAAAAATTCAGAGAGAGTGTCATACCATTTCCTTGGTGCTTGCTTAAGACCATAAATAGCCTTGAAGAGAAAGTAGACATAGTCCATGAATTCTGGATCTTCAAAGCCAGGGGGCTGTTCTACATATACCTCTTCATCTAGCTTACCATTCAGAAAGGCACTCTTGACATCCATTTGATAAACCTTAAAGTTTGAGAATGCTGCGAATGCCAAGAATATTCTGATAGCCTCAAGTCTTGCCACTGGAGCGTAGGTTTCATCATAATCAATGCCTTCAGCTTGTGAATAACCCTTTGCTACCAGTCTTGCTTTATTTCTTGTCACTGTACCATCTTCATCTAGCTTATTTCTGAATACCCACCTTGTGTCAACCACTTTCCTGTCTTTGGGTCTGGGTACCAGCTTCCATACTTCTTGTTGTTTGAATTGATTGAGTTCATCTTGCATAGCAATCACCCAATCAGGATCAGAAAGAGCTTCCTCAGTTTTCTTAGGTTCCATTTCAGACAGAAACCCTGAATAGTTACATTGATTTTGAGTAGCACTTCTAGTTTTGACACCAACATCTGGATCACCAATAATCAGCTCAAAAGGATGAGCTCTATTCCAAACAATCTGTCTGGGAAGATTAGATCTTGATGATTCGCCTTGTTCTTCATTGTGATGTTGTGTGTGACCAGTTGACCCTTCATTGTCTCCCCCTGAGTTGTTGCCAGGTTGACTAGATGATTGTTCAGGAGTGTCAGGGGTATCTTCATTATTATCATTGTTTTCATCACCATTACCCTGATCATCATCATTATTATCATTGTTGTCATTAGCATCAGCAAAAATCTCAGGTGCATTGTCATCATCTGAATCTGTATCTGTCATGTCATCGAAAGATAGCTTTTCAGATGGATCCTCAGTTTGGATACTAGGGAGTTTAGTGTCATCAAATGTTACGTTGACACTTTCCATCATCTTCTGTTCATCAATCACATACACCCTGTATGCCCTCATTGAATAACCAATAAAAATTGCTTCAAATGCTTTGGTATCGAATTTACCACCTTGATCATCACCTTCTTTAAGCACAAAGCATTTTGCCCCAAATACATGAAAGTATTTGAGTGATGGTTTCTTATCAGCCATAATTTCATAGGGTGTTTTCATATGGTCTTTATTGATTAGAGTTCGATTCTGGGTATAGCAAGCAGTGTTGACAGCTTCAGCCCAAAAGTACAATGGAAGCCTTGATTCACTTAACATAGTACGTGCAGCTTCAATCAAGGTTCTATTCTTTCTTTCCACTACTCCATTTTGCTGAGGAGTTCTTGGAGCTGAGTATTGTCTGGTTATACCCTTCTCAGTGCAGAAGTCATTTAGAACTGCATTCTTGAATTCAGTTCCGTTGTCTGATCTTATAGCTCTCACTGGATACGTAGAATCTCGCTCAATTAATTTGATGTGATCAATCACCAGTTGTGGAGTCTCATCTTTAGAATTCAAAAATAGGACCCATGTGTATTTTGAAAAATCATCAACGATCACTAGAGCATATCTCTTCCTTGACATAGACATCACATTAACTGGACCAAACAAATCCATATGAAGTAATTGTAATGGTTCAGTTATTGAAGATGTGTCAGTGCTCCTGTGACTTGCCCTTTTTAGCTTGCCTTTTTGACATGCATCACACAGTCCTTCTTGAGTGAATTCCATTGAAGGCAAACCTCTCACCAATTCTCTTTTAACTAGAGAATTCATTGTCTTGAAATTTAGATGAGAAAGTTTCTTGTGCCATAGCCAACTCTCGTCATTAGATGCTTTAGTGTAGAAGCAAGTAATTTCTGCAGTGGTTCCTGAGTTCATATTGGCTACGTACAGATTGCCTTTTCTAACTCCTGTCAGTTGTGGCTTTTCATTTCTCTTGTGTGAAATTAGACAATTCTTCTTGTTGAAATAAACTTCATATCCTTTGTCACAGAATTGACTAACACTGAGCAAATTGTGCTCAAGTCCTTTCACAAAAGAAACTTCATCAATGATAACATTTCCAGCTTCAAGTTTGCCATATCCATCAGTTCTACCTTTGCTGTTATCTCCAAAGGTAACTACTGGGTCGGCCTTCTCCACCACATTTGTCAGCAGGGTTCTGTCACCAGTCATATGCCTTGAACATCCACTGTCCAAGATCCAGGTTACTCGTTCAACCTGTTCAACACCCTGCAATGACAAATGGATTAAACCTTCTTCGGAACCCAAATTTGATTGGGTCCAGAATATTTAAAGAATTGGCCTTTGTCAGGCAAAACAACATTTTTCACCTTAACACCAATTTTACCATTAGTCAACAAGCATTTTACCCTATAAACAGATTTTACAATCTTTTGTTTCATTTTGGGTATCCATGTTTGTTTACCAGCAATAACACTTGTTTCATTCACTGGACATTTGACCTTGTAAACAGCCTTAGTAAAACTTTGTTTAGGCTTAGGTACAAATGTCTCTCTCCTACCATGAGGAAGACTAGCAGTCTTTGATCTAACATTATTATTCCTGTTCATGTGTTGTCGAGGAGCAGTCTTATTAGCACATGCATGATTACCATTAAAGTAAGCAGACATTACATTAAAAGCACAAGACATACAATTGACAACACCACATGCTTTATGAGAAGTATCAATAACAGGCATGGTATTCATGTTAGACATGTTATTATTCTGCTTCAACTTGTTATCACCTAACTCAATTTTAGATGAACTGGGAACAAACTTCACTGGTTTCATAGAAACAACCTTATTAGATTTAACATTTTTGGTTGTAGGTGTCTTAACAGATTTTTCATTAAGTTGGACACTTCCACTAGCAATGTCCTCAGTACGCATCTCCTCTTGAATAACAAGAGAAGTCATATCTAGAGGCTCTGCAACAGACTTCTTAAAGAGTGGATCTTCAACATTCTTAAGCACATGTGGTATTCCCCTTTCTTTAGCACTAACAGGATTAGGGGAATTTATGCCTAACATTCCAACAGCTTCGTTGTAGCCAAACCCTATTCCTACGGTTTGTTCTACAGCTTGTTTATTGAATAACTCTTTAGAAATTTTCACAGAATTAAAACAAGCAGATAATTTGACATTCTGTTCCTTTATCTTAGTTTCAAGTTCAGCAACTTTAGCAATTTGTTTATGCATGTATTCTGATATCGACTTTTCTCTGTAGTTAAGTCGAGCTATTTCTTTTATTTGCTGATCTTGATTATCAGGCACCTTTTTTAACTCTAACACTTCATTTTCAAGTTTAGTGTTTAATAGAGTTATTCTTTCAATTTGTTTCTTTGCATTACCCATGGAATTATATAAGCTATCAATCAACTCAGCGTCAGTAAGAATTACCGGTGTGGTGTAATAAGTTGATGACTCAGCATTTGCCACCAGTGCAAAGTTTCCATATTCCTCATCTTCGCTATCTGTGTCATCCCAGCTTTTACCAGCAGCTACATATGCCCTTCCAGTCTTCTTCTTTTCAGAAGCATAATCTTTCTTCTGTGCTTGCTTTGGTTTGTGACACTCAGTAGCAAAGTGTCCCAACTCATTACAGTTGAAGCAACGAATCTTGCTTCTGTCAACAGTTCCAGTTTTGTAACCTCCCCTGTTACTAGAGGATGAAGAACCTCCTCTCTGAAATCTGTTATTTGACTTAAACCTGAACTTTGGATTTCTTCTAAATCTGAAGTTACTGAATTGTCTCACCAACATAGCCATAGATTCATCTTCTAATTGATCCAGCTCTTCTAGTGAATAGAATTCACTACCATCCTGAGTAGCTGGTGTTTGGCCATGTTCAACTTCAGTTTGTTCCTTGTTGAAGCTGATAGGTTGAACAACTTTAGCTTCCACTTCCTTAGGAACCTCAGCTACTAAAGCTGTAGAAGAACTTGCAACTCTGCCTTTGCCAGAGAACTCCTTCTGCTGTATTTGTTCTAATTCATATGTTTTTAGAACACCAAACAGCCTGTCAAGAGCAATCTTATTTAAATCTCTAGATTCTCTGATGGCAGTTATTCTATGCTCCAGGTGAGTAGGCATAGTCAGTAGAAACTTCATGTTGATCTCCTTCTGAGTATATTGTTTTCCATGAACTTGCAAGTTGTTGATTATTTTGTTATACCTTTCGAACACTTCCTGAATGCCTTCGTTAGGGCCAGCTCTAAAGTGTTCATATTCAGAGGTCAAAATTTGAAGTCTATTTTCCCTGACTTCATCAGTCCCTTCATTAATAGTCTCAATAGTTTCCCAGATGTGCTTAGCAGTTTTACAATTCATTACATGGCTATACATTACAGCATCTAGGGAATCTATTAGAATGAGTCTCAGATTTTTGTCCAATCCAGCATCCTCCTTTTCATCAGGAGTATAGTTCTTAGGGTCCTTTTGATAAGATTTAGCAGGTATTGTTACAACTCCATCAGTAACAACTTGTTCTTCATGAACCATAGGAATTTTTGGTCCATTTTTCAAAACATCCAAATATTTGGAACAACTCCATTTTATTTTTCCACATATCATAATTATCCTTATTAAATATGGGAATCTTAACAATGGCTTTTGAAGACATGATGAATTTTTAAGTGAGTTAAAAATTCGAGATAAATTTTGATTGAATAAAAATAGGATCTTGATTTGTGTATCAATCAATAGGCTCTGATGCCAATTGTTAGGTCCGATAAGATTGTAGAAGGGGGGGTTGAATACAATCTATATCATTTTCTCCAAATTTGTCCTTTAAATAAAATTTAATTCAAACAAATTTGTGCGGAATAAAATAACACAAATTTCAAGTTGAATATAACAATATATTAACTTGATGGGTGTTACAAAATCAGTACAAGTGATTATCAAGAAATTAATAACTAATTAGAAAATTCAACATGAACTTTTCTAATTTAGTTAATAAAAATCAAGATATCAATTTAAGAACTAGGAAACTTAATTCGCTAGTATTACACAAGTCACAAATAATCAAGTTCTAATGGATACAATTTTTGATTCAAGAACTCAAGAATTTATGGCAATTTAATTGCTTGAAAGATGAGAGAGTTTTGATGTTGTTTGCTTCTATCTTTTCGTCCGTGTATGTGTTCTGTGTGTATTGTTTTTATGTCTGTGAAGCTTCTGTCTCTTTTAACACAACAATTGCCAACTGTCATAATGTCTATTTAATACTATTATGACAGTTTCTTGAGCTTCTATGACACTTGCAAGGCTGCTATGACAGTTGCTGTGTGAAGACCATTATGACAGTTCCATTATGACAGTCAGCATCATGACAGTTCCATTATGACAGTTTCCACTATGACAGTCTTCATTATGACAGTTTCACTGAACTTCACTATGACAGTTTTCATTATGACAGTTCCAATAAACTTCATTATGACAGTCTTCTATAACTTCCATTATGACACTCTGCCATGACACTCCAACAGCCGTGACCTGCTACTTTTCTAAATCAAGTCACCTGACCACTTTTCTTGATTTAAATTCGTGGACAATTTTTTAACTAATTAAAAGAGGCTTCGTTGAAATGCTTTTTAACCCGCACAACTTATAATCTTTAATTAATAAATAATTATTTTAATCCAGAAATTATAAAAATAAATATCTAATATTATTAGATATTTATAAATATAATTTTCTAAATAAATAAAATATTTATTAATATAAAATTATACTTAAACTCTAAACTGCGGTTACCTGAGCGTCTGGAACCGGACTCCTTTTGCTTAACAAAAAATATATCAATTCCAACCGGGGTTCCAGCTTTAAGAATATATCACTTTCCATATTCTTGTGATAATTCTATTTTCTCATAATCCGTCCAGGTGTAAGCTGCGGTCTCTTGAGGATGTGAAACCGGACTCCTTTTGCTTAGCAAAAATACAACAATTCTAACCGGGGTTTCAGCATCAAGAATATATCACTTAGAATTTCTTTATGATAATTCTTTTTCCTCGTAGCCAGTCCACTTGATAGTAAAATCCTTGTGGTTAATTAATTTAGCACTTCTGTTGCTTGCACAATGATTTTCTCACATACCAGTCTTGATAGCATGAACCACTGAAGTTAATGACGAATAACCACTGTTTAATGTTGACACTCGATGTACTGTCTGGTTCATGAGTGACTAACCGCAATGACTGTTCTTCATATTTTGACTTTTAAATCTGGTTCCTTTTCTTTTCTCATCTCTCTCTTTAATCTTCTGTACTGTCTCTGTCACCTTTGAAATCTCTGTCACTTTAAATGAATCCACTTCTTAACGAATACTACACTGAGGCTTGATCAGATGACTGAGCTTCTTTCAATGTAGTAATTCCTCAAGTCTGTAGATTGACCTTGATCTTTTTCTTCTGACAGATAATAAAATCTGAGATTCCTTGTGACAGTCTATATACTATTCACTATTACAATCTTGTTTAAGTTGAGTTGTATCCTCGAAATACAAATAGGCTACATCATATGCCTTTCATTAACTGTGCTCGGAATATAGAGCATTTATTTGTTTTTTTTAAAAAAAGAAAAAGGTTGAAAAGAAGATTGATTGTCTGTGAAGACGAAATTGTTAATGAAATTGATAATGCTGTACAAGAGAAATTTCTAGTGAAACTCTAAATTGGGAGTACAAAATTTATGATAATGAGTTGGCTATACATTTTCGGTTTAGAAAATATGAAAATTGATTGGATTAACTTTTAACACATTTGTAATGACTGAGTTAGAGGAACTCATAAAAGAAATAAGGGCAAATGTCTTGAAAAGGGAAATATCATTGACACCCACCTAAAAGTGGGTAGGATTGGAAAATTGTCAATGATTGAAAATAGGAAAGCTATTTTGAGAAATATTTCGAGAAATAAGAAACTGTATTTGAGGATACAAGATATTTTGTTGTCATCTATGTGATTATGACAATAAAAGTTATTAAATATTGAGGCATGTGTTGAAGTAGATCAAAATAAATATTATGATCTGAATATTGGTATTGAATATATTAGTGCATTTTCGCAAGAATATGAATCATCAAAGGAAAATAATGAAAAATGATTTTGAGTCACGTTTGAAAGAATCAAGTGTGGGAGTTGTGTCATCAACCCCAATATAGAAAATTCATAAGTTGTATATGAATTTTTGAAAGGGAAAGGTGAGAAAAATGTGTATAGAAGTATGTTCAAATGCGAAAGGTTTTACGAAGAAATTGAGAAAATTTTTGTCGAGAATGAATTTGACAATAGTGTTTGTATTTTGATAAGTGGGGGTTTGTTTACTATATTATCAGTATATGTTAATGATATATTGTTGTTAGTAATTAATAAAGGAATGCTTAACAAAACTAGGTTGGAACTTAGTGGGAAGGTTGAGAATATCAGTGAAATCTGATAAGTTCATGGAATTAAATATTTTATATATTTAGTGTGAACCAGAATGGTATCCGAGTTAAATGCTTAATCGTTTTAGGATGCAAAATTGCAGTCCGGCGCCAACCCATTGGTAATGGAGAAACGGTTAATGCGAAAAAGTCACTTGATGTATCATGTGCGCAAGTAGTCGGAAGTTCGATGTTGTGTAATCGATTGACTTGACTTGGCGTATTTAATTGGTCTAGTGACTGGATACAAAAAAAATCCTAATCAAACCTAGCAAGAGGTTGTGAATAAGATAATGAAGTACTTGAAGTGTACATTGCACTACTAATTGGTTATGAGGCAGACGTGCCTGAATTTATTGATTGTTCTGGTGTAGATTTCGAAGGTGATAAGATAATGAGAGTTCAACTTCGGAAGACATATTCATTTATGGTGGATCCGAAGTTATGAATGTAAGAAACATGAATGTGTTTGCAAGAAGTGAAAGTGACAATGTTTAATTAGAGATTGTGAATTTTTAACAAAAGGTATTTTTGTGTAAGTATTTGTCAAACATGTTAGTTTTGATTGGACTTAGAAATGTTTGAGTCATTTAATATGAAATGTTATTCTACTAAATAGTGAAAATTCATATTTGAAATATAGACTCTAGAAAAGGTGGGAGTCTCAAAAAGTATTTGACAAATGCGTCAAGTGGAAGATGTTGTATTTGACTTAATTTGTAAAATAAAAAGGAAATAAAATAAAAATAATACATTAGTATTGTGTATTGATTAGTAAGTTACATTTCATGATATTGATTGATATTATTAATAAGTAATAAATTGGCGGTTACAAATATTGGAGTGGAGGTGATGAAGGAATAGCCTATATATGGTGAACCAGATTCAAGAGAAAAGGCACTCAAGAATATAGAGATAAGCCTGTTCGATTCATGGCCGGAACTCCAATATCTCTCTCTATTTTTCATATTGTAAACTACCATTATATATGTTTATAGGTTCAAAACACTTCAGATGTAAGGTTCGAATTCTTCCAATAACATATTAAAATTAATATTTATAATATTATTATACTAAACTATAAACAAAATATTAAAAATTAAAAGTAACTCGTGTTTTGCACAGGCTATAAGCTAGTTTGTATTAAATATAAATTAATATGTTGTTGGCGGGAATCGAACATTGGACCTATGCAAATAACAACTTTTAGTATTGTTATATCTAACGGTTATGATCTATTATTTGAGTTGCTGCTCTATTATTTGAGTTCCTCTATTTTAAATAATTAAAATTAAAACTCCTTCTTTAGGTCCTATTTTTTAGAAAAGAAATCAGAACTTCCTTTTTTAACATTAACATTAACATTTTCGAAATAGAAAAGGTTTTCGAATTTGTATGGAAGAAGAAGTTAGATTTATATATTCAAAATAAAAAAGAAATTTGATATTTCAATTTTTTTTAACATAAACATTTTTTAAATAGAAAAGGTTTTGAATTTGTATGGAAGAAGAATTCAAATTTAAATATTCGAAATAAAATTTTAATATTTAAATATTTTATTTTTTATTAAAAAATTACATAAAACACGACACGAAATGTACACGAAATGAAGGTACATGAACACGAAACGAATTGAATTCTTAACGGATCGGTTTTAAATTTGGCATTACGTTTATGAAACACGAAAGTACACGGGACGAAACTATACGAAAGGAACTAATTGCCAAATCTATTTTTTATATATATTCATCTACGTACAAATACACAAATACACAGATGCATCATGCGTGTGGTTTGATAAAACATTAAAATTGCATTAAGTAATAATTTGTGTTGGTACATGATAATACTTACGGGGTGGTTGCAAGCCGAAGCATTTCGAGGAGATTAGCATGTAATCCTGTGGACGAAGAACTTCCTAGAACATCCTTAACAATGCTATAAATCTGTGTAATTTGAGCTTTAATGCCTCCACTTGGCACAACTGCTTTTGGTATGCTGAAAAACATCACTCGTAGAGTATCACCATCGTAGATCAGTGCGATATTATCAGTAGATGATTCCCAGTGAATTTTAAATGATCTAAATAATGCCACACCCATCTTGATGATTTCTTTGTAAAGAAATAAAGAATCAGTACTTCAATAAAAGCAATAAATGGTTAGAAAGAAAACAAGAGATATGTATATACCTAGATATGTAAGTTCTGAATCCAAGCTCACAAATTCTTTGTCGAAGATATGCACTCAATAAAATATTATATCTACCAATGGCAAGATATATTTTTTTAAACCTCCATGTTGGCCACTGCTTGTAAGAAAAATTATTTTGGCAGAAGCTTCAGTTCTCTAGTAATGAGACGTGCTTGTGCTATTGAATTACAAACAAACGAAACCTCCATATCGCCTATACTTCCATGAAGACCATTTTCTTCAACGAACACATCAACTTTCTGTCATGCAAACATAAAATACTTAGCAAGAGATAAATGTTGGTGGCCATAAACATATAAACATGAATCAAAAGCATTACCTTGGTCGCCATTATATTATACTAGAGACTTTGCCATTATAAACATGAATGCATAAGAATATGTTGATTGGAGGAATGGAGAGTCCCTTTGAATTATGATATAAATAAATAAGTCTTAATAAATTTATACGATGATAGCTATTGTCAAGATAGAGGGGACCATTGACCTGTAGTCCTTGCTTGCTACTCGCCGCCTGTATCCTTTTAGAGTTACTTCTATTTTAGGAAAGTGTAACATTGTTACGTACTATTTTTCTTAAAAAATTTGTGCATTTCATATTTAAAATGAGAGTAATGTTACTTACCGCAAAATGTATAAAATTTACCGAACTCAAATTTGAGACAAGTGTTATGAAAAAATTTGAAATCCCTACTATTTTTACCTTTTATCTTAGCTCCGTGATTGGATGTTCTTGTTGGTTTCGGCTAGCCTATTTTTTGGTAAAAGTCGGTGTCTATTTTTTTCATTTTTCCCAATACTGTCCTTTAGCTTGTTTCACTATTTAACCCCAATAATTTATTTTTTCTCCTTTTTTGTCAATAAATTATGTATACGAAATGATTGGTCAATGAATTATTATGTAAGCGGTTAATTACTTATGAACTGAGTCGAGATAAATTTTCGATAAACAAGTTGAATACGATCGAATTTTTTGTTATCGATTCATGTGAAACAGATTGTGCTCAATTGTGTTTCTATACAATTTGTACCATGCCAACAAGGAGTTCGTTTCATTCCACATTCAAAAAATCGGTCTAAGCTGTCGATTAATCGACGCCTAGACGCTAGGCGGTGTAAAAATATTTATATTTTACGAAAATTGGTTAAAAATGTTTTTGAAAATATTTGAATCTTACATATCTATACTATCTATACTATACTATAATAAGCGAAATGGGGTATAATTTGTAGTTTGGTTAACCTTCTATTTTTGGTTATCCCCTCTTTTTTGGTTATCCCATTCACAACCATTAGATCTTCAGTTCAAATAGATCATTACTGTTACATATAACAATACTAAAAGTTGTTATATACAGAGGTCTAAGATTCGATTCCCGCCAACAACGTAGTAATTTATATTTAATATTACTAACTATTATTATATATAAAGATGTAAGGTTCGAATTCTTCCAATAACATATTAAAATTAAAATTTATAATATTATTATACTAAACTATAAACAAATTATTAAAAATTAAAAGTAACTCGTGCTTTGCATGGGCTATAAGCTAGTTTGTATTAAATATAAATTAATATGTTGCTGGCAGAAATCGAACATTGGACCTCTGCAAATAACAACTTTTAGTATTGTTATATCTAACGGTCATGATCTATTATTTGAGTTCCTCTATTTTAAATAATTAAAATTAAAACTCCTTCTTTAGGTTCTATTTTTTAGAAAAGAAATCAGAACTTCCTTTTTTAACATTAACATTAAAATTTTCGAAATAGAAAAGGTTTCGAATTTGTAGGGAAGAAGAAGTTAGATTTATATATTCAAAATAAAAAAGAAATTTAATATTTCAATTTTTTTTAACATAAACATTTTTGAAATAGAAAAGGTTTTGAATTTGTATGGAAGAAGAATTCAAATTTACATATTCGAAATAAAAATTTTATATTAATTTTTTTATTTTTATTCAAAAATTACATAAAACACGACACGAAATATACACGAAACGAAGGTACACGAACATGAAACGAAGCGAATTCTTAACATATCGATTTTAAATTTGGCATTACGTATATGAAACACGAAAGTACACGGGACGAAACTATACGAAAGGAACGAATTGCCGAATCTATATTTTTTTATATTCATCTACGTGCAAATATACAAATACACATTTGCATCATGCATGTGGTTTGATAAAAAATTAAAAGTGCATTAAGTAATAATTTGTGTTGGTACATGATAATAGTTACGGGGTGGTTTCAGGCCGAAGCATTTCGAGGAGATTAGCATGTAACCCCGTGGACGAAGAACTTCCTAGAACATCCTTAACAATGCTATAAATCTTTGTAATTTGAGCTTTAATGCCTCCATCTGGCACAACTGCTTTTGGTATGCTAAAAAACATCACTCGTAGAGTATCACCATCGTAGATCAGTGCGATATTATCAGTAGATGATTCCCAGTGAATTTTTAACGATCTAAATAATGCCACACCCATCTTGATGATTTCTTTGTAAAGAAATAAAGAATCTGTACTTCAATAAAAGCAATAAATGGTTAGAAAGAAAACAAAAGATATGTATATACCTAGATATGTAAGTTCTGAATCCAAGCTCACAAATTCTTTGTCGAAGATATGCACTCAATAAAATATTATATCTACCAATGGCAAGATATATTTTTTTAAACCTCCATGTTGGCCACTTCTTGTAAGAAAAATTATTTTGGTAGAAGCTTTAGTTCTCTAGTAATGAGACGTGCTTGTGCTATTGAATTACAAACAAACGAAACCTCCATATCGACTATACTTCCATGAAGACCATTTTCTTCAACGAACACATCAACTTTCTGTCATGCAAACATAAAATACTTAGCGAGAGATAAATGTTGGTGGCCATAAACATATAAACATGAATCAAAAGCATTACTTTGGTCGCCATTATATTATACTAGAGACTTTGCCATTATAAACATGAATGCATAAGAATATGTTGATTGAAGGAATGAAGAGTCCCTTTGAATTATGATATAAATAAATAAGTCTTAATAAATTGATACGATGATAGCTACTGTCAAGATAGAGGTGTTTGCACTAAATCACGCAAGCGTACGTGGTCACAAGTAATACAGATATAAGTCAAGTTCGTTCCCACAGAGATCTGGTTAGGTTTCAATTCAGTTAATGCACCTATGCAACAATGTATGGTTTTTATTCACTGCTAAGACAATTAACAAGATTGGGTTTAATAAACTAAATTAACTAAGAAGTAAATTAAAAAACTAAGAATTAACTAACTAACAAGAATTTAAATCAAATTACTTCTGCAAGATAAACCATGGAATCCTAACTTCATTAAATACTTTGCTTAGATCTGACGCCTTTAATCACTATATGCAATGGTTATGATATCTGATCGAACAACACGAAACAAGTACACGCTACCTGTCAGCATACGTATACCAAACTACCCATACATCCACAAAAGAGATAGAAGATGAATAGACACCAATTATGCTTAGACCCTATATGTCTATAGAATTTGAAAACATAACGGTTGAAGAGCAAGTTATCCATTAAGATCACACAGGGTAGTATAAGTATTTTCATCTCACACCACGAATCATATTGATAAACAATTATGAACCTATGCTAGCATGGCAAGTTCTAAATCTCAAGATCCACTTTCACTTCACAAGAGATTAACAAATTAGATGTTCATGACGCATCTATCAATTAAGCATAACCATACGAGGATATCAGATATACATCACACACAGATCTTTAAAGCATCAAGATACTAAAGCTCCATAAATAAATCCGTTAGAATCCCATGACAACGATTAGTTCATAATCGAACCTCTCGTCATCATGGGATTTGATGAAACCATGAAAAAAAACAAAGTATGAAAAGATACAAATAAAACTAAGTAATTGATATGTAATGGTTCTACTCCTAATGATGATGATGATCTAATTTACAAGGGTTGAATGTGTTTATATAGGCTCTAGACATCTTGCCCAGCAAGAAAATACATTATCAGAATTATAATAGAAGTACGTTTCCTAAACTTATTATGTTTTAAAGGAAAATTCGTAGCTACCTTTTCTTCAGATTTTCTGGAACGTTCCAGCTGCAATTGGACCTCTGGACCACTTTAGAATGATAGAGAATCTCGTTATCTTCGCGTGGACTGCTTACGGGCCTCAAACGAACTTCTAGAACTCAAGATATGGCCAAAACAAAATCAGAAATTCTGGCTGATTTTTCTCCCGCGCACCACCAGCATCCCGCAGCGCCTGATGCGCCGTATGGGCGCCTGAAGCGCCGGGCCAATCTGCCCAAACTCGGCTGGGAGCCCTGGAAACAAGGCTGGTGCGCCCGGTTTGCTCCCGTTCTGTGAAAACTGATTTTTCTTTGCTTTTTTCGCCTTTTCTTCCCGTTCCTTTTGCATGAGCTTCCGTCTTTCATCCTTAATGACTTGTATACTTCTTAGGAGTTGATATTAGCCACCATTCTTCATTCCATATCATCAATCAACTCCACAAAACGCTCCAAAAATGACGAAAACTACACCTTTAATCGATATTTCTTCAACCCTGCACAATTAAGTAAAACACATCAAAACTACCACAAACTTGAGACCAAAGCAATCAATTTAAGCCGATATGGAACGATCCAAGTGGATATAAATCCACTTATCACACCCCCAAACTTAAACCGATGCTTGTCCTCAAGCATAAACAACTAACTAACTAACTAACTAGTACCACTTCCGTATGTGATCATGGTTGCATTTGGCATATGCAACAAGCCCTTTAAACCCCTTGGCAGCCCTAGTGGACGAGTAAGGTCTCGTAAGGGCCTATAGCGAATGTACCCACAAAATCCATTTAACCTACTGCAATGCAATGCATGAATGCAACTAATATGAAAAATGCAAATAATCTAGTACTAATATCCTACCATACCTTCAAATCCTCTCATGCCATATCAACTTAAGAATCAAAGTAAATACGCAATGTCTTGGTGTCGAAAGTGCAAGTATTCATATAGTCTACTCAATGAACATGCATAAGTTCTCACAAGTCCATGTCAAATGTAAGAATAAGTTAGTAATCATGCTAAGCCTACAAGAGTACATCTTTGAGACAAAACTCGAGATCTCATACGCAAAAACAAGCAAACACTCACAATCCACTCACAAAAGAATATTCACTCAAGAACAAGGGTAAGTGTATCACTCAATTCCAACAAAATCATAAGCATGCTTGACATTTGGTATCAATCTAACTCTTAACACAACATACATTAATGACGATAATCAAAAGGTCTTCATTTGGGTTGTAACGGGGCTAGGGACAAGGTATGTCAAATAAGCCAAATCAGGTGAAGTGTCAAAAGCTAGTAAGTACCATAATACATCATTCACAACACCATATATCCCCCCACATAATTTTTACTCAAAACAAACACTCGACTAGTCGACTAAAATAGGATCGCAACAAACACAAACATGCTCTCATAATATATATATATATATTTTTTTGTTTTTTTTTCTTTTTTTTTTTCTTTTTTTTCTCTTTTTTTTCCTTTTTTTCTCTTTTTTTTTCTCGAGAGCTAGATAAAACAATAATATAACAAATAACAATGATCCCATAAATTTATTACACATGTAGACTATCAAGTAAACAAGCAAACCCAATTTTCAATATTTCCCCCAAAAGTAAGACCAACAATAAACCCCACCTTACACACCTTATTACTCCCTTAAGCACTCTACTAGCCTTTGACAATGTGGGTTCAAATTAATGTAAGGCCAATACAAGAAAAAGGTCTAGGCAAGTAATGTGGTATGTCACCGAAAAATAGGATTAAGCTCAATGGGTTAACTAATTGATCATGTAAATATGGTGTGGTAATATGGGAAAATATACGGTTATTCCTAATGCCTTTATCATTTTAATCGTCAAATAATGTCATGCATTTCAAGAAAGACCTCAAACAACTGCTAGCAATGCAAACAATCCGTGGACACTCAAGCAAACGAATAAATTGCAAATAATATGCAATAAGGCTCAAAAGCTCACTTGGCAGGAAAAACATACTCAATCCCAAGCAAAAATCTCTCTAATGCACCGACTTATATTCAAAGCATGCAAACTAAATCATCTTGCACATATTCATGTCCTTCTAATCACTTACAACATTCAATAAGTCTACTAGCTTCAACTTACTAGTGTATGTGTGTGCACAAGAACAAAGCATATCAATTCTCAATCAAAAGCGTCAACAACACAAAATTTCTATCAAGCATGGGTGCAAATGCAAACTACTATGAACTCACATGATATACAAACAAAAAAAACAGAATGTCCTATATGAAACAAACGTAAATAACACGAACAAACATGCATAATTACTAATACTAATATGCAAAGCATGAAATCCTACATGAACACAATGACTAACAATCACATAAATATACACTACTTATCCCTCAAACCACCCCCAAACTTGAAAAATTCAATGTCCTCATTGAATGGAAGCAAATACAAGGGATAGCAGAAAACATACCTGAATACCGAAGCATACCCAACAATTTTTTTCTCGCAAAAATCCCCTTTCCTTAGCAATTGGCCTCAAAACAACCGATTAAATTTAACCTCCGTCGTCGAAAACGAAATTTCCCAACATTAGCACTATCTCTCCCATGCTTACGAGCCAAAAGAATCAATACCAACTCACAAGAAGCTCCACCAAAAATTACCAAGCAATACCACACCAAAAATAGGCAAATACCTAGAATAATACAAAATCCCAATTTTTCAAGAACACAAATTCGTAATAAAAATAAAATTTGAGAAGAAATAAACCCACTACGAATTGGAGAGGTGAACTTACAATTAATTCCTCTTTAGAATTGAATTTTTAGAGATTTAAATAAATAGAAGAGGAATTGGATTTGTATGGATAGGTGTGTATAAATATAAGATGATGGATAGGTTAGATTTAAAAATTTAGAGTGTAGGAGAGATTGGAGCGGTTTAGAATTGATGTAGGATAAATATAGGAATTAGGGATTGATAGAATTTGAGTTAGGATAGAAATTGGGGTTGAATTTAAAGGCAAAAACACTGAATTTCGGGAAAAAAACAAATCTGGAACAGGTGTAACGCATCATCCAGCTGCGTTTCAGGGCATATGGCACGGAACAGGGCAGACACGCAGGACATGAATGCGTGTCAGGGGAAAAAAACCATCATGTAACGCAGGCGCAGCCTGCGTTACCCAGGCGCAAATTGCGCTGAATGCAGTAACGGGAGCGCAGGTTGCGTTATAGTGGCGCAACTTGCGCGAAAAAATACTGTTCACTTTTTTTTTTTTTTTCACTACACTCATTCTTTTTTCTTTTTTTTTTTCATACAACACTCAATTTTTTTTCCCTACACTAATGGCATGGGTTGCCTCCCACGAAGCGCTTCTTTAACGTCAATAGCTTGACGTTACTTCCAAGCCTCCATTAAGGATGATAATAGTTTGCCTGATCATCTCTTCGCGATACTTCATCGTCATCACGGCGGCACACTTTCTGCCCTTTCTCCTCGCTTGGCCTATTCGTGTAATAACTCTGTCCTATTCCAATGCCTTCATCTGTTGACCCAAAATCTGTCAATTTGTAGAACAACACACACTTGCGGGCTTCGCTCGAATATAATGGAGGATGGTAAATGTAAGTTTCTAAAGCCTTTGGTTCCTCAAAGAGAACTTCCTCCATTGGCTCTAATGCGCTACCTCCATCTTTAAACTCTGAGACAAGTAGAAGACCTGCATCTTTCCCATGGTCATCAATCTCTTGGTTCGCACATACCAATTCTTGAAAATTGTGCAGCTCAACAGTGTCTGTCCCAAATAGTGCCCTTTCCAAATCATCCACCATCCTAACATGATCAAATTCCTCACATGGCTTGTGAATGCTCACCTCACCTTGGAATTTGTCTTCCTCAAGAAAAGACTCAATTGCAATATCCTCAAGATTTGACCATGAAACAACCACATTAATCAGCACCTTAGAATCCCAGAGATCAGCCAAGCCGAGCGACTCACACTCTTCCTCCTCATCACTATCCACCACAGGTTCTGACAAAACAGAATTTTCTTCTTTTTCTATAGGATTCTGATCATGAATTCCTTCTTCATCCTCAATTGCTGAATTCTGATCGTTCGTGACTTTTCCAGATCTGAGTGTTATGGCCTTAACCTGCTCCATGCCATCTTGTTTTCCTGGATTCACCTCTGTGTCACTAGGAAGAACTCCATGCGGTTCATTGAGAAAGGCACTTTCAATTTGCCCAAACTGATTCTCCAATGTCTTGAGAGATACCGCCTGACTTTCAATCATCAACCTCAATTCATCCAATTCAGATTTTTCAATCGAAGATTGACCATCATCCCCATGAAACTGTTGCTGCTGAAAATCTTGATTGGTGCTCCAGCCGAAATTGGGATGATAGGTGGCTGGATCTGGTTGTTGGAAATTGCTCACAAACTGCACCGATTCAATAGATATGGCACATTGAGTCGTCTCATGTGTGCCCTCACATAGCTCACAAACACTAGCAACTTGAGGCACCCCATGCTTTGACATAGAATCCAATTTCTTATTAAGTGCCTCTAGCGAAAAACATACTCAATCCCAAGCAAAAATCTCTCTAATGCACCGACTTATATTCAAAGCATATCACCAGCCGGTTTGCTCCCGTTCTGTGAAAACTGATTTTTCTTTGCTTTTTTCGCCTTTTCTTCCCGTTCCTTTTGCATGAGCTTCCATCTTTCATCCTTAATGACTTGTATACTTCTTAGGAGTTGATATTAGCCACCATTCTTCATTCCATATCATCAATCAACTCCACAAAATGCTCCAAAAATGACGGAAAATACACCTTTAATTGATATTTCTTCAACCCTGCACAATTAAACAAAACACATCAAAACTACCACAAACTTGAGGCCAAAGCAATCAATTTAAGCCGACTTGGAATGTTTCAAGTGGATATAAGATCCACTTGAAACACCCCCAAACTTAAACCGATGCTTGTCCTCAAGCATAAACAATTACAACTAACTAACTAACTAGTACCACTTCCGTAGGTGATCACGGTTGCATTTGGCATATGCAACAAGCCCTTTAAACCCCTAGGCAGCCCTAGTGGACGAGTAAGGTCTCGTAAGGGCCTATAGCGAATGTACCCACAAAATCCATTTAACCTACTGCAATGCAATGCATGAATGCAACTAATATGAAAAATGCAAATAATCTAGTACTAATATCCTACCATACCTTCAAATCCTCTCATGCCATATCAACTTAAGAATCAAAGTAAATACGCAATGTCTTGGTGTCGAAAGTGCAATTATTCACATAGTCTACTCAATGAACATGCATAAGTTCTCACAAGTCCATGTCAAATCTAAGAATAAGTTAGTAATCATGCTAAGCCTACAAGAGTACATCTTTGAGACAAAACTCGAGATCTCATACGCAAAAACAAGCAAACACTCACAATCCACTCACAAAAGAATATTCACTCAAGAACAAGGGTAAGTGTATCACTCAATTCCAACAAAATCATAAGCATGCTTGACATTTGGTATCAATCTAACTCTTAACACCACATACATCAATGACGATATAGACACCAATTATGCTTAGACCCTATATGTCTATAGAATTTGAAAACATAACGGTTGAAGAGCAAGTTATCCATTAAGATCACACAGGGCAGTATAAGTATTTTCATCTCACACCACGAATCATATTGATAAACAATTATGAACCTATGCTAGCATGGCAAGTTCTAAATCTCAAGATCCACTTTCACTTCACAAGAGATTAACAAATTAGATGTTCATGACGCATCTATCAATTAAGCATAACCATACGAGGATATCAGATATACATCACACACAGATCTTTAAAGCATCAAGATACTAAAGCTCCATAAATAAATCCGTTAGAATCCCATGACAACGATTAGTTCATAATCGAACCTCTCGTCATCATGGGATCTGATGAAACCATGAAAAAAACAAAGTATGAAAAGATACAAATAAAACTAAGTAATTGATATGTAATGGTTCTACTCCTAATGATGATGATGATCTAATTTACAAGGGTTGAATGTGTTTATATAGGCTCTAGACATCTTGCCCAGCAAGAAAATACCTTATCAGAATTATAATAGAAGTACGTTTCCTAAACTGATTCTGTTTTAAAGGAAAATTCGTAGCTGCCTTTTCTTCAGATTTTCTGGAACGTTCCAGCTGCAATTGGACCTCTGGACCACTTTAGAATGATAGAGAATCTCGTTATCTTCGCGTGGACTGCTTACGGGCCTCAAACGGACTTCTAGAACTCAAGATATGGCCAAAACAAAATCAGAAATTCTTGCTGATTTTTCTCCCGCGCACCACCAGCATCCCGCAGCGCCTGATGCGCCGTATGGGCGCCTGAAGCGCCGGGCCAATCTGCCCAAACTTGGCTGGGAGCCCTGGAAACAAGGCTGGTGCGCCCGGTTTGCTCCCGTTCTGTGAAAACTGATTTTTCTTTGCTTTTTTCGCCTTTTCTTCCCGTTCCTTTTGCATGAGCTTTCGTCTTTCATCCTTAATGACTTGTATACTTCTTAGGAGTTGATATTAGCCACCATTCTTCATTCCATGTCATCAATCAACTCCACAAAACGCTCCAAAAACGACGAAAACTACACTTTTAATCGATATTTCTTCAACCCTGCACAATTAAGTAAAACACATCAAAACTACCACAAACTTGAGACCAAAGCAATCAATTTAAGCCGATATGGAACGATCCAAGTGGATATAAATCCACTTATCAAGAGGGGACCATTGACATGTAGTCCTTGCTTGCTACTCGCCGCCTGTATCCTTTTAGAGTTACTTCTATTTTAGGAAAGTGTAACATTGTTACGTACTATTTTTCTTAAAAAATTTGTGCATTTCATATTTAAAATGAGAGTAATGTTACTTACCGCAAAATGTATAAAATTTACAGAACTCACATTTGAGACAAGTGTTATGAAAAAATTTGAAATCCCTACTATTTTTACCTTTTATCTTAGCTCCATGATTGGATGTTCTTGTTGGTTTCGGCTAGCCTGTTTTTTGGTAAAAGTCGGTGTCTATTTTTTTCATTTTTCCCAATACTGTCCTTTAGCTTGTTTCACTATTTAACCCCAATAATTTAATTTTTCTCCCTTTTTGTCAATAAATTATGTATACGAAATGATTGGTCAACGAATTATTATGTAAGCGGTTAATGACTTATGAACTGAGTCGAGATAAATTTTCGATAAACAAGTTGAATACGATCGAATTTTTTGTTAACGATTCATGTGAAACAGATTGTGCTCAATTGTTTTTCTATACAATTTTACCATGCCAACAAGGAGTTCGTTTCATTCCGCATTCTAAAAATCGGTCTAAGCTGTCGATTAATCGACGCCTAGACGCTAGGCGGTGTAAAAATATTTATTTTTTACGAAAATTGTTTTAAAATGTTTTTATCAAAAATTGAAAAAATTTTGAATTGGTGAAATTAATCGGGATTAATTGGTCAACAAATAAAAAATGGTCAAATTAAGAATAAAACTATATATATATATATATATATATATATATATATATTAATAAAAATATAATTTATATACTGAATAGTAAATGCACTCATCATATTTGATAATAAAATTAAGATATTTATATTTTTACCTATATAAAATATATATTTTTAAATATTGAAAATTTGATTATATAAAAATAACATTTTAATACACCCGATTAATCACCGTCTAACCGATTAATCGTTAGAAGGTAGGCTCACCGCCTAATCCGTTTGACATTTTTAGAACCTTGCAAATGAAAGATTACTCCCTCCGTTTTAAAATAATTATTCCTTTAATAACATGTATTTTAATATATATATATATATATATATATATATATATATATATATATCATAATTTTATTAATTAATTATATTTCTATTTAGACATAAAAAGTAAATACGAAAACAAAAGCAATATAAACAAATCTATACTATTATATAAATTCCGAAACATTAAAAGTTTGGTTGGTCGGTACCTATTGAATTTACCTAATTACCCTTGCACCCAATTAATATTAGTATTATTAATCTATTATCAATTTCAATTTTTACTCAAATCAACTAAACAAAACCTTTTCTATTTCATCTAAAATACAATATCTTTTATATTTTATCTAACTAAAATTTCTCTTTATGAATCAGTTTCTTTCTTCAGGTTAAACATATTATCTTTTCTATTTTTCAATTACATATCTATTAACTAATCAATTTCCTTTTTCAGATTAAACATATTATTTTTCTACTTTTTCAAGAACTAAATAATTTCCTTTTTCAGGTAAAATAGAATATCTTTTATATTTTATCTAACTAAAATTTCTCTTATGAATCAATTTCCTTTATTAGGTTAAACATATTACCTTTTTCAATTTTCAATAATTAAATACTTTCCTTTTCAAGTAAATTAGAATATCTTTTACATTTTATGTAACTAAAATTTCTCCTTTTTAAAAACACTACAAACAATTATATTTAATAAAATAACATAATTATATTATAATTATTATTAACTAATCAATTAGCTTTTTCAGTCAACACACGTTAATTTTTCTTTTTTCTCTAACTAAAATCTTTCTTTTTTCAATTATATCTTGGACGGTTACCTTTTTCTTTTTAAGCCAAAACACGTTACCTAAACCTCCTTTTTTTCCAAGTATATCATGGGCATTTATATTCAATAAAAATAAATAATAATATTATAATACTAATAATTAACCGATTACCTTTTCAACTAAAATTTATCATCTTTTTTAGTTTTTCTAATTAAATTCACTTTTTTGAAGAAATATAACGGGTAACATTAATTTCTCATTTTATAAAAACTTTGAGCAATTTATTTAGTAAATGACATAATTAAATTATAATTACTATAAACTAATCAATTTCTTTTTTCACCAATAACATATTACCTTTTTATTTTCTCTAACTACATCCTCTATTTTTCTAATCATATTACGGGCATTCTATTTAATAAAGTGATGCAATAATTTTACAATTACTCATAATTAATCGATTACATTTTTCAACTAAAATCTATCAACTTTTCTATATTTTCAAACTTAAATCCCTCATTTTCTAGAAATATTATGGATAACATTTATATAATTATTATGAAATTAATTTAAATTGATGAACTTTTTCATATAATATTAAAAAAATCCGTGCATCGCAAAATCGAAACATTAAATTGGTCGGTCGATCGGTATATGTTGGTTTAACTTATTTACCCTTACTTATCCTATTAATTAATCAATTTCTTTTTTCAGATTACACATATTATCTTTTCTATTTTTCAGGAACTAAATAATTTTCTTTTTCAGGTAAAATACAATATCTTTTATATATTATCTAACTAAAATTTCTTCTTTATTAATCAATCTCTTTTTTCAGGTTAAACATATTATCTTTTCTATTTTTCAATAACTAAATAATTTCTTTTTTCAGATAAAATAGAATGTCTTTTACATTTTAACTAACTAAAATTTCTCCTTTTTAAAAACACTAGGAGTAATTTTGTTTAATAAAATAACATAATTATATTATAATTACCTATTAACTAATCAATTACCTTTTTTCAGTCAAAACATGTTATCTCTTCTATTTTCTCTAACTAAAATATCTATTTTTCCAATTATGTTCATTACTTTTTTTCTTTTCTCTTATTATAACCTCCCTTTTTCCAATTATATTACGGTCGTTTCTATTTAATAAATAATAATAATATTATAATACTAATAATTGACCGATTACCTTTTCAGCTAAAATATATCATCTTTTCTATTTTTTCTAATTAAATTCCCCCTTTTTCAAGAAATCAAACGGGCAACATTAATTTCTCATTTTCTAAAAATTATGAACAATTTTATTTAATAAAATAACATAATTAAATTATAATTATTATAAACTAATCAAGTACCTTTTTCGCATAAATCATA
Organism: Kitagawia praeruptora; assembly: GCA_037693485.1. Classification (NCBI taxonomy): domain Eukaryota; kingdom Viridiplantae; phylum Streptophyta; class Magnoliopsida; order Apiales; family Apiaceae; genus Kitagawia; species Kitagawia praeruptora. Next base: position 136,814,966 of record CM075353.1, read on the forward strand.
TCATCTTCACGTTATCTTTCTATTTTCTCTATCTAAAATTTATCTTTTTCCAATTATATCACGGACGACTCTATTTAATAAAATAAAATAATAATAATATAGCCTTTTTCAGCTAAAACGTATTATATTTTCTATATTTTCTAACTAAAATCCCCCTTTTAATAGAAATATCATCGGAGAACATTAATTTCTTCTTTTCTAAAAACAATACGAGCAATTGTATTCAGTAAAATAATATAATTAAATTATAATTGCTATAAACTAATCAATTACCATTTTCACATAGAACATATTACCTTTTCAATTTTTTCTAACTAAATTCTCTATTTTTATAATCATATCACGGGCATTCTATTTAATAAAATGAAGTAATAATTTTATAATTCCTAATAATTAATCGATTTCTCTTTTTAACTAAAAACTATCATCTTTTCTATAATTTCTAACTAAAATCCCTCATTTTCTTGAAATATCACAGATAACATTTATATAATTATTATCATATCATCTCATATAAAAATGTAAGCCTCCAAAATTCATGTTTTAAAAAAATTAATTTAAATTAATGAATTTTTTATATTATAATAAAAAAACGTATAATTATTATCATCTCATCTCATATAAAAATGTAAGCCTCCAAAATTCATGTTTTAAAAAAATTAATTTAAATTAATGAATTTTTTTATAGAGTAAAGTACATAGTGGTGGCTGTATTTTACACCAATTTTCAAAATAGTGGCCAAATTTTCAGATTCTCAAAAGAGTGGCCAACTTTTCTTTCCGATTTTCAAAAGAGTGGCTGCCGTCAACTTCCGTTAAATTTTCACCGTTAACTAATATATTTAAAGAATAAGTTACAGAATGGTGGCCATACTTTACAATGATTTTCAAAATATTGGCTATTTAATGATTTTCACCGTTAATTATTTTGAAAATCATTATAAAGTATGGCCACCATTCTGTAATTTACTATTTAAATATATTAGTTAACGGTGAAAATTTAACGGAAGTTGACGGCAGCCACTCTTTTGAAAATCGGAAAGAAAAGTTGGCCACTCTTTTGAGAATCTGAAAATTTGGCCACAATTTTGAAAATTGGTGTAAAATACAGCCACCACTATGTAATTTACTCTTTTTTTATATAATATTAAAAAAAATCTGTGCATCGCACTGGTTTTAGGCTAGTGCAGATGAAATATGAGTAGCTTACAACTGTTCAACTGTAAAAAGATCTATATTTAAATTAATTTTTTATAATTTATATATAATGTAATATAATATTATAAATATTAATTTTAATATGTTTTTGAAAAAATTTGAATCTTACACATCTATACTATTCTATATTATTATACTATAATAAGCGAAATGAGGTATAATTTGTAGTTTGGTTAACCATCTATTTTTGGTTATCCCCATTCACAACCGTTAGATCTTCAGTTCAAATAGATCATGACCGTTAGATATAACAATACTAAAAGTTGTTATATAAAGAGGTCTAAGGTTCGATTCCCGCCAACAACATAGTAATTTATATTTAATATTACTAACTGTTATTATATATAAAGATGTAAGGTTCGAATTCTTCCAATAACATATTAAAATTAATATTTATAATATTATTATACTAAACTATAAACAAATTATTAAAAATTAAAAGTTACTCGTGCTTTGCACGGGATATAAGCTAGTACCATTAAGAGGGGATTTCTGTTTTTAATAAAGAGTATAGATTCTCACTTGACCTAACATAAAAGTCAAGGAAAAGCAAGCGCTAATCCTTTCAAGGACTCTAAAAATCTTAAATTCACAGGGCAAACAGAAATACATTCTTAAACAGGTCAAATCAAACTGATATGGCTTATACAATACATTCTGACAAACATTCACATCATTCTCATCAAAAGTTAAGGTATCCTTGTATTTTCCATCATCCAAATCAATAACATAATTTTTACTTACAGTAATGTCGATCCACGAGTTGTTCCACCGAACTTTGAGTTGTAATCGTGTCTGAATAAAGTTTTGTTGTTCTTTGTCATCCACCAATATAAAAGTACCCAAGGACAGATCGTGCACACCTTCAACATGTGATTCAACATCATTTGCATCTTCATAGACATTCTCAATATTTTCTTTGGTATGCTCATATACATCCCCATTCTTGTCTTCTTGTTTGACCATATCCACTATCACAAAATCAGAAAACATAGCTAGAGCTTTCACAATCCACTATCTCACACTCATCTTCAACTATTCCCACCTCCAGAAGACTGTCTTCTTTTGATTGAGAACATTCATCAAACACATTATCAACGTGACAAGGCTCATAAGGTTGAATTGTATCTTCATCTTATTTACGATCCATATATATCAAGGACTCATAATTCTCCAGTAAAAACCTATCCATCATCAAACGTCTCATCCGTCGCCATGTTTTAACTGACCTTTTTCCTTGTCGCCGCCTCTGAAGAACAATTCTTTCCCATAGCGACCATCTTCACCTGCTTACTTTCAAGAACATCCATAACATCAAAAAATTAATCAATATGTCAATTCAGGAACTCATCAACTCCTAGAGACCCATAGAATAATGGTATATCAACATCATTGTTATTGAACCGATTATCCATAATTGACTCCGAGCCCGAATTCTCAACAACATGATATTTTCCGTTTCGAGGGACTCGATTCCAATCTTCTCTTTCACCTCTACGTTGCTTGTTGTTATTCATATTGTCCGTCAACGTAGTCATCCGGTCTGTCAAAATCTTGAGTCACGATAAAAGCCGTCATAATCTCTACAAGATCTTGTTTTGTAATTGGTTATTCTCCCATAATGATTCAAGTAGCGAAAAGACAGGATTAAGCTGTTAGAAAATGGAGTTTTAGAGCATAAGTATTTTTATGTTCTTGATGTTAATTCCGGATTTTAACGATTGGAAATTGTTCCTTGATATGGGAACTTAAATTTTCATATATGGGTCTAAGTAATTTTCTTAGTGAAACCCATAGAGAAATGGAGTTGAAGTTAGTAGCTTGAATAAGCTTAAAATGAGAATGTGTATTTATCCCACATTGAAATAAATAAGGGGGGTTGTTGGCTTTATATAGAATCACACACATGGGTAGTGTACAACTACTAAGGTGTATGATGGTGCATGGTGTTACTGTGTGCTCCACGCGCACACACACACACGCGCGCGCGCCGCCGCCGCCCGCCCCGCCACGCCACGTCACGTCTCGACTCGACTCGGCTCGGTCGAAGGGCGATTTGGGCGAATGTCTCGGTGTCTCGCGTACGCGAGGCGACCTGGGCGAGGAATTTTATTGCATGTATTAGTGATTTATTTTAATATTATAAACATGCTGTCAAGAGTTGGACTGTTAAGTCCTGTAAACTCTCGAGAGCAAAGTTGCTGTCAGGAAAGTAAAACTTGCTGTCAGGAACAAGGTTGCTGTCAAGGAAGTAAAACTTACTATCGGGAACAAGGTTGCTGTCAAGGAAGTAAAACTTACTGTCAGAAACAAGGTTGCTGTCAAGGAAGTAAAACTTACTGTCAAGTTTAAACTGTTGACAGTTACTTTAAAGGTACTGTCAGGACTTGTTGACAGTAACTTCTGCAGGACTTGTTGACAGTAACTTCTGCGTGATTTTGACAGTAGAGTCTGAGCGTTTATTCTATTAATTGGAAGTCATAATGTGGATAAATATATATAACGTAACTGTTACGATTTATTTAATATAAAATCAGCTGTTACAGCCGTTTTGATTATATTAAATCGACCGTTTCATTCTAATTAATTGGAATGGGAGTTACAATATTAATTGGGTGGCATCAGTTACGTTTAGCCTCTAGTATAAATAGAGACCTAAGCTACTGATTGTTATATACATAAAAACATACTGTCCACACCATACATTCTCTGTTCTCTCTATACACTCTGTTCTCCCTTTATATTCTGTACTCCACCAGTAGGTTTTTCTGGCGACTGAGGTGCTAGTCGAAGTCGAGTTTTCTGGTGACTGTGACCATCTAACTCGGAACTGTTTTATCCTGGAAGAATATTGCCAAGTCCTGACACAGTGTAAGTGGGGCCAATTATCTCTTCAAGAACAGTCAGGTTTTTCGTGCAAATCCTGACGACTCAGCTGTGTTACATATTTGTTTGATATACTGCTTTAGCTATGGCTACTGGTATGTCTTCTGTTCTTCCTTCGTTTTTACAGTTACTGATATGCTTGCTTTTTACCTTCGTGTTTTGTTTCGCTAATTGTATGCTTGGCCTGGACTTGTTAAATACGATATATAACTGCCTCTATGTTGCTGTAGTAGTCAATATTCCCAACATTCTTGAAGAGATAATTCGTTATATAGTATTTAGCATAATGGTTAACGAGAGTGAGATTCCTGCTAGTGGTAGTTCCGTTGCATCTGCTGGGGTCATTGATTGGACCACTTACAGTTTTCCACAACCTGTTGAATTAACTGGCTTGCCAGAGAAATTCAATGGGGGCGTTGGCTTTTCTCGTTGGCAGAAAAGGATGAAGTTGTGGTTGACTGTGAAGGGTCTATGGCCTGATGTGGAATATGAGAAGCCGGTTGTGGATCAAGAGAAGGCTGAATCAGTTAAGAGTTATGCGAAGTGGGCTGAAAAGGATGGGGTTGCTAGGGCAGCAATTCTGGCTGCTCTAACCAACACATTGTTTGATGTGTACTCTTCTGATGCCTACACCGCAAAACTCTTATGGGAGAAGCTGGACCAGACACATAATACTGACTCACAAGGTCTGGAAAAGTATTCTGTGGCTAGGTTCCTTGATTTCAAGCTGGTGGACAACAAGTCCATGACTGAGCAAGTGCATGAATTCGAGATGATAGTGCATTCTTTGAAGGAGTCTGGAATGGACCTCCCCGAAAAGTTTAAGGTGATGAGTGTGATTGAAAAGCTCCCAAAGTCTTGGGAAGAGTTCTCTCTCTCCCTGAAAAGACAGAAAGAAGAGATCACATGGACCAACCTTATGCTGGACATCTCGGTGCAAGAACAACACAAGTCCAAACAGGGACATGTGATGCCAACTGAGCATGGAAGTTCGAAGGTAAATGTAGCTACTGTAGGACAGAAAAGGAAGGCTGTCTCTAAGAAGGGTAATAGTAATAAACCTAAGAGTGACAAGGATAAGGCCAAGAAACCAAAGGCAAACAAACCATGTTGGTCTTGTGGGCAGGTTGGGCACTGGAGTAAGGACTGCCCTACTAAGAAAGCAAAGAAAGCCGAGGGGGTAGCTCAAGTGAATGCTGTGCTTGGAACCTCAAGTGGGCCTGTAGCGAACATGGTTGTTGGTGAAGCTTTGGCTTCTGAAACCAACGAAGACCGGTATGTTACCTACAACCCTGTACTATTTTCCACTTATCTGTCAAATGAATGGTTGATTGATACTGGAGCTAATGTGCATATTTGTGCTGACATTAGTTTATTTGTATCTTATCAACAGAGTCATAGCTTGACAGTGACGATGGGGAACGCAAGTGCTGCTCAAGTACATGGAGTAGGAAACGTGGACCTGAAGTTTCCTTCGGGACGTATTCTATCCCTGACGAGAGTGCATCATGTTCCCGACATGCGTAGAAATATAATAAGTGGTAGTTGTTTAGTAGCTAATGGCTTTGAAGTTTCTCTCAAATGTAATAAAGTAGTTCTTATTCATACTGGTACATTTTTTGGCAAGGGTTACTTGTCGAATGGTTTATTTGTGATAAATGCTGAGCCCGTTTTGGGTGCTTTTAATAAGATTACTCCTTCTGTTAATTATGTTGAATCTTCTGATTTATGGCATGCTAGACTTGGTCACTTAAATTTTGGTGCTCTTAAAAATATGATGAACTTAGAGTTGATTCTAAAACACACTATAGAAAAGAATTCTAAATGTCAAGTATGTGTGTCTGCTAAACAAATAAGGAAACCTTTTCATAATATTGTTAGGGATTCAGACTTGTTAGATTTAGTACACACTGATATTTGTGAATTTGGTGGTGTGTTGACTAAGGACCAGTTTAGATACTTCATTACCTTTATAGATGATAGTAGTAGATACTGTTATGTTTATTTACTTAGACATAAGGATGAAGCACTTAGTAAATTCATTATATATAAAACTGAAGTAGAAAAACAAACTAGTAAGGTGCTTAAAAGATTGAGATCTGATAGAGGTGGTGAGTATACGAGTAACGCTTTTAATGAATTTTGTGCAAATAATGGAATAGTTCATGAAGTTACCCCACCATACACACCTGAGTCTAATGGGGTTGCTGAGCGAAAGAACAGAACATTTAAAGATATGATTAATAGTATGCTTATTAATTCTGGGTTGCCTAAATACATGTGGGGAGAAGCTCTGAATACGGCTTGCCATATTCTTAATAGAGTTCCTCTGAAACACATGGATAAGACACCCTATGAGTTATGGAAGAGCAAGAAAACTAGTCTTAAGTATCTTCGTGTGTGGGGGTGCCTTGCTAAGGTACTTGTCCCTGAACACAAGAGAAAGAAACTAGGTCCGAAGACTGTTGATTGTATCTTTCTAGGCTATCTTGAGACCACTACAGCTATGAGATTTTTAGTGTTAAAATCTTACATAGATGGTATAGTGGCAAACACGATAGTTGAGTTTCGTGATGCTACATTCTTTGAGGATGTCTACCCTATGAAGACTGGTATGCCTCAAGATACTTCTAATGAAGATCCTACTCACACATCAAGTTCTATTCCTGATCATGTGGAAAAGATGACAAATGTGGGGGCGGAACCTAGTAGTAGCTCTACTGCTAAGGAGGTAGAGGAACCACGAAGGAGTAAGCGTGCAAAGGTAGTCAAGGATTTTGGAAGTGATTTTATCACTTACAATGTCGAGGATGAACCCTTAACTTTCCGACAAACTATGGATTCTTCAGAGTCTAGGCACTGGAAGGGCGTTGTAAAGAGTGAAATTGACTCTATTGTTTCTAACGGAACATGGGAGTTAGTTGATCTCCCTCTTGGGTGTTCTACTATCGGGTGTAGATGGATTTTTAAAAGGAAGTTGAACCCTGACGGATCAATAGATAAGTACAAAGCTAGACTGGTAGCTAAGGGTTTTAAGCAAAAGGAGGGCATTGATTACTTTGACACATACTCTCCAGTAGCTAGAATGACAACAATTCGAATGCTAGTAGCATTGGCTTCCGTACATGGTCTTATCATCCATCAAATGGATGTAAAGACAGCTTTTCTTCATGGTGAACTTGAAGAAGAGATTTATATGGATCAGCCTGAGGGATTTGTTGCATCTGGTAACGAAAGGAAAGTATGTAAGTTGATCAAATCCATCTATGGCTTGAAACAAGCTCCTAGGGATTGGCATAAAAAGTTTGATGAAACTATAGTGCCGTTCAGTTATGATATTAATGATAGTGATAAGTGTGTCTACACCAAAGTTAAAGGTAGTGAGTGTGTCATCTTGTGCCTATATGTAGATGACATATTACTGTTTGGAACCAATATTGAGATTATTAACGAGACAAAAGCTTTCTTGAAAAGGCATTTTGAAATGAAGGATATGGGTGAGGCTAGTGTGATTCTTGGTCTCAAGCTGACTCAGTCAGCTGAGGGAATAACTTTATCGCAGTCTCATTATATAGAGAAATCTATACTTGAGAAATATGGTTATTCACAGTGTAGAATCGCTAGTACACCCTATGATCCTAAAGTTGCCCTTGTCAAGAATACTTCAGGAGTACCTGTGTCTCAGTTAAGGTATTCTCAGATTATAGGGAGTTTGCAGTATCTTGCTAACTGTACTAGACCAGATATTTCATACTCTGTGTCTAAGTTGGCTAGATATACAAGCTGTCCAAACAGAACTCATTGGGATGCTCTTGATAGAGTACTTAGATATCTGAAAGGCACAATGTACCTTAGTTTATACTATAGGAGATTTCCTGGTGTACTTGAAGGTTACAGTGATGCAAGTTGGATAGCTAAGAAGTCTGGTTCCAATGGAGTGACTGGATACGTGTTCACTTTAGCAGGTGGAGCAATATCCTGGAAGTCGACAAAACAGACTATAGTTACTCGGTCTACTTTTGAGACTGAGTTATGTGCGCTTGATGCCACGGGGACGGAGGCTGAATGGTTACACGGACTTATGTCCGTGATACCTGTAGTAAGCAGACCACTTCCTGCGCTTGCTATTCATTGTGATAGTAAAACAACTATCGACAAGATTAGCAGTAAAAAGTATAATGCTAAAACCAAGAGACACATCCAAGTTAGACTAAAGTCTATTAGGGGTTTAGTGTCTGATAGGATTATTGCTGTAGAGTACATAGGAACTCAGAATAATATAGCTGATCCTTTAACCAAAGGACTAGAACCTGTAGTGGTCCTTAAGTCGAGGTTGGGGATGGGGCTGTCAACCCATCAAAGTTCATCATCAGTGGGAACCCAATACACATGAGAGGAGATCCCATGAAGTGTATTCAATGTGGTAATAACAAGCTGTAAGGATGAATTGGTAGTACCTTTGCTACATAGATGATACTGTTTGTATCTGAGTCTATCCCCTGTAAACCTAGAAGGTACTGACACTGCTAGTAAGCAAGAGTTATTATAACTCTGAATGGGGTCAAGTCATTTGACGAGATGGTAGCAGTACATCTCTGGAGATGCCCAGCTAAGCGAATGTAATTGTGTGGTCGCAATTAGAGGGAAGGGTTATTCCTTGAAACATTCGACGAACAGGATCGAGACAAGACCATTAATGTCTCAAAGCGGTAGATTGGCACCATAGCCTTTGATTTGTCGTCGTCTATGGAACATGATTACATCAAACGGATTAAGATTCAAGGTGAAACATTCCATCTGAATCCGGTAGTCATCGAAGTAGGGGACTTAGGAGGGTTCAAACCCGGAAGGGTACCAACTCTGAAAAACAAGTCATGATGGAAAACCTGGAGCATTTCTGTATGGATTTGTGGGGGATTGTTAGAAAATGGAGTTTTAGAGCATTAGTATTTTTATGTTCTTGATGTTAATTCCGGATTTTAACGATTGGAAATTGTTCCTTGATATGGGAACTTAAATTTTCATATATGGGTCTAAGTAATTTTCTTAGTGAAACCCATAGAGAAATGGAGTTGAAGTTAGTAGCTTGAATAAGCTTAAAATGAGAATGTGTATTTATCCCACATTGAAATAAATAAGGGGGGTTGTTGGCTTTATATAGAATCACACACATGGGTAGTGTACAACTACTAAGGTGTATGATGGTGCATGGTGTTACTGTGTGCTCCACGCGCACACACACACACACGCGCGCGCCGCCGCCGCCCGCCCCGCCACGTCACGTCTCGACTCGACTCGGCTCGGTCGAAGGGCGATTTGGGCGAATGTCTCGGTGTCTCGCGTACGCGAGGCGACCTGGGCGAGGAATTTTATTGCATGTATTAGTGATTTATTTTAATATTATAAACATGCTGTCAAGAGTTGGACTGTTAAGTCCTGTAAACTCTCGAGAGCAAAGTTGCTGTCAGGAAAGTAAAACTTGCTGTCAGGAACAAGGTTGCTGTCAAGGAAGTAAAACTTACTATCGGGAACAAGGTTGCTGTCAAGGAAGTAAAACTTACTGTCAGAAACAAGGTTGCTGTCAAGGAAGTAAAACTTACTGTCAAGTTCAAACTGTTGACAGTTACTTTAAAGGTACTGTCAGGACTTGTTGACAGTAACTTCTGCAGGACTTGTTGACAGTAACTTCTGCGTGATTTTGACAGTAGAGTCTGAGCGTTTATTCTATTAATTGGAAGTCATAATGTGGATAAATATATATAACGTAACTGTTACGATTTATTTAATATAAAATCAGCTGTTACAGCCGTTTTGATTATATTAAATCGACCGTTTCATTCTAATTAATTGGAATGGGAGTTACAATATTAATTGGGTGGCATCAGTTACGTTTAGCCTCTAGTATAAATAGAGACCTAAGCTACTGATTGTTATATACATAAAAATATACTGTCCACACCATACATTCTCTGTTCTCTCTATACACTCTGTTCTCCCTTTATATTCTGTACTCCACCAGTAGGTTTTTCTGGCGACTGAGGTGCTAGTCGAAGTCGAGTTTTCTGGTGACTGTGACCATCTAACTCGGAGCTGTTTTATCCTGGAAGAATATTGCCAAGTCCTGACACAGTGTAAGTGGGGGCAATTATCTCTTCAAGAACAGTCAGGTTTTTCGTGCAAATCCTGACGACTCAGCTGTGTTACATATTTGTTTGATATACTGCTTTAGCTATGGCTACTGGTATGTCTTCTGTTCTTCCTTCGTTTTTACAGTTACTGATATGCTTGCTTTTTACCTTCGTGTTTTGTTTCGCTAATTGTATGCTTGGCCTGGACTTGTTAAATACGATATATAACTGCCTCTATGTTGCTGTAGTAGTCAATATTCCCAACATAAGCTTGCTCTGATACCAACTGACGGAGCACGGAAGGAAAAGCAATCTCTAATCCTTACAAGGACTCTTACATGAGAAATTCTTAAAAACCTTGAATCAACAAGAGAAAAATCTCTAGAATTTTAATTTCCATAAAAAGATTAATAGCATGTTACATGATGTTGTTTATATAGGAATAATAAATCCTAAAATAAAATAAACCTAAATTCTAATTAAAAACAAATAATAATTAAAATAAGCGTGATCATACAACTTTAGACGTGAGCATGCACAATCTTCCAAATATCTCAATAAAAGCCTCTGTCAATATTTTCAAATTTGGTATGATCATGTCATTCAACAACGTGCTCATGCCATCAAGCATCCTCTGCAACATGCTCATTCATTTATTTGTTGTTGTATTCTCGCAAGTCATGAATCTCAATTAGCATTGAAAATCCTCTTACATCATCGCTAATCCTAAAAATTATTAGAAAATGGTTATTATTCTATAAACTTATAAAACTTATAAGCTTACTTACTCGAGTAGCAAACAAATTTACAACCTCTAACATTCTTAAAACAAATTGAGTTTATTAAGCAGGTAAGTTTTCATAGTTACTTTAAATTTTACCATACATGAAACTCAGTAATTTTAAATTTGATTTTTTCCAGCTATAGCATCCTTCTTGATATGTTATTCAACTTGCTCTATCATGCTCTAGTCAAAATACAAGTCTTTAATTATATGCATACATCTGGGCTCTTTTTTTCAATGTTTTGATGGAAGTTTTTAAGGTATGCTACTTGGGTACAACTTACAAGTACACACACAAAATCAGATTGTAATACTATTCAATTTTCATCCCAGAATTTGGTTCAGAAAAATATAAATAGTAGCAAAGTGAAGTTGAGCACACAAGATATATTAACATATGTCACTGTGGGCGGCTCCAGATACACTAGAAAGTTGAAACAGTCAGCAAACGTCCTGGAAGGTTTTTTTTAAAAAATACAAACAGGATACTCTACTACGATTTGGTTAAAAAGTTCGTACATGTTCGTAATACAATAATTTTGTCGGATTTAATTCCATTTAATCACACGCTTTTTACTTTGATTGTTCCATGTTCCCTTTAACTTGTACTAAATCTTGAATTCTTCTCTGTCTCTTCAAAATCAACGCAGAACGGTATTTTTTGGAATTTTGCAGCTCTTTATACCAATGGTGAATTCAAATCAACATTCTGTATCCACACCAGAAGACTAGGAATTCAAGAAATTTCAATATGTAGTAGCCTTAGTAAGTACCATTAATGCAATGTGTATATAAACAGAGCAAGCACCATCACCATCCAAATAAACCATCAAACACTCCTTCATTTTTTCAACATACTAAATACTTTGTGATCGTCGGTATTGAGCGAAACCAAAGATTTTAACAAAAATTCAAGATAAATTCGAAGCATGCATCAATCACTAGCCATGAAGATACTGCAACGGCAGGTTCTGAGCCAAAAATTGAGAACCGAAATGTCACAAAAGGTTGCAACTACTTGGCCACAAAAAACATCCTGTGATGTGTTTATTAACCATAGAAGCGTTGACACGAAGAGATCTATCTCTTCGTTGTTATATGATCATTTGCGTTGGCTAGGGATTCGTGCTTTCTTGGATAACAAGAACATGAAGCCAGGAGATAAGCTGTTTGAGCAGATCAATGGTGGAATTATGAGTTGTAAAGTTGGTGTTTTGGTCTTTTCGCCAACTTATTGCCAGTCATATTTCTGTCTGCATGAACTTGCCCTAATGATGGAGTCCAAAAAGAAAGTTATTCCAATATTTTGTGATGTTAAGCCATCACAACTTCGTGTTGTAGACAATGGAAGTTGTTCACAGACCGAGCTGCAGAGGTTCAACTCTGCGCTTGAGGAGGCTAGGTACACTGTCGGAATTGCATTTGATTCTTCAAAAGGGTATGATCAGTGTCAATTTTGTGTTCCCACAATGCAATTTGAATTGAAAGTTATGACATGCTTAATATATATAGCACCATATATATACGATCAAATCATACGAATGCAAAGCTAACTAGCCAAGGACCTTGCCTACGGAAACAGTTCAATATAGAAGCTTGTTTCATGCACATACTAGCTACCTTAGTTTGTAGAATCTTTGTGCATATGTGTCAATCTTAGTACATTACACACGTACACGTATTTCATGCTAAGGCGCCTTACATGTCTGATTTTTTTTTACATTATTCAATAGGAACTGGTCTGATGTGGTTCAAGATGCTGCTGATATCGTTGTGGAGAGGTTGATGGAGACTGAGGACGAAGAAGGATTGCAGGCCCGGTTTAAGCAAATCCCTTCTGGTCAAAAAACATGGGTTTAGGATAAGTTGCTGGCTAAAATAAAACAACTGTTCGAAATCACATTGTTTTGATATCTTTGTGCAATTCAGTTCTTTCAATTCGTTTATTCATATTCATTTTGTAAAGTAGCAGCATATGATCGACTAACTAGCCTGACATAAATTGTTATTCCTTCTTTATTTATTATGTATATGATGTACATACATCTGAAGTTCCTAGAAACTCATGTATGCAATTTGATTTCACTATTTTCATTAATAAAGCAATGCAGATTTTGCTATTTTTTGTCAAAACGTGTATTTTCAGGACACGCTAGAATTTTGCTATTTTTTTCCAGTTGTGTTAGAAAATAAATCAGTAATGTGTACAGAAATTAGAATCCTCCCCTCCTCTGCCCCTTCACCCCCCTGCCATTAACCGAAGAGATGAAGCAAATTAAACAGAAACTCAGACCAAACGTTAAATGTCTGATCACTACATTGCATCTTCGTCGGATTATAATTTTGATCTTCAAAAAATTCAAATCCAATTCCAAGTTACCCTTTACCAAGGGCATAAGGTTTTGTAACTACTAGAACTCGTGTAATTACAAAAGTCTCGAGTTCGAACTTTTAATATTCAAAATATTTTCAAATATTTATTTGAAATTGAATACTAAAGTTGAACATGACCACAAAAGAGAGACAGTCCTGCCATTTTGTTACAAGTCAACAGATCAGTGGCTGGGGCAGTATCCATTAGAATCGAGCTCTGTTAATAGTTTACAACTTGCCTTAATAACATCTACTAGTAGTAAGGTAGTGCACACCCAATATCCATAACTTCACTAAAATACCCTCACATCATTATTTCATGTTTAATCATCCATGCAATAATCTTTGAAATTAATTTATATGTTTCTCTAAAAATAAGTATACTTGATTGTATATTTAAATTGAACTAGCTTAAAACCCGTGCGATAAACGGATGTTCTTTAATATAACAAATTTTTTTTTTAATTTGAATTAAAAATTTTAAGACATAAATTTTCTTGACTTAAAATTTTAAAAAATATGATCAGATATAATTATATATTTGTTGTCCGTGATATTTTTAGAAAATGATGGATTTTAGTTTGAAAATATTGAAAAGATGAAATATTTTAGCTGAAAAACGTAATCGGTTAGTTATTAGTTATTATATTGTTATTATTTTATTGTACTTAAAAAAAGCAAATCAAATAGGTTTTTCTGAAAAAAATAAAAAAATAGAAAAGGTAATGTATTTTAGCTGAAAAAGGTAATTGGTTAATTATTAGTAATTATCATATTTTATTTTATTAAACATAATTGCTCATAGTTTTTTTAGAAAAGGAAAATTTTTAGCTAGATAAACTGTATTTTACGTAAAAAGAAAAATTGGCTATTGAAAAATAGAAAAGATAGCATATTTTACTTGAAAAAGGAAAGAATTTCTCATATTTTATGTGAAAAAAGATTAGTTATTGAAAAATAGAAAAGCTAACATGTTTTACCTGAAAAAGGAAATTTATTAGTTATTAGTAATTATAAATAATTAAGTAAGGATAATTACATAAAATAACATGTACCATTAAATAAGGGTAAATAAATAAAATTAACTGAAAAAATAGAAAAATATAAAAGGTAACATATTTTAGCTGAAAAAGGTAATCGATTAATTATTAGTAATTATAATATTTCATTTTATTAAACAGGTATCGTACCGACCGACCAATCGACCACCCAAATTTTTAATGTTTCGACTTTTATATAATAGTATAAATAGCTTAAAACCCGTGCGATGCACGGATTTTCTTTAATATAACAGAATTTTTTTAATTTGAATTAAAAAATTTAAGACATAAATTTTCTTGGCTTAAACTTTTAAAAATATGATCTGATATAATTATATATATGTTGTCCGTGATATTTTTAGAAAATGATGGATTTTAGTTTGAAAATATTGAAAAGATATTGAAAAGATGAAATATTTTAGCTGAAAAACGTAATCAGTTAGTCATTAGTTATTATATTGTTATTATTATATTGTACTTAAATAAAACAGACTAAATAGGTTTTTCTGAAAAAAAATAAAAAAAATAGAAAAGGTAATGTATTTTAGCTGAAAAAGGTAACTGGTTAATTATTAGTAATTATAATATTTTATTTTATTAAACATGATTGCTCATAGTTTTTTTAGAAAAGGAAAATTTTAGCTAGATAAACTGTATTTTACGTAAAAATAAAAATTAGCTATCGAAAAATTGAAAGGGTAGCATATTTTACTTGAAAAAGGAAAGAATTTCTTATATTTTATGTGAAAAAAGATTAGTTATTGAAAAATAGAAAAGGTAACATGTTTTACCTGAAAAAAGAAATTCATTAGTTATTAGTATTTATAAATAATTAAGTAAGGATAATTACGTAAAATAACTTGTACCATTAAATAAGGGTAAATAAATAAAATTAACTGAAAAAAATAGAAAAATATAAAAGGTAACATATTTTAACTGAAAAAGGTAATTGATTAATTATTAGTAATTATAATATTTTATTTTATTTTATTAAACAGAATTGCTAATAGTGTTAAATACAACCGCCGGTGATATAATTGGAAAAAAAGAGATTTTAGTTAGAGAAAATAGAAAGGTAACATCAAGATGACATGATTTATGTGAAAATGGCAATTGATTAGTTTATAGTAATTATAATTTAATTATGTTATTTTACTATATAAAATTGCTCATAGTTTTTAGAAAATGAGAAATTAATGTTGCCCGTTATATTTCTAGAAAAAAGGGAATTTAATTAGAAAAAATAGAAAAATGATATATTTTAGTTGAAAAGGTAATCGGTTAATTATAAGTATTATAATATTATTATTTTATTTTTATTAAATAGAAATGCCCATGATATAATTGGAAAAAAAGAGGTTTTAGTAAGAGAAAAGAAAAAAGGTAACGTGTTTTGGATGAAAAAGGTAACCGTCCATGATATAATTGGAAAAAGAAAGATTTTAGTTAGAGAAAATAGAAAAGGTAACGTGTTTTGACTGAAGGTAATTGATTAGTTAATAGTAATTATAATATAATTATGTTATTTTATTAAACAAAATTGCACGTAGTGTTTTTAAAAAAGAGAAATTTTAGTTAGATAAAATGTAAAAGATATTCTAATTTACTTGAAAAAGGAAATTATTTAATTATTGAAAAATAGAAAATGTAATATGTTTAACCTGAAAAAAGGAAATTGATTCATAAAGGAGAAATTTTAGTTAGATAAAATTTAAAAGGTATAGTATTTTACTTGAAAAAGGAAATTGATTAGTTAGTAGTAATTGAGTAAGGGTAAATAAGTAAAATCAATAGGTACCGTACCGATCGACCAACCGATCAACCAAACTTTTAATGTTTCGACTTTTATATAATAGTATAGATATGTTAATAACTAATTTTTTTAAAATTTAATTTTAAGAACTTCAATTATACATGTACTTATTTATTCATTTTAAATGTATATTTTAATTTGATAACAATGGAAATTATATTTAGCATAGATTATCATATTTTTTACTTTACCATTTAAAACTTTTTAAATGTAGTTAGTAAAATGTAATTTAAAATTCCTGAATAGATATGATACATGTTATTATGAGAACTTGAAGTAAAAAAAAATTACTACTCCCTCCGTCCCATAATAAACTACCTAGTTTTTTTTCAAGCATCTGACACGTATATAAAAAATACGTTTGTAGATATTATTTTCTCGTTTTTTTGTTTTGTATAAAAATAGGATGTTCAAACTTTTATGTAGAACAAAAAACTCGAAAAAATATTATCTACAAACTACAACTATGTTTTTTATATACATGCAATATTTTCTAGATTTCAAAATATTATTGTCATTAAAACTATTTATGAATTATATAAAAAATGTAATTATTACATCACAACAGATTAATACAAAAAGTTCAAACGAAAAATCTCAACAATGCAATGTTTTATTGAACTCTGCAAATAATTGGCCAAAAAGGTTTGCTAGAAAATAAAAAAGAAAATTTTGAGAGAATTTTTATCACATGATCAATATTGGGTGTGCACCTATAA
The DNA here is from genome assembly GCA_037693485.1 of Kitagawia praeruptora. Classification (NCBI taxonomy): domain Eukaryota; kingdom Viridiplantae; phylum Streptophyta; class Magnoliopsida; order Apiales; family Apiaceae; genus Kitagawia; species Kitagawia praeruptora. The sequence continues at coordinate 136,831,927 of CM075353.1, forward strand.
GCATAGGGTGTGTACATATCAGCTTCCGTTGAGGAAATAAGACATCACTGACTTGTATAAACGCCAAGGTTTTACATCTTTACAAATGTATTACATTATTTTTAGTAAAGAACAAAATTACTGCGATTTCAGGTACAAAGTAGACAACATATACCTCTACTTATGCATACACATCTACAACAGTAAATTTTGTAGTCGTGCTACTAGATTATTATATTTCTGCTTTCTTTTCTGATGATTCATGAGCTAAAGTGTATTTTTCTTGCAATAAATCTCGATATGCTTCCTCTTTCATGCTGAAGCTATCATTCTTATTTCTTAGTCAAGAAACGTTTATACCACATGGCAGAAAGCTTGGGGATACGATCAAGTGTGTGGGGATCCACATAGTACAATCCGAATCTCACATCATATCCATATATCCATTCAAAATCATCCAACAATGACCATGCAAAATATCCACGCACATCAGCGCCATTCCTGCAAAATCAAGAAACTGCTTTATAATATTGTTGAACAGAAATTTCCCCCGAGTATTTTCCTACTTGCCGGTTTGCATTAGATCTTGTTGTTTTGTAGAATGGCGGAAATCTTCTGTTTAAAGAATAAATGAAGAAGTTTTCTTTAGAGGCTAAAACAAGGACTATGTTTAAATGTGAAGTAATCACCTAATTGCTCGTGCCAAAGACGCAAGGTATGCTTTGTGATATTCAATTCGCTTTGTGTCGTTTAGTAGGTCTTTTACTGAAACATCTTCTCCTTGTGAATAACCTGCAGTAGTAATTTACAAAATTTAGTCCTATACATGAAGATCCAGACCACGTAATGTCTATTGACATGTTAAGAAATGGTTAGAAAACAATCCTCATTTTAAGATCTTGGATCTTTGGCCTACTTACATGAAATGCTTTAAGGAGTCCACATAATTGTCCCTCTACATTTTATAAATAAAGTTTTGGACGAATTGAGGCATTCATAGAGCTGAATTCACATATTCTTGACACAGCACACAAATCAAACAACAAGAGGTACAATAGGAATTGATATGCTCCAATTGATTCCTACACAGCTTTTCTATTAAATTTGACATTCAGTTTAAAATTCACATGAAATTAGGTCTATCTGTATGTGTTGAAATTTTAGTGTCCTCAGAGTCAGAAAGTTGGGTTCAGTAAAATCAAACATAAGATCACAACTTATAAGTGATGAAAGTACAAAAACACAGTCAAACATAAAAAAAACTCACCATTTTCAGTTATATACATAGGTGTATTATTATATCTTTCCTTAACATAGTCAACAATCTCCTTCATGCCTCTTGGTACCACACTCATTCCAATTGCCATCTTTTAAAGAACCAAAAGAAAAAATGTTAAGCATGCAGAAGAGACCTATAGACCAGAACCAAAAATAAACTGGCAAAAATAAGTATGCATGTATGCACACACATGGGTGTAGCCAGCACGGTAGGACTGAGGTCACTTCACCTTACTCAACTTGAAATCATATATGCGTGTTTTAACATATTTTATAACTAGATTAAAATATCAAACCTCAAATTAAATCACTGTCTGGATTTAAATTGCAAAATGTGTAATCATTCCCACACATACCGGTTCTCCTATTCGGATGCCATCTCGATCTCTTTTACTTTGTTGATATCCTTTAATTGCGTGGTCAGCTCCTCCTGGGCAAGTAGAATAGATGCAATCCTCAGAGTAAAGAGTTGTATAGTGGTTAAGACCAATGAAGTCAATACTGCCTTTTACATACTCAATCTCCTCTTTGGAAAATTGAGGCAGTTCACTCCCAATATATAGGCGCATTTCTGCTGGATAATCACCAAATACTAGGGGATCCAGAACCCTGATTAAATAAAGTATACCCATGTCAGGGGCAAAAATCAATGTAAGTTTAGGTATTTAGGTCTAGTCAACATTATAAAGGTGCGTAGCTGGCCAATTGGATCTATAGTCGTAATACTAGACTTCATCACAGCAGTTATGTAAGTTCGGGTTGTTGTTAAAGTATGGTTTAGGTTGCAAGTAGGGTCCTTGTTCTACCTTCTCAACATGGTTGAGAGGTAGCATGATTTGTATTTCTTTTCCAACATTAATACAAGTCTCGGCTTATTAAAAAAAAATAAAAATAAAGGTGGTCACTGTACTAATGTGAAAGCATATTTATATTAAGCATTCTAGTATATTATATTTCAAATCAGAGACTTACCAACCAACAGTGAATGCTAATGCCCTACTTGCAGCTTCCTTATCGATCTTTTTGTTTGTCATTGGCTCATAATTGGTTCCGCTAATGACAATCCCTATAGAACCACCTTGGTTTGCCTGCATCAACATAATTTAAATTTCTCATAAATGAAATACATAGCTTTTTCTTCAGCAATTATATATATACAATCCAACAACACTATAGATTTAGATTATAAGGACACCTGAAAATGCTCATGGAATAGTTTGGCAGCCTTGGCATGGGAGAGTAGCATGTTGTGCATCACAATAAGAGGCTCCACATCTGAATTTCCAACAGAGCAGTTACCAAAAGGGGGTGAACAATGACGCGGTGGATAAACGCCTCCTATATAGGCCATTAGTACGAATAAGTCCGGTTCGTTGATTGTCATCCAATGCTTAACCCGGTCACCAAAACTTTTAAAACAAATTTCTGCAAAATAAGCAAAATCCTCTCTGCAATATAGCACATATACTATCATTATTATCTAAAAAATTCAAGTTCTGTATGATTCTCTTTCCAAAAAAATGAAACTATTCCATGTACTGTGAAGATTTGGCTTACTGCATTTGAGGACTCAGCCAGGCACCATACTGGTCTTGAAGTTCTTGAGGATGATCATGATGACTAAGTGTTACAAATGGCTTAATCCCTACATGTATATTAAAATCAAGCATGCAAAGAATTATTATCCCCGGCTTAATTATTCACAATTGTGAGAGTTGTGGATAAGGATCCTAAACTTTTATAAGGTACCTTTCAGTAAGAGGTTATCAATGATTTTATTATAGAACATGATCCCAGCTGAATTGACTTCTCCAAATCGTCCCCCTGAAGGTGATATATTAAAACAATTATATATTATATGTGATCCTACAAGCACCTGTAATATAATTCAAATGCAATAAAGCAAGCAGAATTATTAAGAAATTCTAGAACACGTACTAGGTAGAACTCTAGACCAAGATATCGAGAATCTGTATGCATCAACCCCAAGAGAATGCAAAATTTGGATGTCTTCCTACAATTATTACAGAAGTCACAGAACATTGTTAAAGTTTCTTTACAAACTGCCAATTTTTTTTTTTTTTTTCCAAATAAAATGTGAAGTTCATAATTAGTACCAGATAACGATGGTAATGATCATCACATATATCTCCATTTTCTCCGTTTAATATGTTACCTGGTGCAAAGTTAAAGAATCATAAAGTAAACCCAAAACAATTTTTCAAATTCAAATTCAAACTTCTTTTCTTCTTTGTAATTTAGAAATATGAATTATAATAGTAGAGTTGACTCACAAAGTCAAACTGTATGAAAAATTCAATTTCTTTAAATAAAAGAGTTAGAGCATCTTCACGAGTATCTAGCTCATTCCTTAAATATAATATAAAAAATTATATCCTAGTAACTTAGGACATAGATAAGTAGTTTCATCTCCAACAATGTTCCCTATACTCATTCCTTATTTGATATTTTATTATTAAAAGTACTTTTTATCATTGAAAGTACAACATACAATAGAGAGAGATAAAGAGTGTTTGTAATTTTTTATAATAAAATATAAGTTAGGGGAACCTTAAAATAGGAGAGAGAATCCTTATTTTTAAGGTATGAGAGGAGTGTCCTAATGATTTAAGGAATCACTAGGATATTGTTGGAGCACTATTTTTACACTCATTCCTTAAAATTCAAGTTAGGAGCATGAATAAGTAGTCTCTTGGAGTTGCTCTTAGCATACCATCTGTGTGGGTGAAAACATCCCAGTTACTGAGACCTTTACCATCTGCAAGATATCCTCCTTCAATCTGCAGAAGATAAAAAATACTAATGCAATTTATTATTGGCGGAACTAGAGGGGGACTATCGTCAATCTGTAGACAAAAAAAATACGCTTTAACAATTATTCCCAACCCGATTTTGAGGTAAAAAAATGCAGTGGATTAAGCCCGGCTGACTTTCAAAAATTACTACTCCGTACAATTTATCCTGGTTTTCCATATAATGAGGCTATATAATGAGGCTGTTTGTCCCACTTATTTTCAACTTATAAGTTATTCCTACTTATTTCGAAAAAAAATTCATATTTACATATTTGTATTGAGACTTTAACATTTGTTATCTTGCAAAATAAGTTATTTATTTCAGAAAAAAGTACATATTTCCTATTTTTTTCCAGAATAAATTACTTATTTCTGAAAAATAAATTTCCTAAACGGGCCAATATGCCAATATATGGAGTGATTCGGCTTACAACAGTTTTACCGTGGGAACAATTGTCCCTTACTTCACAAAAAAGAAGAAGAGGATATACACATTTTGTTTTATTCTATTAGTAGATGATAACTCGTGCAAAGCACGGCACGGGTTGAGAAAATTAATTTAAATTAATTATTAATTTATTATTTTAAATAATTTTAAAAAATTATGATATTTGCAACTAAGTAGGTTATAATAAAGAAACATTTATATTTTTAACAGAATTTCAACAATTTTCGAAGATACGAATTTTGGAATGAAATCAAATATAAAGACTGAAGTATTATTAGAACGGATTTTTTACTTATTAATAAAATTTATTATTAATTTAAATTATTTTAAGAAAATTAAGAAAATACGATATATATGGTTTTCATAGATTATTTTGTAACTCAATACTATTATAATAAAAAAATTACAATTGTTTTAAGATTCTAACAATTTTACTATTTTATTAAAGATACTCCCTCCGTCCCTTTTGATTCTTAACACTTTTTACACTTTCTGACACGCATTTCAAGATGCATTTTAAGGATAGTTTCATAATTTATTTTTAAAATTTTCTTTTTTTGTATAAAAATTTAAACATTAAATTTTTATACACAAAAAAAATTTAAAAATAAGTCATGAAACTATCTTTAAAATACACCTTACAATGCATGCCCAACACCCCTTTTCAAATGTTAAGAACGCATGGGGACTGAGGGAGTAACCTGGAGTCCTAGAAGAAAAAGAAATAAAGAACCGAAAAGGACTACAATTGTTCTAGGATTACAACAATTTTATTATTTTGTTAAAGATAAAATAGATTTCTAGAAAAAATAGGAATAAAGGGGTGAAACCAAAAAAAGCGGAACCAAATTTGGTATCATAATACAATTTAAAAGAGGATTTTGCTTATTAATATGAAAAAAAAGCTAATATGAGCATGTTGAAAAGCTAATATGTTGCAAAAATTTGAGTTTAATTTCATGATTTATCTAAATATAATTAACCTTAACGGTACGTTAAAGAGCATGCATATGGGCAAACTTGACTGGCTCAAAAGCGATTATGTTGGAAAAAAATAAATTGTCACGAGATATAGAATCTTTACCTTTCCACCAATTGATTAGTATTGATTTTTTGTACGTCGTTGATGGACGGTGATCACTGCATCTATAATAATGGTTGTTATATTTGTTGGTGTAAGCATATTTGTAAGTAGATTATATCTCGTTGGTGTTTTAGCCCGTTAGTGGATTTTTATCTTGATGGTGTTTTCCTCGTATTAATTAAAATAATTGTAAAAAGAGAATTATAATTATAATAGGTTTTTTATTTCTTTAAACCAGAATATGGTACGAATAGCATTAAAAAGAGGCCGTTTTGTTTATTAATAAAGTTTATAGATTCTGCACTTATTCCAGCACTCATTTCGAACATTTGTTCTTGTAGTAGTTTACTAGTACATTCTAATCCTAGAATGTAGAATGCGTTCTTAGTGGAGTGCAACACACACATACATTCAATAATTGTAATGGAAGCTTGGAATCATACAAGATTAAAAACAATAAAAGGAGAGAAAAACAGTGAAGAAGGCTAGCCTGATAAGAGGAAGTGGCAGTTCCAAAAAGAAACCCCTGTGGAAAATCTGATCTTTTAATTATTACTTCTTCTTCAACAACTCCATTGGAGCTTAAGCAAAGATGAGCATGCAAGATAATAGTAAGAAGAAGAAGGGGACTCTTTCCTTTCATGTTTGACTGTTTGTTAGGCTAGTTGTCTAAGTGAAGGTTTTTAGATTATGTTCGGTAAAGTCTTCTAGTATAGGTATATATAGTTGTGCTGGCTAGCTCACCTCTCACCTCCATTGGTGTAGCAGTATTTCCCTAAAACAGGAGGGGATGCGTGCATGTTCTTACACAGCAAGTTTTTGAGTTCAGCCACGTGTGCAAGGATTAAGGGACAGCATCGTAAACTTGACAGAACAATCAACTCTTGCCCGAATTCGTAAACTTATATAGAAAATTATGTTTATTAATTTTCGGAACGAACAGAAATCGAATACCCGCACCGCATCTCCAACAAGTTGAGAGAAGACAAAATGACACCTAAAAATAGTTGGTGGTGATGCTGACATTTGTGTCATTTTATACTCACACGTTTCTTATTTCACGTTTCTCATTTTAGTGAATACCTCAAAAAAGATATAAAAATATTTTTAAATTATACATGACATCATTTTATTTGTAAAATTTATATTAATGTATAAAAGTCCTATCACATTTATGAAACATAATCAATAATTATATAATGATTCAGTATTCAAAAATATAAAATTGTTCTCAAATAACACATGACATCATTTTATCCGTCGTATTAATATTTTCGGGAGCTCTAATATTTCTCTTTTTTTTAGCGCTTTCTTTTTTATATATTATAGTATCATATTATAATAACTAGACGTCAACTTTTCACCGATTTTATGAACAAAATCTTTAGTCTATAGATACTAATAAGATCTAAAAAGTAATAATTAAACCAGCTCTCACTATAAAATTCAACATGATAAAGACGCTTCGTCATACGCAAATAAAATACCAAATCACATATGTCAAAGTTTCATAAATATTTAACATTACTTGCTACGAAAGTCATATCGTAATTTGAAGTTTAGTACTGCAAATATTTCCAAATTTTGATTTGAAGACTATAGTTGAACACGACCGCAAAAGAGAGCATTCCTGCTCTCTCTTGTTACTAGTCAGCAGAGCAGTGGCTGAGGCAGTCTCCATTAAAATCTAGCTCTGTTTTAGTTTACAACTTGTCTACATTTCATTTCTCTTCTGCTCCTTGCAACAAAACAATGTTTGTATATGAGAACAAAGCTAGCTGTATATTCAATCAGAGATTATTATTCAAATAATAATCAAATAAGTTTAGATTATTATTCCAACAAACAAAAGTTTTACATTTAAGATGCAGAGGACGAATATTTAGCAGATACCATGATGTTCATGCAATTATCTCATCTACTATCCAAATCCATCATCTCCAACTCCAACTCTAAGAGCTTATAATTTGTTTAATAGGTTATGTACAACATCATTACTATCCGTAAAATGTAGAGCAACGATTAACAACGATGATAAAAATAGCTAGTAGTCAAGAAATATTAGACACCACAGATCCACTAAACCATAAAAGGCCTACGACCACATTCAAATAATAACTAGTCGACTAAGACGCGCTTCGCGGCGGCCTTCTAAAATCTTTTTAAAATTTTAAAAAAGATTATTTTAAAAAAATCCACAAAAAATATGTATAATATCAATATATATTGGTATTATTAGTGTTTAAAATCCTAAAATTCTAAAAAATTAGAAAATTATTGATGACACTTATAGGTGACAAAATAAGTGGGAGGGAGGGAGTATATAATTTTAGAAGATCGTAAAATATGTCACCTAGGTGGCGCTCTAAGATCGTCTTAATCTATTTTTCTAATTTTAATAGGCAATACAATCTTTTCTAGTGAGCCGTCTTCCCGTTAAACACATTACGTGAGCGCTTAGGTGACACTCTAAAATCATCACAATCTATTTTTCTAATATTTTAGAATTTTAGGATTTTAAATACTAATAAATATAAAAATATTTTTAATATATTAGAATTAGAAAAGATAGTCATATTATGTATAACAATGTTTATCCATAAACATTGAATCCTAAAAATGAAATAAAATTTATAACGTCAATATCAAATTATAATAGTTGATACAATTTTTTTAGTGAGCCATATTCCCATTAAACACGTTTCGACCCGCTCTCGTTTGAGAACTTTGAACATTGACCCTGAGACAACCAAATATTTATAAAGACCATTTATTTAAAATTGCAATATTAATTCTAGATTCACAAACCATTTATTTAAAATTGTAATGGCCCCACTTGTGAAATCTTATTTTTTAGAAATAAGTTACTTATTCTGGAAAAAAAGTATATAAATATGTACTTTTTTCTGAAATAAGTAACTTACTTGTTAGGTCCCGTAAGAGGGCTATTTTAAGCTAGAAGGGGGGGGGGGGGGTTGAATAGCTTAATATCCAATTTAAAAATTATTATGGCGTTTTAAAATAATTTTCCCTTTTTAAAACTTTACCGAATCGTTATGCAGTTTATAAGTGCAGAAATGAAAGACAAGGAAAGAAAATACCACATAGGAGATTTTATCCTGGTTCGCGATGGCGCAACCCCTAATGGATTCGCTCACCCCTACTTCAGTCCCCGAGCTCCTCTCCGGACTCGAGATTTTCCCTTAAAAATAACTCGCTCCTTTAGTAGGTGGAGAAGCCTTTACCACCCTATAAATATTGGTCTTGATACGTATCTCCAAGATACTACCTCACAATAAATATAAAAACCCACAAGACTCGTCTTGGGCAGTAACTCCCTGATACACCCTCAAAGTCGTTGTGAAAAACCTACACAACTTATCTTAGACAGCAACTCCCCGCTGATAAGTGGATTTTATATCCAATTGGAACATTCTATATCGGCTTAAATTGATTGTTTTGGACTCAAGTTTGTGTAGTTTTGATGTGTTTTGTGTAGTTGTGCAGGTTTGCAAGAATGTCTAAGCTTTTGTCGTTTTTGGAGATTTAATTGATTAAATTCGGATTTTCCGGGAAGGCTGCGCAGCTTATACTGTTTTGGCCATATCTGGAGTTCTATAAGTCCGTTTTCAGCGATCTTACTGCCCACGCGAAGCTTGAGAGATTTTCTACAACCTGGGATAGGAAACAAGTGCAAGAAATATGCTGAATTAAATCGCTCACGTGATCTTGTTAAAGAAGGCTGGGAATTTACTGTTTTGCCCTTTTTCTAATTCTAATTGTATTCTGGGCAGTTTTGGGTACCTTCTTTAAATCCTAATTGTAATAGAAGGTAATATTTTGCTGGGCAAGATTTGTAGAGCCTATTTAAACACATCCTACCATTGTAAATCAAAACAATTCATAGCTTTTAATCGTATCAAGGTACTTTCGATCTTCAATTCTTTCTTCAATATTATGTTTTCATTCATTATCATTATTATTATGTTTTCTTTATTAAATATGCGTAACTAATTCTCTAATCTGAGGATTGGGTAGTATTCCTTGGTATTCATGTGTGTTTAATTATCTGTGATTTTCTTGCTTTGCTGATCTATTATTGAGGGATTAACACAATTAAGGGAGTCATGAACCTTTGATTGGATTTTAGGGATTGTAATAACTTGGAAGAGGAGTTGCAATTTTAGTACATGATTTAACAGACATAACTCGAATATTTGATTGGAAGATTAATAGGAGAATTGTGAGACATATAATTCTTGGCACTTAACAGTTTATAGATATACTTTGATTGTATCACGGGAGTGACAATTAGGGTGTAGCTGTAGGCACTATATTGTAACCTGGGAGGGTACAGTATAATTTTAGAAGAATTGTTTTCAGCAAGGTAGGAACACAGATATCACATTAATATTGAGCATGTATTGAGACCAAGTGAAGAACCCCAGTTCTTAGATTGTTTTCCCATATATTTGAATCTCAGTTTAAAATCAATTCTTAGTGCTTATAATTAGTTCTTGGTTAATTTAGTTAATACACAAACCCAAAAATTCTTCTCACACACTTCTAGACGAAAAGAGATAAGAAACCTGAACTTTGTATTAAATTTATTCCTTCCCTGAGAACGAACACACAAAAATACTACTAACAAATTGGTGTCGCTGCCGGGGAAGGCAGCAATGTTGAGTTTGAGTTAATTGTTTCTTGTAGTTGGATTTTATCTTTGTATATATTTTTTCTTTTCTTTCTTTTTGTATTTCTTTCTTTGGAGTGTCTACAGGTTCTTTGAGGTAGACAACTTAAACAGGTTTTGAGGAGAGAGACTAGATGGAGTACAACTTTGGTTGGAACAATGCTCAGAATTTCTACAACAGTCAGGAACAATATCAAGACTTCAATCCTTGCCCACAATTCAATTCATATGAGGATTGTAATGCATATCAGGTGAATTCGTTCTATTCTGAGAACTCATTTTATGCTCCATATGCCCCTAGCAATGATTATTCATATTCGTTTGAAAATCAATATCATGATGATGTTTATCCATATATGTGTAATGATGTTGATACGAGTTTTACTCAGTCTAATCCTTCTTTACCTGCTGATTGGGAGATTGCGCTTAATAAAATGATTCAAGGAACTCAGTCTAATCCTCCCTTACTTTCTTTGGGAGTTTTTGATGAACCAACTTTAGAGATTGCTAGTGACAATGATATTCCATGTGATTCAATAGCTTGGTACGAGGAGAATGCTAAACTAAATAATTTTATTTTGGAAGTTCGAGCAGTGTGGTATGAAGGATGTTATAGAACTCCCCCTTGTGTCAATTTTCCTCTATGCCATGATTCTTGTTTAGCAATTGATGATAATGTTGTGTCGGGTGAGTCTACTTGTGTAGTTGATAATTGTCCCATGCGCATTAATGATAATTTGGATGCAATTGAAATTCTACCAAATCTAGAAAATTTTGAGCTTAATACATTGGTAGACGAGATTAAAATTGATGAGTGTCCAATTATAAAAGAGAAGGAAGTTAAGATTGATGAAGTTGAAAATCTTGCTTTAGAGTATAAGGATCCGATTTGGGAGGAGTATATGAGTCGTACTTATAATGATTATTCTGACGACTTTTCTATCTATTTTGATGTTTCCAAGTCTCTTGAGCATGATAGGTTCTTGAAAGTTTTCGTACCTTTCAATGAATCTAAGGTTTATTTGAACAATAAACTTATATTAGAAATTCGTAGATATGTGCATCTGTTTGTTTTTTCCCCTCATTGAAGTTTGCAGGTAGAAGTAACGTCGAGCTATTAACGTTAAAGAAGCGCTTCGTGGGAGGCAACCCACGCATTAGTGTAGGAAGAAAAAAAAAAGAATGAGTGTAGTGAAAAAAAAAATCGAATTTTCTGAGTGTAACGCAGGTTGCGCCTGCGTTTCTGCATTTGGGGCAGGTTGCGCCTGTGTAACGCAGGTTGCGCCTGCGTTACTGGACTTAGAGCAGACTGCGGGGGTGTGGCGCAGGTTGCGCCTACGCAACTGTGTTTGGCGCAAGTTGCTTGTACGCGCGGCAGCTTGTGTGTTGCACTGTGTTGTCAGATTTTGTTTTTGTGTGTGTCAACTGTTGGGTTATAAAAAAAAAAAAAAAATCTTTTTACCCCCATTCTATTTATACCCACATTCTCTCTAATTCTTTTCCTATTTCTATTTCAAAAACCCCCCATCTTTTCTCCAAAAATTCTAAACCTATTTCTATTCCAATTATTATTATTATTATTATTATTATTATTATTATTATTATTATTATTATTATTCTTATTATTTTTATTATTATTTTATTATTATTATTATTATTCTTATTATTATTATATTTATTATTATTATTATTATTATTATTATTATTATTATTATTGTTATTATTTTATATATACCCACCTATACATACAAATCCAATTCCTCTTCTATTTATTTAAATCTCTAAAAATTCAATTCTAAAGAGGAATTAATTGCAAGTTCACCTCTTCGATTCGTATTGGGTAAATATTTTTCTCTAATCTTATTTTTGTTACGAATTTGTGTTCTTGTCAATTGGGATTTTGTAGTATTCAGGCAAGGTGGTCAGTCTATGGAGCTCGTACGCAGTATCCACCGTCAGATTCTGATTCCTCCGAGGAGGAGGACGAGTAGGTATGTTTTCTGCTATCCCTTGTATTTACTTCCATTCAATGCGGACATTGAATATTTCAAGTTTGGGGGTGGTTTGAGGGATATGTAGTTGTTGTTGTATTAATTGTTCATGTAGGATTTCATGCTTTGCATATTAGTAGTAGTAAATTATGCATATTTGTTCGTGTTATCTACGTTTGTTTCATATAGGACATTCTGTTTTTATCTTTTCGTATATCATGTGAGTTCATAATAGTTTGCATTTGCACCCATGCTTGATAGGAATTTTATGTTGTTGACGCTTTTGATTGAGAAGTGATATGCTTTGTTCTTGTGCACACACATATACTAGTAAGTTGAAGCTAGTAGACTTATTGAATGTTGTAAGTAATTAGAAGGACATGAATATGTGCAAGATGATTTAGTTTGCATGCTTTGAATACAAGTTGGTGCGTTAGAGAGATGTTTGCTTGGGATTGAGTATGTTTTTCCACCAAGTGAGTTTTTGAGCCATATTGCATATTTTTTGCAATTTATTCGTTTGCTTGAGTGTCCACGGATTGTTTGCATTGCTAGCAGTTGTTTGAGGTCTTTCTTGAAACGCATGACATTATTTGACGATTAAAATGATAAAGGCATTTAGGAATAACCGCATATTTTCCCATATTACCACACCATGTTTACATGATCAATTAGTTAACCCGTTGAGCTTAATCCTATTTTTCGATGACATACCACATTACTTGCCTAGACCTTTTTCTTGTATTGGCCTTACATTAATTTGAACCCACATTGTCAAAGGCTAGTAGAGTGCTTAAGGGAGTAATAAGGTGTGCAAGGAGGGGTATTGTTGGTCATACTTTTGGGGAAAATATTGAGATTGGGTTTGGTTGTTTACTTGATAGTCGGTATATGTAATAAATTGGGGGATCATTGTTATTATTTATATTATTGTTTTATTTAGCTGATTAGCTCTCGAAAAAAAAAGAAAAAAAAAGAAAAAAAAAGAGAAAAAAAAAGAAAAAGAGATGAAAAAAATATATTATGAGAGCATGTTTGTGTTTGTTGTGATCCTACTTTAGTCGACTAGTCGAGTGTTCTTAGTAAAATTTATGTGGGAGGAAACAGGGTGTTGTGAATGGTTCATTATGGTACTTACTAGCTTTTGACACTTCACCTGTTTTTGGCTTATTTGACATACCTTGTCCCTAGCCCCCGTTACAACCCGAATGAAGACTTTTGATTATTTTCATTGATGTATGTTGTGTTAAGAGTTAGATTGATACCAAATGTCAAGCATGCTTATGATTTTGTTGGAATTGAGTGATACACTTACCCTTGATCTTGAGTGAATATTCTTTTGTGAGTGGATTGTGAGTGTTTGCTTGTTTTTGCGTATGAGATCCCGAGTTTTGTCTCAAAGATGTACTCTTGTAGGTTTAGCATGTTTACTAACTTATTTTTACACTTGACATGGACTTGTGAGAACTTATGCATGTTCATTGAGTAGACTATGTGAATACTTGCACTTTCGACACCAAGACATTGCGTATTTACTTTGATTCTTAAGTTGATATGGCATGAGAGGATTTGAAGGTATGGTAGGCTAGATTAATTGCATTTTTCATATTAGTTGCATTCATGCATTGCATTGCATTAGGTTAAACGGATTTTGTGGGTACATTCGCTATAGGCCCTCACGAGACCTTACTCGTCCACTAGGGCTGCCTAGGGGTTTAAAGGGCTTGTTGCATATGCCAAATGCAACCGTGATCACCTACGGAAGTGGTACTAGTTAGTTAGTTAGTTATAATTGTTTATGCTTGAGGACAAGCATCGGTTTAAGTTTGGGGGTGTTTGATAAGTGGATTTTATATCCACTTAGAACATTCTATATCGGCTTAAATTGATTGTTTTGGACTCAAGTTTGTGTAGTTTTGATGTGTTTTGTGTAGTTGTGTAGGTTTGCAAGAATATCTAAGCTTTTGTCGTTTTTTGAGATTTAATTGATTAAAATTCGGATTTTCCGGGAAGGCTGCGCAGCTTATACTGTTTTGGCCATATCTGGAGTTCTAGAAGTCCGTTTTCAGCGATCTTACTGCCCACGCGAAGCTTGAGAGATTTTCTACAACCTGGGATAGGAAACAAGTGCAAGAAATATGCTGAATTAAATCGCTCACGTGATCTTGTTAAAGAAGGCTGGGAATTTACTGTTTTGCCCTTTTTCTAATTCTAATTGTATTCTGGGCAGTTTTGGGTACCTTCTTTAAATCCTAATTGTAATAGAAGGTAATATTTTGCTGGGCAAGATTTGTAGAGCCTATTTAAACACATCCTACCATTGTAAATCAAAACAATTCATAGCTTTTAATCGTATCAAGGTACTTTCGATCTTCAATTCTTTCTTCAATATTATGTTTTCATTCATTATCATTATTATTATGTTTTCTTTATTAAATATGCGTAACTAATTCTCTAATCTGAGGATTGGGTAGTATTCCTTGGTATTCATGTGTGTTTAATTATCTGTGATTTTCTTGCTTTGCTGATCTGTTATTGAGGGCTTAACACAATTAAGGGAGTCATGAACCTTTGATTGGATTTTAGGGATTGTAATAACTTGGAAGAGGAGTTGCAATTTTAGTACATGATTTAACAGACATAACTCGAATATTTGATTGGAAGATTAATAGGAGAATTGTGAGACATATAATTCTTGGCACTTAACAGTTTATAGATATACTTTGATTGTATCACGGGAGTGACAATTAGGGTGTAGCTGTAGGCGCTATATTGTAACCTGGGAGGGTACAGTATAATTTTAGAAGAATTGTTTTCAGCAAGGTAGGAACACAGATATCACATTAATATTGAGCATGTATTGAGACCAAGTGAAGAACCCCAGTTCTTAGATTGTTTTCCCATATATTTGAATCTCAGTTTAAAATCAATTCTTAGTGCTTATAATTAGTTCTTGGTTGATTTAGTTAATTCACAAACCCAAAAATTCTTCTCACACACTTCTAGACGAAAAGAGATAAGAAACCTGAACTTTGTATTAAATTTAGTCCTTCCCTGAGAACGAACACACAAAAATACTACTAACAAATTGGTGTCGCTGCCGGGGAAGGCAGCAATGTTGAGTTTGAGTTAATTGTTTCTTGTAGTTGGATTTTATCTTTGTATATATTTTTTCTTTTCTTTCTTTTTGTATTTCTTTCTTTGGAGTGTCTACAGGTTCTTTGAGGTAGACAACTTAAACAGGTTTTGAGGAGAGAGACTAGATGGAGTACAACTTTGGTTGGAACAATGCTCAGAATTTCTACAACAGTCAGGAACAATATCAAGACTTCAATCCTTGCCCACAATTCAATTCATATGAGGATTGTAATGCATATCAGGTGAATTCGTTCTATTCTGAGAACTCATTTTATGCTCCATATGCCCCTAGCAATGATTATTCATATTCGTTTGAAAATCAATATCATGATGATGTTTATCCATATATGTGTAATGATGTTGATACGAGTTTTACTCAGTCTAATCCTTCTTTACCTGCTGATTGGGAGATTGCGCTTAATAAAATGATTCAAGGAACTCAGTCTAATCCTCCCTTACTTTCTTTGGGAGTTTTTGATGAACCAACTTTAGAGATTGCTAGTGACAATGATATTCCATGTGATTCAATAGCTTGGTACGAGGAGAATGCTAAACTAAATAATTTTATTTGGGAAGTTCGAGCAGTGTGGTATGAAGGATGTTATAGAACTCCCCCTTGTGTCAATTTTCCTCTATGCCATGATTCTTGTTTAGCAATTGATGATAATGTTGTGTCGGATGAGTCTACTTGTGTAGTTGATAATTGTCCCATGCGCATTAATGATAATTTGGATGCAATTGAAATTCTACCAAATCTAGAAAATTTTGAGCTTAATACATTGGTAGACGAGATTAAAATTGATGAGTGTCCAATTATAAAAGAGAAGGAAGTTAAGATTGATGAAGTTGAAAATCTTGCTTTAGAGTATAAGGATCCGATTTGGGAGGAGTATATGAGTCGTACTTATAATGATTATTCTGACGACTTTTCTAGCTATTTTGATGTTTCCAAGTCTCTTGAGCATGATAGGTTCTTGAAAGTTTTCGTACCTTTCAATGAATCTAAGGTTTATTTGAACAATAAACTTATATTAGAAATTCGTAGATATGTGCATCTGTTTGTTTTTTCCCCTCATTGAAGTTTGCAGGTAGAAGTAACGTCGAGCTATTGACGTTAAAGAAGCGCTTCGTGGGAGGCAACCCGCGCATTAGTGTAGGAAGAAAAAAAAAAGAATGAGTGTAGTGAAAAAAAAATTGAATTTTCTGAGTGTAACGCAGGTTGCGCCTGCGTTTCTGCATTTGGGGCAGGTTGCGCCTGTGTAACGCAGGTTGCGCCTGCGTTACTGGACTTAGAGCAGACTGCGGGGGTGTGGCTTTATTTACTTATGACTTTATGTGTATTCTTTATTCGATATGATTTGTAGATCGAAGAATACTTTTAATACAGTACTCCGTATAGTGAGATTTAAATATATCTCGGAGTTTGTAAATTAAATCCCTTAAGCTCGTAGGTTTATAAGGTTTATAATCGTATACTTTAGTTCATCTTTTTGTAAAGATCGAAGTATACTTAAAATTACTTCTTTATTGAAAATACGTCTATTTTCGAAGTAATGTATAAATCAAGTCCTTGTAAACTCTTTATAGCTTAAGGATCTTTGATAAATAACTTCTCGTTCGATATAGTCTTAGTTTATGCTATTCGTATTTATATTTAAACGAGAGTTATAATATTACTTTAACAATTTACACTTTAATATTAATTTGGCCGAATAAATACAACACACAAATAAAACACAACACACAAATAAAACACACACATGTAGAAAAGTAGCTCACTTTATCTATAGGATAAAATGAAGGCCGTTATTATGCGTTAAATTAGTGCGAAAAGTAAAATCACTCACAAGTGTGAGGACGAGAAGAAAAAGTGCGAAAAATATATAAAAGGCTTGCGCCACGCTATTACGCGTTAAGAATAATATCACTCACAAGTGTGAGGACGAGAAAAAAAAGTGCGGAAAGTAAAATCACTCACAAGTGTGAGGACGAGAAGAAAAAGTGCGGAAAGTAAAATCACTCACAAGTGTGAGGACGAGAATAAAAAGTGCGGAAAATATAAAAAAGGCTTGCGCCACGCTATTACGCGTTAAGATTAACACACACGTACGAGTAATTAAACACACCACACAACAATAAAATATTAATGGCCAAAGTAAGTGCGTTAAAGTTTTAATTATGGCTTTGAGATTCTTTTCCCCCGGAACACTAAGGTGACAGAAGGGAATCAAATCAAGCTCGATGTGTAATTTGACCGTCGTCAAATATAGATCCGATATAAGAGCTTAATAAAGAAGATAAGATGAAGATATAGAGCTCTTATACGTATATAAAAATGGTCGATTAAGACTCGAACAATGAAGCTAAAAATTACCACTTTTGGAGATCGGCGGAAAAAGTTCACCGGAGGTTCGGCCGGATTTTGGCTTATGGTCGAACTTGGGCAGCCCTTCGGGAGGCCGGAAAGTAGTGGTAGAGGAGCTTTCTAGGTAGGAGAGAGCTTGGTTGAAGGAACTAAGCTTTATGGATCAAAAACCTTGTATATATTTGAGTGTATATAAGAAAGAGAAGGTTTTTAAGATAAAGTGGGTGTAGAGAGTGTTTGGATATATTTAGAGAGCTTCCACTTCAAAATTTCCAGCAATTATTTGGCTCTTTAGCTTGTAGAAAATGGTTGGGGTAAGGGGTTTATTTATAGGAGAAGTTGGGTGGAAGGAAGGGTGGAGATTGGAGGAAAAAGGAGTGGTTGAGACTTGAGATTAAAAGCACTTGGATTGATGAGGTGGAAAGTGGTTTTGTGCTTGTTGGGGGTGGTTTTGTGTTTTTTTGCAAGTGGGGGTGGTTTTCTACACAAATATCCCAGCTGTGTTTGAGCTCTAATTAATTGTATTGGACTCGTACCAATTAACGAATAAAATACGTAACATATTTCGTTAATTAAATACCTGATAAATACGAAAATTCTCAATAAATAATTCTAAAATTATGAAGCACTTAGGAATATTATAAAATGGAATTCTGGAAGTTTAGGTAAAAAATGGTCAACGTTGACTTAGTCAAATGTGGTCAACTGTGGATCCACTGCCTCGATTTTCGTGACAGGATCAAAATTCTCAGAAAATTACGAAACTTTTACCATGCATAGAAAAATAACATTTAAGTGACCCATCTCATGTTTCAAGTCATTCTAGAAAGTGAAAGTATTTTATTTGGATTTAATACGATTAAATCAGGTTTCGGTTCCGAATAAAATACGATTGGTCTTTCCGTGAAATAGATATATCTTTTGACCAATATTTTGACTAAAATAAATACTTAGAATATATTTCCTAATATATAAAATATATTGAGAGTGTAGGAAATATTTTTGAGTATTTAAAATAATTTTTTCCGAAAATAGAATAAATTTAAGAAGTGGGAGAAAGATTACTTTAAATATTTCTGGCACGAGATAAAAATGAGTATTAATATTCTACCACTAAATACTAGCATAAAAGCCCGTGCAAGGCACGGGCCGGTAGCTTAAATATATTTATAAATTAAATTATGTTAATGTCATTAGTTAAGTATGTGCAAGTTTATAATTTGAAATTTGATACGAGTAGTACTGATAGCAATCATAATATTTAAGAATTCATTGTCGTTGTTTCTTTTTCGACATCTATTTATCTTTCAAGATATCAGAAAATTCAATTATGAATAATTGACTTAACAGATCTACCTTGCGTAACAAACTTATCATTCTTTTGATCTATGCGCTTGAGAATTGATGAATTACGCCTCGATAGATATTTTTCGTGCTTCCAACATCATGAGCTAAAATTGTTCATGTCTCATTTCCCTATACTTTGACATTGAATTCATCATTATACTTTGTCAAATGTTATATACAATTTATTCCAATATATTATTGTAAAATATCCTTATAATTCAACTATTTATTTCATGCAAGTATTTAGCCAATAATTGATAACTCATAATTCCATCTTATAAATAAACCACATATTCTATGTAATTATTTATAAATAATGGTGATGTTATCCAAGCTTATTTGTATATTATATATTTTGGATAATTTTCTTACTATTCATACTTTTGTTAATATATGTACTATTCATATATATTAGTTGTTTCTAGTTTCACTAACAATAGTTAATATAGTTTAATTCATATAAAAATGTCATATCAAAATTAGTTACAAACAATTATGCGCTCCATTTATGATATTGTTAACAAAAGTAAATAATTTATCACAAAAGAATAATTATAGGCCTACATCTATACTATACTATTAAATCGAAACATTAAAAGTTTCGTAGCCGGTCGGTACTCTGGTCAGGCTTGATTAACATATTCTTAAGTTAAAAAATTAAAAAATACTTGGATCGGACTTAATTAACATATTCTTAAACCCAAAATAAATCTATACAATACTTGAGAGAATATAAAAAGTTTGATACTTGGACTTAATAGGCCTAAGTTAGAATCCTATTTTTAGCAGACTGATTATAATAAAAATCCATTCTAACTAAACATATTGGACATATTGGGGCTAAAATTAAAATTCTATTTGAACATGACTAATTATTTTAATCACAACATATAACTATTTTATTTAATTAAAACACAAATCTAAATCTAATATAATTAAAATAAAATATTACAACACAAGTAGTATGATAACCAATATTAAAAATCACCCGTGCAATGCACACGTTCTAAGCTAGTATGATTATAAAGAGAATCAATGCACACAAGTTATCATGCAAATAATATGTGAAGCTTAATTGAAACACTTGTTTTATCTTAAATAAATTGTAAAATAAAATATTGAATAAAATATTAATAAATAAATGATATGGGCTAAAAGTAAGCCCTAAAGAAATCTTTAATGTTGCATTAATTAGACCTAGCCAGGTCCAAAGATAAAGCCCATTTATGAGGCCCAAAACCTTAATTGAATATTAATTTCGTAATTAATATTATGGGCTAATTAACAGCTTGCAAATAAGAGTCAAACAAGGACCTTATCTCTTCAAGGAGTAGCCTCCAAGGCACACAGTCATACAAGGAAACAGACTCCTACAAGGTAGGAGTCTAGAACCTTCCTCAAGGCTGACTTGCCCACCAAGTCACCTAACCCTACTACGATTCTAAGGCTTCTCAGCCTATATAAAATCCTGACCCCTCATCCTCATAACACAACGTTTTTGGGCAGAGCTCAATACGTCACTTACGTTTTAGGCTTAATCCTCGAATAAGGACATAGAAGCCACTGCGTCCTAGGTGAGCCCTCGTCGCCATAGCCCCGAGGGCACCATCACCTAGAACTACGTTGGCTTGATTCTCTAGCAATACAGAGATACGTAGGCATCTTGTGAAGGCAGATTCAGCCACGAACACGAGAGCAGCCATTAAAGCACGAAGCTCACACACCCTAGCACTAATTACTCACAAACCCTAGCCGCAATTAAATAACCTAGTTTTTATTCCACGACATTTGGCGCCGTCTGTGGGAAGACAACATCAACCATGATGAATACACGGAGAACACCGGTGACTATATGCGCCACCACTAGCACTTCTGTTAGTTCTATGCCCGTGACTACGGAACAAGGGTCTGTACCCCTTAAACAAATACCCAGGTTTCGGGTTCTTAACCCCAAGGACGAATCTCCAAAAATACTGAAACACATGTCAAGGGATCGCAGCCCATAGGGATGAATCCCCAAGGCCAGGAGATGAATCCCTTTCAATGGTTGTTTCCCTTCTGGGATATGGCCTACCCCATCAAGCACAGACCCTCACCACTGTGACTCTCGCAAGAACGAATATAGCCTACGGGCTACCCATCTACCCCTCAAACGCGGGAGGCATTAGAGGAAATGGTCATGCATATCGAGGGCACAAGCCATATAAACACCCATGCATCACAGGCTTAGGCCCTGTCTATGAAGGAGGGTACAAAAATTATTCTAAACCCTATACCGAGGATTCATCATCTAAGGATGATCGAGATCGAGATCGAGCCCCGAGGAAGAGGCATGTAGACAAGGAACCCGCTGTTGGGCGTATTCGAGAAACTTCGGGCAGAGTGCCAAGAACGACTTAAGATAAGGTTAAGGCTCATAAAGCCGAGATCCAAAAGATGGAACAAGACTTGGAGAAGGAACAACATAGGTACAATTGCCCTCATACATTAATTATAGGAGAGATTCCCTTTGTCAATTTGGAGAGGCCTTCAAATATGCATAGAAGGACCGGGGTCCCAAGGACAGAGATCCTTATGGCTAAGTCCAATGATTTGATTCAACCATGAGGTCAGGAGGTTAACTCTAGCACCGCTGTGCCACCAACCACTGGACAAGGGGCGATACCCCAAGGAGAAGGTTCGCAAATCCCTCCTATTTAGCCCTAAGAGACGAATCTTCAGGGGACATGAACTCAAACTCGAGGGTCACTGCCTTCAATGGTGAACCCTCAGGAACAATGAGCGAACTCCCTTCATATGGTGATTGCCCCTCTAAGCGGTCGCCCGCTATCCCATGGAGCCCAGATCTCAGCTACTGCGCTCCCCTTGAATAATAATCCTATGTTTGGACTACCTAACTACCCCCACTTCATGCTCATGAGCCATATGACCCCCTTATGTGGGAGGCTCTCGGCACAACCAAAGGTTTAGAGATTACTCCGGACCTTGCTCTGATTCTTCCTCTGAAGAAAGAAATCGAGATGAAGCCCCGAGGAGGCGCCGAGCAAGCCGAGAACCCCATAGGCATTCTCAAGGAATCCACGATGGACCCTCAACCACTGCCCTGGAAAGAATCCAAACCTTTGAGGCTGAGATTCAAAGGTTGAAAGAAGACATCGCAAGAGAGCAGCAGAGGCAAGGATGCCCACAGACAAGGGAGAATATCCATGTGGTGAATTTGGATGAAACCCCGAGGAGGGATAGGAGGACAGAGGTCCCTCTAACTGAAGCA
The DNA here is from genome assembly GCA_037693485.1 of Kitagawia praeruptora. Classification (NCBI taxonomy): domain Eukaryota; kingdom Viridiplantae; phylum Streptophyta; class Magnoliopsida; order Apiales; family Apiaceae; genus Kitagawia; species Kitagawia praeruptora. The sequence continues at coordinate 136,854,337 of CM075353.1, forward strand.
CCAAGGATGGCTGCCCCTAGGCCAAGAGCTGCAGACCTGGTGTTACCCGGAAAAATCTAACAATCTTATATCCCGTTTACTAAGGAGGTGATAAGAACTCACATCTCAAGAAAGTTTAAGATGCCTATCATTAAGGCTTTTAAGATGGAACGGGTGATCCCGCAAACCATATGAGAACATTCTCGAACGCACTGTTATTGCAGCCTGCTAGTGACGCTCTCAAGTGTAGGGCGTTCCCTCAAACCCTGTCTGGTATGGCTCAAAGGTGGTATAGCCGTTTGCCTCTAAATTCGATTGGATCTTTCAAGGAGCTGAGCGCTGCTTTCGTCAGCCGATTCATTAGTGGGAGAGCTGATGAGAAGAGCTCTGCTTCTCTTATGAACGTAGTGCAAGGGAAGAGTGAAAACTTGAGAGATTACATCAAGAGATTCACCAAGGAGACATTGGGTATCTCCGATCTAGAGAACAAGATAGCCATGGTGGCCTTACAGCATAGAACGACCTACGTTTATCTTAAGAAGTCGTTAGCCAAGCATCCCCTAGAGGACATGGCTGAGCTCCAACAAAGGGTTGATAAGTATATTAAAGCTGAGGATAGCATGAAGAAAGAAGCCACAGTAGGTGGAGGACGAGGTAACAATGATTCCAAGAAGCGAAAGCAAGACCAGGACTATGGTGATCAGGAGTATGATGCTATGGACAAGTATCCCCGAACTAGCGAGGACTCCGACTCTGTCCCTAAGAAGAGCCAAGGACCCAGGTTCACTGAGTATCCAAGGCCTAGAACACCAATGAAGGAGTCATGATTTTTTTAGAACCTATATTGTTGATGATTTATCATCTAATAAAGATAACAATCTCAGATAGAGAACCAGGCAAGGAGCTCGAATGAGGGTCAGGGCCCTCTCAGTCCCGTGGATCCAAAGGATTGGCTCCCAAGACTTCAGGAGGGAGGATACTCGCTCATGAAACGCATATTCAAAAATTGAAGAAAAACTTGGAGATACAACATGCTAGGCAACCCCCAAGGGCTAGGATCCCCTATTTTATTGACGCTAGTGATACCCCTAGGAGGAGAAGAGTTGATTCACAAAGGGCTGATCCCGATGGCTCGATGCCTCTAAGAGATCATGACGATCCAATCTCGTCCTTCACTAACGAGACAATGAATGCTCATATCTCAAGGAAATTCAAGACACCCACTACCGAGGTGTGTGATGGGGTAGGAGATCCCACTAATCATGTGAGGACATCCTCCAATGCACTACTAATTTTAACCCATGATAGACGCAATCAAGTATAGGGCGTTCCCTCAAACCCTGGGGGGCATGACACAACGACGGTATATTCGGTTGCCCCCGAACTCAATCGGCTCCTTTAAAGGACTAAGAAGGGCATTTACGCCTCGTACATTGATGAAAAGTTCAGGAGAAACGTTTTACATCCCCATGAATGTGGAACAAGGAAGGAATGAATCCTTGAGGGATTACATGAATCGAATCACCAAGGAAGCCTTGAAGGTCCCAAACCTAGATCATAGAGTAGCTATCAAGGTAGAGGAAAGTGTAAGGGAAGTCTCAACCCCTGCTGGAGGCAATAAAGGTAATAACAAGAAGCGAAGGTGGATGTTAAGGATAGGTGTCCTCGAATAAGTAAAGACTCTGACTCTACCTGGAAGAAGAAAAACCAAGGACCGAGGTTTACCAGCTATGCACGTTTGAATACTCCCAACACCCAAGTCCTGATGGACATTGAGACACACAAGGATCTCTAATGGCCGAAGCCATTAAGGGCTGATCCCGGAAAGAGAAACAAGAATCAATATGGTCAATTCCATAAGCCATTGAGGAATAACATTCACGATTGTAGACAGCTGAAACACAAGATCAAGTTTCTGATCCGAAGAACCTGGTGGTATAAGTTCACCAAGGATGGCCAATAGGGTAACCTAAGGCAGGATTATGAAGTAGAAGATTATAAAAGGAAGGATGGCGATCAAGATCGCAATCCATAGCCCCGGGGGGCCGGTGATAAACACGATTTTTGAAGGCCCAACAGTGGTCGAGAATACAAGGAGCTTACATTCGAGAAGCTATGCACATTATAGGAGAAGCTCTATAGCGAGCAAAAACCAAAATGGCATTTGTCGTTGATGATTCTGACTTGGAAGGGGTGAAGTGCCTCCATGATGGCCCGTTGATCGTAACACCTGTGATAGGCAACTCGTAAGTGAAGGAGTCTTGATAGACAATGGAACATCAGTGGATATCTCGTTTCATGATGCATTCTCGAAGATGGGATACAACGATTCTCAATTGACCCCCACCAACGTGCCCGTCTATGGGTTCGATAGAGTTGAATCAAGAGTTAAAAAACTATTCAGCTATCCATGATGGTAGGACGAGAGCCTAGGGAGGCCACTCATATGTCGAACCTTTTGCTGGTTAAAGCAACTTCCGCTTACAATGTTATCCTTGGGTGGACAGGCTTGCTTGCCTTTAAGGCGGTTGCCTCAAGATAAGATCTGATGATTAAATTTTCTACATGGAATGGAGTTGATGAAGAGAAGGAGATCAAACAATAACAAAGAGTTGTTACCCAGCCACGTTGAGGCCAGGTGGAGTTGGGGGGCAGGACCTCCCGATTGCAGACATGGATGTCCAAGAAGTTGATAAACGAAGATGAAAGCCCGTTGAGGACTTGGTCCCTATTCCCTTAATTCCTGAAGAACCTGAAAGTTACCCACGTAGGGCATTGCTGAGTGAACCCTTGAAGGGAAAATTGTGTGTGTTCCTACATGAGAACGGTGTTGTGTTTGCCTGTAACTATTGGACAGGAGTCCAAGGAGGCCACTCGGATGTTGAACTTACTGGTAATCAGGGCAGCTTCAACGTACAACGCTATCCTCGGAAGGACTAGACTTCATGCATTCAAGGCTGTTGCCTCAACTTATCATATGAAGATCAAGTTCCCAACCAGGAATGGTGTTGGAGAACATAAATGTGATCAAAAGATGGCACGAAGCTGTTATGTAGCCGCGTTAAGGCCTGACGGAGTCGGGGGGGCAGGTCCTTCCGATTGAAGACAAGGATGTCCGCAGTGATAAGGAACACCAAGAAGGGCCAACAGCGGACATCACACATAAGCCTCGGAATGGCTAAGGCGTCAACTGACTTCGTGGTAGATAGTACCTCGAAAAAAAGAAGAAGTAAGTTTCAGAACAAAAATGACGAGCCTATATCTGACCAGAGCTCTATTTTGATGGAGCATCAAAAACTAATATCAAGATGTGCAGGCTTAGTCTTGCGAAGCCCCGAAGGGTCGAGAGTTAGGTTACAGCACAACCAAATAAGTGTTTAAAGTCTATAAAGGACCTTGGATGTAAGATAAGATGAGCAATTAAGCCACATGTGGCCACTTAAGCCATGAAAGGCTAACAATAAACCTTGAATCCCAACCGAGGATCAGGAAATCCAAGGGCATCCTTGATCAAGGCAAAGGAGTCCAAGAAAACCGGGAAGCTGCGTCCATACTTTCAGTCATACAAGATTGAAGTCCTGATGGACCAGCAGTTGAGAAATATTTTGCACAGCCCGAAGGCTGATCAAGTGGGCAATTGAACTAGGAGAATTCGATGTTAAGTACAAGCCTAGGATGACCATCAAAGCTCAGGCTCTAGCTGACTTCGTGGTTGAATATACCATTGACAACCAAAAGGTCGGGGGGCAAGAGGTAATAGACTAGGAAGGTCAGCAAGGTGAGAAGCCCCTGGAAGATAAGAAAAAGTATTGGATGCTCTATTTTGATGGAGCATCAAAAACAAAAACCGGTGGTGCAAGTTTAGTTCTGCAAAGCCCCGATGGGTTCGCACCCGAGTATGCCTTGAAGTTGGACTTCCGAACAACCTACAGTGAGGCAGAGTATGAAGTTCTGATAGCCGGCCTTGGATTGACAAGAGCCCTGAGGGTCAAGAACCTGAAAGCCTATGGAGACTCAAAGCTGGTAGTCTCACAAGTAAATGAAGAGTTTGGGGCTAGAAAAGAATATGTTCAAATATTGAAGGATACTTCCAGGTCCTGAAGACCCCACCATCCATTCGAAATTGGTAGCACCAGTTGATGTAAGCTGAAGGATAGACCCTAAAGCTCATCTTGAGACTGGTTGGCCCCCTAATAATGCCTTGAAGGTACAGAAACTGTTAATGAGAGTGTTGAGATAAGAGGTCCTTTACAATTCCACACTTGAGGTCTTGAACTTCAAATCTCAAAATTCAAGCCTTGATGGCCAACAAGGTTATCTGCCTCCAAACGAACCTGACAAGAGGCATCAGGCTACCTAAAACCTAGTCAAGGTTCTACAAGTATAAGAAGAAGGTTGGAAACCTAGAAGTAAGATAGAGGATTGGCAACCAGCCAAGGCACACCAGACTTAAAGTTGAGTGCTTAGTGGCAAGTGAACTTCTTGAGCGATCAACCGAGAAGCAAGACCTCCACTATATGAAGCAAGGGGGCAAGAACTAAGGGACTCCATTATTTCTACCTTTTAGAACGAGAGTTAAAGGTTGAATGTTTGATAACCAACACCGAACGAGTTCTCCTTTTTTAAATCAAGAACAAGTAGTAAAAACTATGAAAGCCACGGTGCCAAACAAGGTTTCCAAGAACTCTAGCTTGACTCCAATGCAAAGAATTTGGGCTCAAAAACAAGGAACTCAGGAACTTAAGAAATTTCATTCGATGTAACCGAGGCCACAAGGTCGAGGCACCTCAAGGAAGCCTCGAGGCCGAGTAGCCCCAACCGAAGTCCCTCGCGAAGGGCAACTGCCGAGCTCGCCCGACCGAGCACCTCCCGAAAGGCCATAGGCCGAAGTCACACAGTCGAAGACACCTGAAAGCCATTAAGAGGCCCTTATTTCGACCAAAATTCTGGTCGAGACGACCAAGAATCCTAGTCGAAAAATCATTCGACCAAACGAAAAATTGCTCCTTATTTCGACCAAGATCCTGGTCGAAATGACCAGGAATCCTGATCGAAAATCCTTTCGACCAAGAAGCTAGGAAGCCCTTTATTTCGATCAGAATCCTGATCGAAAATCCTGACCTAAGGGTCAGCATTTCTGATCGAAAATCCTGACCTAAGGGTTGGCATTCATGATCGAAAATCCAGACCTAAGGGTCAGCACCCCTGATCGAAAATCCTATCCTAAGGGTCAGGATTCCTGATCGAAAATCCGTTCGACCAAGCCAAAAGTTGGCCCTTATTTCGACCAAGATCCTGGTCGAAACGACCAGGAATCCTGATCGAAAATCCTTTCGACCAAGAAGTTTGGAAGCCCCTTATTTCGATCAGAATCCTGATCGAAAATCCTGACCTAAGGATCAGCATTCCTGATCGCAAATCCTGACCTAAGGGTCAGCATTTCTAATCCAAAACCCTGACCTAGGGTCAGCATTCCTGATCGCAAATCCTGACCTAAGGGTCAGCATTCTTGATCGAAAAACTTGGTACAAAAAAAAGGGTATATAATGAATTTTTTTTTAAAGTGCCTAGAGTCATGAATGACCTCAATTCAGGACGAATTTCGAGCCGATGAGGCCAAAAATACGATCTTGAATTACGAAAATATTAGGGCTGAGGACCCCTCTAAAATTACAAAAATTATTGTTATTATTATTATTGAAAATAATAATAAAAAAATCCGGGTTGGACTTTATTCGAGTGAAATTTTATCCTAGTGGGACACCTCCGATTTGGGGATCGAAATTATCCGAGATTCGGACAAAAGAAATATTATTATTGAATAATAATATTTTCTAAAAAAAAAAAAAAAGGAGTGCAAAAAAAATAAAATAAAATAAAATATTAGTGCGATCACAATTCTGCTCGAATCGACCAGAAATCTTGCTCGACAAATCCTTCGACCAGAAGAAAAATTGGTCCTTACTTCGACCACAAACCTGGTCGAAATTGGCCGGGTTAATAGTTTTGGCAAAAATACAATTGGTACCTCAAGTTCTGTACACTTTACAAAAGGAGTACTGCAGTTTACAAACTGACAGAAAGAATATTGGAGTTTATAATTTTACGAAAAGACCCCTGCTGTTTTTATGTTTACAGAAAGGTCTCTACACTTCGTATTTTGACGAAAAATACCTGTGGGTACATAAAAATTCCTAAATTATTAGGAAAAATTTAGAAAAATACCTGTGGGTACATAAAAATTCCTAAATTATTAGGAATAATTAAGAAAAATACCTGTGGGTACATAAAAATTCCTAAATTATTAGGGATAATTAAAGAAAATACCTGTGGGTACATAAAAATTCCTAAATTATTAGGAATAATTAAAGAAAATACTTGTGGGTACATAAAAATTCCTAAATTATTAGGAATAATTAAGAAAAATACCTGTGGGTACATAAAAATTCCTAAATTTTTAGGAAAAATTAAGGAAAATACCTGTGGGTACATAAAAATTCCTAAATTTTTAGGAAAAATTAAGGAAAAATACCTGTGGGTACATAAAAATTCCTAAATTTTTAGGAAAAATTAAGTTCCTAAATTATTAGGAAAAATACCGGTGAGTACAAGAAAATTCCTAAAATATTAGGAATATTTGAAATAAATACCTGTGGGTACATGGAAATGACCAAGAATCCTAATCGAAATGTCATTCGACCAAGCCATGAAAAAGACCCTTATTTCTACCAAGATTCTGGTCGAAACGATCAGGAATCCTGGTCGAAAAACCATTCGACTAGGACATCTGAAATGCCCTTATTTCGACCAAGATCCTGGTCGAAATGACCAGGAATCCTGGTCGAAAACCGCTTCGATCAGAAAAAAACTTGGACCCTTATTTCGACCAAGATCCTGGTCGAAACGACCAGGAATCCTGGTCGAAAATCTCTTCGAGCAGAGGACCTTATTTCGACCAGAATTCTGGTCGAATTCCTGGTCGAAAAAATTCAGTTTTGGTCGAAATTTGCCTTGAAAAATTGATTTTTGACAGCAAATCTTCATGGACATGGAATTTTGATACCTGTGGGTACTAGGAAAAATCCTAAAAAATAGGATAAATTTGAAAAAATACAAGGAGTTTTATGAATAATTCCTTGAAAAAGATAAGCAAAAATTCTGTAACTAAGGTTATTGAAAAAAAATTGCTTAGCCTCGAATAAGGCACATCGTCGTAAACGTGTAGGTCGCTCCACACTTTACATCAAGACGATACTTGTGAAACACTAGTGTACAAACGTAAACCCTGACCCAAGTCTCGAGGAAGGCAGTTAAAAACTTCAAGGAAAACCTGATTAGTTTTCCTAGAAGTTGGGGGGCAAATGATATGGGCTAAAAGTAAGCCCTAAAGAAATCTTTAATGTTGCATTAATTAGACCTAGCCAGGTCCAAAGATAAAGCCCATTTATGAGGCCCAAAACCTTAATTGAATATTAATTTCGTAATTAATATTATGGGCTAATTAACAGCTTGCAAATAAGAGTCAAACAAGGACCTTATCTCTTCAAGGAGTAGCCTCCAAGGCACACAGTCATACAAGGAAACAGACTCCTACAAGGTAGGAGTCTAGAACCTTCCTCAAGGCTGACTTGCCCACCAAGTCACCTAACCCTACTACGATTCTAAGGCTTCTCAGCCTATATAAAATCCTGACCCCTCATCCTCATAACACAACGTTTTTGGGCAGAGCTCAATACGTCACTTACGTTTTAGGCTTAATCCTCGAATAAGGACATAGAAGCCACTGCGTCCTAGGTGAGCCCTCGTCGCCATAGCCCCGAGGGCACCATCACCTAGAACTACGTTGGCTTAATTCTCTAGCAATACAGAGATACGTAGGCATCTTGTGAAGGCAGATTCAGCCACGAACACGAGAGCAGCCATTAAAGCACGAAGCTCACACACCCTAGCACTAATTACTCACAAACCCTAGCCGCAATTAAATAACCTAGTTTTTATTCCACAACAATAAATATTTAGGTATGTAGTTGATGAATTTTAGTATTAACTCAAATGATCACATAGCTCAATCGGTTAGAAATTTAGTGAAACACTTGATCCATCTTAAATAAATAGTGAAATAGAACATAAAGAAAAAAAAAACATTTCTGTATGTAGTTAATGAATTTTATTTTTATCTCAAATGCTCATGTAGCTCAAGTGGTTGGAGGGATGAATTGACCTATGTGAGGTCTTGGGTTCAAATCCTCATACACATTATTTTTTTCAAAGATTTCATGTTAGGTTTGGAAGTAGGCTTGGAATGAATAAATTTGCTCAGGATAACCGAACGTGTTCTCCTATTATATATAGAAAGATTAATATTCTTGAGGATAAAACCATTTTGAGTGCTAAGGCGGAAAAAAAAACTGAACCTTTTAAAATATAGCACGAGTTCTCTAAAGAATATTAACCCTCGAATATTCTTTGTTCGAGCCTGCCTTATCAATTTTACACCGGAGATCTAAAAAAATATCAAATATCAATATTTCTTATTCGATCTTATTGCCTTGGTGTAGAGATATATTCCATAAAAATATAATTTAATTTTTCGCAATAATGGAATATCTCTTATAATTGAAAACAGATATTGCTAGAATTTGACTTTTGACGGAATCAATTAAATTAATGACCTGGAGAGGATAACTAAGTGTAATTAAATTTTATGTTAAATCGTACAAATACCAAAATAAATAATATATCGAAGATATCCTTTCAATCTTCCCCTTTTTGGTATGTGCCAAACAAAACATAAAATTTAAAAATTTACCCGTGTGTGCTTCCCCTTAGTGTATGCATGAAATTTTGGGAAAAAAATTCGGACACGATTCGAAGCACACGGTCTAATTCCACTAATTGATTCCTGCAAAACAACTTATGAGATGAATTAAACAAATAAAACTTGTTATGCATAATTCATATAAGAAATTTTGAAAATTTTAAATTAGGGGGTCTAATTTTCTCTTCCCCTTTTTGTTTGGTATATAACCAAAAAATTCGAATTTCCTTTACCCTTTTTAAATATTTTGGTTAAGACCAATTGAATTGGTGTAATACCGAATGATTTTCCCCTTACTTCTCCTTTATTTATTGTATTGTAGTTATCAAAAATTAATGCTTCCCCTCAAAATATGATTGAATCAAAACAACTTGGTGTATTACCAAATTGTTAATTTCTTCCTCTTCCCCTTGTGTCTTCCCTTTGGAAAATAATTCTTGTATCTTTTCAATTTGGTGTAGTACTAAAAAGTTAGTCTCCTCTAATTACAAGGCCAGAAAGTATGGTGAGCAAAGTTTACAAGGCAAGATATTATCCTACGGGTAACTTTTTGTCTGCTGAGTTGGGATCTAACCCAAGTTATGTCTGGAGGAGTATATTGGAATCTCGGAATCTGTTAAAAAATGGGGTGATTAGAAGAGTTGGAAACGGATCTACAGTTGATATCCTAAAGGATCCGTGGCTTCCTTGTGATGAGGACCCTTATGTGCGGACAGATCATGAAGCTTTAAAGGGGAATATGGTGTCATCTCTAATGGCAATGGACCAAGAGGCATGGGATACGGATTTAGTGAAGGATATTTTTGAAAGTAGGGATGCTAATTTGATCCTTTCTATTCCAGTGAAACGCTCAGATAATGACTCGTGGTTTTGGAGGCATGATAAGTTGGGACAATATACAGTGAGAAGTGCTTATGCTGCAATTAGAGAGAGAGCAACTAATAATCAAATGAGCAACAGTTCTGGTTTCTGGAATAAAATCTGGAATTTGAAAATTCCTTTAAAAGTCAAACATTTTGTTTGGAGAGCAGCTCGTAACTTTTTGCCTACTAAAGACTGTCTGATAGCGAGGAGGGTGGAGGTTAATGGTATGTGTCCAGTATGTAATCAGACTGAGGAAACTGTTATTCATGTGTTGGTAAAATGTCCAATAGCACAGTTATGTTTGCAAAAGATAGAATTCTCTTTCGGTGATTACATGTACTTTGATGAATGGGTAGAAGAAGTTCTCAAGCATAGCAGACGGAATCTAATCAATAAGGTCTTCATGGTGGCTTGGGCAGTTTGGAAAAATAGGAACGATATTGTTTGGAATCAAAAGGGGAAAGAGTACGAAGACATTGTCATATCAGCATTGCAAGTCCTTAACAACTGGGAAAGCGCACAGGATAAAACATTCGACAATACTGTTGGGTTTTTAACTCAAACAGATGGAGCTGTGTGCTGGGAGCAACCACAGGTAGGTCAAGTTAAGGTAAATACTGATGCGGCTTTGTTTACAAACTCGAATTGTTATAGCTATGCAATAGTAGCTAGAGACCACTCAGGAACACTGCTGGAAGCCATCTCGTGTTGCAAACCAGGAAGCTTGAATCCAGAACTTGCAAAAGCAGTGGGGATAAGGGAAGCGCTGAGTTGGGTAAAGAGCAAGGATTGGTCGTCAGCTATTATTGAGTCTGATTGCCTAGGAGCAATCCAGGCTATTAGATGTTCGTCGATTAATCTCTCTTACTTTGGGCGGGTAATCGATGAATGTAAGAAGTTGCTTAGTGATTTGGAGGCACGTAATGTGACCTTAAAGTTTGTTAGACGGTCTGCGAATAGGGTTGCTCACTATATAGCGAGAAAATCAAATTCAATAGTTGATCGTAGATGGGATATGGGAGAAGCCCACCCGGATTTAATTCATGTACTGTTAGATGATTTTGAAGGTTTAATAAAATATTTCTCTTTCTGGCAAAAAAAAAAAGGTAGTCTCCTCTTCCCCTTTTTCTACTTCCTTACATCTTCCCCTTTTTGTAAAAGAAAGTAAATGTTTGAACAAGATTTTTTTTTTATCAATTTAATTTTTGATGTTTTATCAAAAATTTTATCAAAATAGTTTTCGTCTTCCCCTTTTTGTAACAAACTTTCTGTTTTGTAATTTTGATGTATTACAAAAATCCTTTTCTTCTCTTTTTCTTTTTAATATGAAGAGCGTATGTAAGTTCTTCTTTTTCTGTTTTAATCGTTCATTTACTTTCGAAAAATACTTTTCATTTGTAAATGAATTGCAAACTTGTGTATTTTTCTTTTGGTGTGGTACCAAAGAATTTTGTTTATCTCATTATTTATTTGATATTTACCAAATAATATGAGTTCGTTTTGGATTGTTTTTATGTCGATCTGTGTTGCTCGTATGTGGCAATCTTGATTCGTACAACAATCACTTGCTTTCTTAAGTTTACAAAAAAAAAAACGAAGCTATAAAACATTCAATCTGACCACATAGTATTCTGTCTATCACATTGTTCAAAATCGTTTTAGTACAGAATCTTGATGAATGTATAGTACATAATCGGTACAATCATCATAAGTTACTCAGATTTACACAGATAATTTCAAATTTAATATGAATAATCTGTCTGAATACATAAGTATTTTCCTATGAATTAAAGTTTCACATAATCACAAGTCATTCGGTCTAATAAATACATGAATCTTTCCCAAACAAAACTGTTAAAGGCTGATCAATGGAAGTCAGTACTTCGTACAGAATCTTGCAAAAATGCATAGTGATGTGCACTGATTGATAAAGATTTAAGCGCAAGCAGAGTGTATTCATTCTGTCTAATAATCTTATAGAATTTAAGTCATACTCCCAGGTTTTACTAACCATTAACAGATCATATTTTAGGCAATTCTTATGAACAGAATATATATCTTTGACCACCTACTAGATAATACCCGTGCATATGCACGATTTTAAAGATTAATTTTCGTATTCAATTTATTTACATTTGAGTTTGTTACGAAAATTTAAAAAATGTGTAAAATATTGGAAAGAATTTAAAAAAATAAGTTAAGTGATGGACTAATCAATAATATAAAAAGAAAAATGTGAACAAATTGTGAGGACGTATTGAAATATAAGTTTGTAAGTAATATATTATCAAATACCATTGAAAATAATTAACATGTAATTATCACTCTGTTTATTACAATTAATTTTTCATTGAAATTTGAATTAGTTAATTTTGAAAAAAATATAATTTAAATGACTACAAATTTTATTCATAATAATTAATTTTCATTTATATTAGTTATATTTTTGACATTCTAATAAAAATTAATTTAATTGATTAGGTGCTAATTTTTGGATTAGTCAAAAATTTTATTCTCATATTCATAATTTATTTTTTAAATTATGTTTATTTACATTTTATATATTTAGAATGAATATTAATTTCTCTTGTGTTTATTTTTATAAATATAGTATAAGTGGGAAAATAATAATTTTATATAATTAAAACATTTCAATTTATACTAAAATAATATTCTTTGCGATGTATAGTATTTGTCTTATACTAAAATGGTTATAAACTGAAATTTATTTTGTGTTAATTAGCAGTAGAGAATACTTATTAATCAATATCGTTTACACTTTTAACCATGAAAATAGTCTTGTTAATCAATAACGTTTACACTTTTAACCATAAAAATAGTTTTGAATAAAATCAAAATATTAAATAAAGTTTAAACAATTTTTTTAATACTCGTGGTTTGATAGTGACATAAAAATATAGGCACCTCATCTTTAATAACATGATTTTCACAAATATTTTAAGAAGCCAAGTCGTTGATATTAGTTTTAACATCATTTTTAATCAATATATGTTTCTTACGGAATGATATTACACATTTCAAGTTGAACTTTAGCAAGTTCAAAAATCTCAAATACAAATATAAGATCAATGATGATGCATCGTCCTTACAATCCTTATAGTACTAAGAGCATCTCCAATGGTATTGGCTAAAATGGGTGGTTAAAATGATATAAAATAGTGATTATGTAAAATTTACTGAATATGTAAGGTGTTGTACTCCAATGGAGTTGGCTATAATGATTAGTCATATTTTAAAAATAGCAAGTTATTATTATTTCAAATTGTTAAAAATAGAATGTATTATTTTAATATGGTAATATTGATGATGTGGAGTTTTACTACAGGTCTCTAGAGGTTCGACAAATATAGCCAATATGATAGGATTTTAGAGGATTATCTAAAATTTTAGATAACAGTAATATCCCGTTGGAGATGATTTTTTTTACACAATATCTATAATTTTTATTTAAGGCATGTTTTACACACTTTTAGCTAAGGGATTTCTATGGTTGGAGATGCTCTAAGAGCAACTCCAACCCATCACTAAATCACTATAATAGTGATGGATATAGTGTCATACCCACTCCAATGCAACACTAAAATAGTGACTCAAGATCGCCAAATGATTTTTGGATCACCAAATGATTTTTGGTGACAAAAGTACATTTGGTGATCCTTGATCACCAAATTTGGTGACTTTCAAAATTCCAACAATGCCCCTATATTTGTTAACAAAACAATTTTTTTCCCATCTATGTCCTACTATTTGTTCTTGTAATTTTTTTCTAACTTATTTGTTCTTGTAATTTTTAACTTTAAATTTTTATCAATTGAAACTTCTTTTCTTCTTAGCTCTTGTTAATTCAAATTTTTTTAAAAAAACTTTAAACTTTCATACAAAATCTTGAAAAATTTTCTTAATGATGAATTATGAACAACACACCGGATTTAATTATAAAAATAACATCATAATGATAAATAAGAAGTTACAAGATAATAATTATAAGAAATGAAGATGTCAAATTTCAAAACTTTCTAAGTAGATATTGACAAATCAAAGATAAGGAAGCTTATTTTGAATTTCGCAATGCGTTGATTGAGCACCTTTGGAGAAAGAATACGGCAATTCAACTAATTAAGTCAAGCCTTTTCCACTTTTAATTCTTAGCCGTGGCAAATGGGAACATTTGTTAATTGTGATTTAGTCCTATTTAAACTTTTGACTAAATTTTAACAAAATTTGGATATTGATTTTTTTATAAATAATTTTTATATTAATAAATTTATATTATACGACCATAACATTACAATTTAAAATATAATAGATATTAATAATGTAAAAATTGAACAAAGTTAGAATATTCTATTTTATTGGTGAAAGATTCTTTTTAGTGTCAAGTATAGTGACCATGGGTTGGAATGCACTTTGTGAATGGTGTAATTTTGTCACCAAAATAGTGTCTTAAGGACACTATTTTGGTGTCTTGGGTTGGAGATGGTCTAACAATGCTCACGCTCACCTGAAGTAATGTGTTATTTTGGTTAGATCTTCTAAGTTCAAAATATTCGAAAAATAGAATGATCTCCACATTGTTCAAATAAATTTTAGAAGCGATTTATACAACAAAAATATAGATTATTTATCTAAAGATGTTATATATAATTTCAGTAGTCGTGAAAAAATGTTACTGTGTATAAGGAGAGTTGTAGACATAAATAAATAAGTATGAAATACAATTTAAATGAATATTAACTTTTGTTCATCTTGCACTATTTATTTATAAAGATAATTTAACATTTGAGAAAAGTGTGATAAATATGAGATAGAACAAATATTAATTTAAATGTAAATAGAACTAATTAATGAGATATTTAGGAGGGAAAATAAGAATTGAGGGGAAAAAATGATAAAATAATTAAATAATATATGAATGGAGAGGAGAAAGAGAATGAGGAGGGAAGAAAAGTAGAGAATAAAATAATTGTGTGTGTAAAGTGGGAGGAGAGAGAAGAATTAGAAAAATATAAATTATTTAATGAATGAGGAGAGAGAAGAGGGAAATTTGGGAGGGAAATTGGGGGTAGGGGATTTTGTTTTAGTATATAGTAGTAGTATAGGATATAGATAGATGTGTGTTCATTGTATGATTGCAGGAACTCTGGGAAGTCAAATACAGCTAGTGTTCCAATTTTAACCAACTCCTAAGCAGTTTATAGTACTACATTAGATAAGATCTGTAAAACTAAGTATCATACTGCTACAATGAAGAATCAAGTGAAATCACAGAGTAGTCCAATAACTTAACTGTCACTTTTAAAGATCACAGATGATAAGTATACCAGGCCAAATATGTAATCAGTGTGGGTCACTGATAATATGGAACTGTCTGCAGTGGTACTATTACAGCTGAAAGCAAAAACTTGAAACAAGGCAAACTTAAACATTTAAACAGAGAGTCAAAAGACAGATTTCAAGCATAATCAAGCAACATATAGTATCACAGAACACGTAGTCAGGTTGCAGAGCATGCATAGACAAACTATATGCATATAAAATCGTATGCAGCTGTAAAAGAAGGAATCAATTCCCAAACTAACCTAATTCACCGTTTCTTTTCCCAAACTAACCTACTTTGTACAATCATTCCCAAACTAACCTACTTTACTATTCAAACTCAGTTTTTTTGTTTTTTTTCTTTTTATAGTTTTCTTAATTCATTTACTATTAATAATAATATAATAATAATAATGCCCCCATGTATGCACATCAATTCACCAAAAAATTCACAAATATGAGTTGTCAAGATTTAATTAGTCAATTTATGTGCATGCATGGAGGGGACATTATTATTATTATTACGAATATAACCAATTAAAAGGTTAACAAAAGTAATATATAATTTGTTTTGTAGTTAAAAATTCAAATTTTAAGTACATATTAGAAATAAAAGATTTAATAAATTAATTTAACAAAAAACTTTAAAAATAAAAATTTAATTTATTATTATTATTGTTGTTATTATTATAATATATATATATAAGAAAAATAGTAAATGAATTAAAATTAGAAAAAAAAACAGTAAAAAGAAAAAACTGAGTTTGAATAGTAAAGTAGGTTAGTTTGGGAATGATTGTACAAACTAGGTTAGTTTGGGAAAAGAAACGGTGAACCAGGTTAGTTTGGGAATTGATTCTAAAAGAAGCATATGTCTTTTAATATCTTCTTTTATCCTTATAGATAAAATCTTAAAACCAGTCTGGATGCATGCTTGTATATCATAAGTGACAAGTTTAAGTAAGTAATGTATAACATAGTACATAGTACAGTGTTTCAATTTAATGAGGTGCTTGACTTAAAGAAATGGATAGAAGTATGTGTAAGAGTTTGTCAGGCATGTGTGTAAATGTAACTAAGTAAAACTCACAGAATATCATAGATAGACATACAATATGTGTTGTAAAATCTTTAAACTAAATTGTGTGACAGATGCATGGTATATATATGTATACATTTAAGGAGACAAGTGGCTGACTTTATTCAAAAGTTATCTCCTAAAGGTAACTTGGTAACCCTTAAAGTCCAGATGAGGTCACTCACATTTAATTCCAAGTTACTACTTTTACCACTTATAACAATATATTTATTTCACCAGGCAATATATATGACTAATAAGTAATAATTGATTGATAGAGACTCTGCACACCAGACCACAATATATCTTGCATTTAAAGAGCATATATCACACATTGACTAAGTCAGATAAGATTTTGAACCAGACAGGCATGCAATCTGTCACATAAAACTCAAACATTTTACACTCTATAATTATATATGCAAAATATGAGTTCTGATTGTCTATGTGGCCGTTATCACCCCAGTTTCCAGATACTAGGGTTCTCAAAGGGATCTCTAGCCAGGTCTTTGAGTGAGGGCTTGTGTGTGAGTGTATGCATGACTGTATGTAGTTACAAACCACAATAGTATTCTTCACACAATGTAACCAGTTAATATTATTCGAACTAAACAACCAAGTCACAATCAGATAGCACACCAACACAGTCAATGATATTTGTCACATATTTATATATTCATACAACAAGGGTTGATATCATAGTATCTCCAGAATTCATATCCATGCTGAATCACACACATAAACAGGGCACTTAATAGATCACTTTAAACAGTATTAGCATAATCTTTGTTTACACACAGTTAATCATTACCTATATTATCTTAAATATGGCACACATATTGGAATTAATCCAATCAACACATAAGAATTTATTCTGACTTTTTATACTTACAGCCAAATAGAGCATATAGCTAACCAAGTCAACAATCCACATTTTCATATTATACAGGTCATAACCACAGTTAAGTTCTAATAGATACATATTAGATCTTATCAAGTTTATACATAATTCGAATTATCTTACAGGCTCATATCACAATTTGCCAGACTAGTAAGCAATATAGAAGCATATAATTGACTAAGTCAAACAAGTATTGGTATAACCCTTAGGTATGCTGGTAAATAACAGATTACACCCTCTCACTTACCACAGTTAACTCCAACTATATGTATTCAACTTTTCCAGATAAATCCACACATCAAGATTAATCAATTCAATAATCACTTAAGCATTTTAATCATCTTGACAGATAATCACAGTTACACAAATAAGTTTTTCATATGACACTCAAAGTGTATGGGCATATCATCATATTGTAGACTCACAATTTTGAATTACTAAGACAATAAATAGAGGTGCCTTTGACTAAGTCAAAATAATAAAATCTAGACTGTCACAATTTTAGCACAAAATAACTTACACCACATAACACATATATGATTCCATTCACACATTCCAATTTGCTCAAATCCTTCATTTAACAGAATTAATTTATTTAATCCATACTGCAGGATCAATTTACTCAATTATCAGGCAAGTAGATTGTTTTTCCATATCAGTAAACAAGAATCAGAAGCCAGACATATCAAGTTTAATCACAGTTGGAGTTGTCAGAACAGTAATTAGCACAGAAGCATATGTTTGACTAAGTCAACTCAAGTTTCTTATTTAGGCAGTGTTACCAATTATACAAACCATATCATTTAGGCAAATTGAATCCCTTTACAGATCACAAGTCATTTGTAGTGCACTTTATAAAGATCCTTAAAGCTGATATTTGAGTATATCAAGTTGGTTTCCACAGTAAGGTCAATTCATCAACTAGGCACTTCAATTGACTTGTCAGATCATAATACTGTAACACTTACCATATCAGCTTTTGACACATACATGATACACACATCCAAGTGAACTGATATACTAGTTATATTTAAATCAAACAAAAATGGATACAGCAAGCTTCACATAAATCGGACAATAAAGATATCAGATATAACATTTCAGGTTACTGATAATTCAACTAAACTCGATTCTCATATTCAACCCATATCCTTTAGCATAAACTCATGGCTTCAAACAAACAGGTAACAAAATACCAACTTCGAACATTTCAGATATCACAGAGATATTCGAATAAGTTCAAGATATCACATAGAAATTCGAATACTAAAGAATTATCACAGAGTTCGCGAGAACTAATGAATTAATCAGAAATATACCTAAGTGATGTGTCAAATTATACCTAACCGCAAGCGCACGGTGTCTATTGCTAGTACAGATGGCAAGCGGGTCGAATCCACAAGGAGACAGGTTCTACTAATTCCTTTTCAGTTATCGCTAATTGTTTCAGGGACAAACGATTATTGGAGAATATTAATTAACTAATTAAACAAGATTAACACTAATTAAACAGATGATAAACAAATTATTTAAAACCTAGGGCAATCAGGTCCACCATGCTTACAAAATTGGCTCTTAAGCTAAAGCAATCAATGTGATCCTATAACTAGAGTATGTTAATCTCTTCCAAGCATTAACACTCTCGAATCATTCAACACAATTAACCACTTTTAGTAATTCAATCAATCAGGTAATTAGAGTCAAGTTAATCTCTTCCAAGCATTAACTCTCTCAGAAATCCAATGATGTTTCCACAATCACCCTCAATTCCGCTAATTGTATGTAAGCCTCTAGTAATAAAATCTCTCGATCCATGCCCCTATTTGCATATAATTAATCCATGATATCGGCCGATTACACAAATTAATGATTAAAACATATCAATCAGAATTAACCATAACCAATCAAATCACTATGAAAATCATGCCAATATTAGTGCAAACATGGCTTCCCTTTAAGCCCTAGAAATAACTACTCGTTAATAATTAAACAAGTAAAACAACTAGTAAAACAAGAAAACATAATTAAACTAATAAGAACAAAGAAAAGATTAAGAGAACAAAACCTTCAAACTTCAATGTTGTCACCCAAAAGAAGAGTCATGGTGTTTCTCTACATCTCCAACTAATGATACTAATCTACTCTAAACTATATTATCTGATATAATATTACATCCCTAATAATGTGTCCCAAGATGTGTTTATATAGCCTCTTGAAGTCTTACCCAGCAAGAAAATACCAAAACAGAATTATAATAGAATTTCTGCAAAATACGTTTCCTAAACTGAGTCTGTTTTTAAGGAAAATTCGTGGCTGACTTTTCTTCAGATATTCTGGAACGTTCCAATCGTAATTGGACCTCTGGACCACTTTAGAATGATAGAGAATCTCGTTAGCTTCGTGTGGACTGCTTATGGGCCTCAAACGGACTTCTAGAACTCCAGATATGGCCAAAACAGTGTAGACTGCGCAGCCTTCCCAGAAAATCCGAATTTTAATCAATTTAATCTCCAAAAACGATAGAAGCATCAACCTTAATCAATATTATCGTAAATCTGCACAACTAAGCAAAACACATCAAAACTACACAAACTTGAGTCCAAAACAATCAATTTAAGCTGATATGAAGCGCTCCAAGTGGATATAAATCCACTTATCACACCCCCAAACTTAAACTGATGCTTGTCCTCAAGCATAAACAACTAACTAATTAACTAACTAGTACCACTTCTGTAGGTGATCACGGTTGCATTTGGCATATGCAACAAGCCCTTTAAACCCCTAGGCAGCCCCTAGTGGACGAGTAAGGTCTTATGAGAGCCTATAGCGAATGTACCCACAAAATCCAATGCAATGCAATGCATGAATGCAACTAATATGAAAATGCAAATAATCTAGTACTAATATCCTACCATACCTTCACATTCTCTCGTGCCATATCAACTTAAGAATCAAAGTAATCACGCAATGTCTTGGTGTCGAAAGTGCAAGTATTCACATAGTCTACTCAATGAACATGCATAAGTTCTCACAAGTCCATGTCAAGTGTAAGAATAAGTTAGTAAACATGCTAAGCCTACAAGAGTACATCTTTGAGACAAAACTCGGGATCTCATACGCAAAAATAAGCAAACACTCACAATCCACTCACAAAAGAATATTCACTTAAGAACAAGGGTAAGTGTATTACTCAATTCCAACAAAATCATAAACATGCTTGACATTTGGTATCAATCTAACTATTAACACAACATACATCAATGACAATAATCAAAAGGTCTTCATTCGGGTTGTAACGGGGGCTAGGGACAAGGTATGTCAAATAAGCCAAAACAGGTGAAGTGTCAAAAGCTAGTAAGCACCATAATAAATCATACACAACACTATGTTCCCCCCACATAAATTTTACTAAGAACACTCGACTAGTCGACTAAAGTAGGATCACAACAAACACAAACATGCTCTCATAATATATTTTTTTCCTTTTTTTTCCTTTTCTCTTTTTTTTTTTCCGAGAGCTAAATAAAACAATAATATAAACAATAACAATGATCCCACAATTTATTACATATGCCGACTATCAAGTAAACAAACCCAATTTTAATATTTCCCCCAAAAGTACGACCAACAATAAACCCCTCATTGCACACCTTATTACTCCCTTAAGCACTATACTAGCCTTTGACAATTGGGTTCAAGTTAATGTAAGGCCAATACAAGAAAAAGATATAGGCAAGTAATGTGGTATGCCACCGAAAGAATAGGATTAAGCTCAATGGGTAACTAATTGATCATGTTAATATGGTGTGGTAATATGGGAAAATATGCGATTATTCCTAAATGCCTTTATCATTTTAATCGTCAAATAATGTCATGCGTTTCAAGAAAGACCTCAAACAACTGCTAGCAATGCAAACAATCTGTGGACACTCAAGAAAACGAATAAATTGCAAAAAATATGCAATATGGCTCAAAATCTCACTTGGTGGAAAAATATACTCAATCCCAAGCAAAAATCTCTCTAATGCACCGACTTGTATTCAAAGCATGCAAACTAAATCAACTTGCACATATTCATGTCCTTCTAATTACTTACAACATTCAATAAGTCTACTAGCTTCAACTTACTAGTGTATGTGTGTGCACAAGAACAATGCATATCACTTCTCAATCAAAGCATCAACAACACAAAATTCCTATCAAGCATGGGTGCAAATGCAAACTATTATGAACTCACATGATATACTGTACTAAAAAAAAAAAGAATGTCCTATATGAAACAAACGTAAATAACATGAACATAAATGCATAATTTATTACTACTAATATGCAAAGCATGAAATCCTACATGAACACATAATACAACAACTACTAATCCCTCAAACCACCCCCAAACTTAAAATATTCAATGTCCTCATTGAATGGAAGTAAATACAAGAGATAGCAGAAAACATACCTACAAGGCGCCTTACATCCTTCCCCATCGCAACTCAACATGCTTGTTCGGCAAAAATCCCCTTTCTTTAGCTATCGGCCTTGACAACAACCGATTAAATTCAACCTCCACCGTCAAAGACGAAAATTTAGCAACACTAGCATCACCTCTCCCACGCTTAGGAGCTGTTAGTTACAGAGGCATGCCTGTACACATCTAATAACAAGCCTAATTGTTTGTAATGCTTTGCATTACTTACATGACCTCTTAACTGAGGGAACCTCTAGTTGTAGAGTTTCTGTTTGTATTGTACTTGTAGTAGGCATCAAATCCTAGTTGTGTAATTGTACAAATAGAGTCTAGAATAATGCTTGAAAGAAGTTCCAAGGTTCATGTCTCAAGCAAGGAGTTAAAGACTGTCAAATAATCACAGTTGGGATTTGAAGAAATGAAGAATTTGCCTAAGTACCAATTCGAGAAGTATATTTGTCTTTTCGAGAAGTCCAGCATTCGAGAAGTCAGGGATTCGATATCTCAAGACACTATTCGATATCTCTGAATACACTGTTCGATATCTCATTCGATATCTCAGGGATTCGATATGTCTACTACTCTATTCGAGAACTCAAGAAGTCAACAAGTCAAGATGGTATTCGAGTTCTCAAAGAGTCAACAAGTCAAAGTTCCATTCGATATCTCAAGGACTCAGAAAGCTATTCGACAACTCGAGGATTCGATAAGTCAAATGTTCTATTCGACAACTCAAGGAATCCTGATGGAAAAGAGCTATCCGAGAAGTGGTTCGATATGTCATTATAACAGTATTCGAGAACTCAGAGTTATCGATCAAGTCAATTCTAGTTCTCGAATCACTTACTTAGTCACTTCTCGAATACATTCTTGGAGACAAAATACTGAAGAAATTGTACAAGTCAGAAACCTGCAACAAGCCAATGCACTTTATGGACCACAATCTGTAACGTGCTCTGGAAAGCCTACAAGGAAGCTTGGAGAGATATAGAAGAGACAAGGAGCTAAAGAAGTGGATCTAAACAGGCTTTGCAAAGTCAAATCTGTAACCGTTTGGACACTTACTCAAAAAGGATAGACAGACTAGAAAGTAATTTGTTTATCTACCTTATTTGCAGTAAGTAGGCTGTATCCATGTTCTATAAGGACACAGCCTCACTTTATAACTTAGTAACTTTTGAGAGTCAAGTTTTTCATACACTGTAAGCCATATCTCTCTGAGAAAAACGAAGCTGAGAATACTACCATTTGTATTCACAGATTGTAGCAACCTTTATCTAATAATACATTAGATTAAAGTGATATTGTGTCATGTTGCTTATCATTGATTCCATGGACATGTCAATGTTTGCAAACATTGCATCATGCACGTCTGCTAAAGAGATGTGGGATCACATTGAGGTGTTGTGTGAAGGGACTGATGAGGTTAAGGAAAATAGGAAACAGATACTGGTCACACAGTATGAAGCTTTCATGGCACAGCCCAAGGAAAGCATCACTGAAATGTTTGAAAGGTTTCACAAGCTAGTTACTGAGTTGCAGATGAATGGAAAGGTTTACAGCACCAAGGAGTTAAATATGAAATTTCTGTTGTCTTCACCAAATCATCTGGAGCAAAGAGTCATTTCTCTAAGAGAGAGAGATTTGAACAAAGTCACCTATGATGTGCTCTATGGAGTCCTAAAGACTCATGAACTTGAGTTGCTTCAGAAAAGGGCTATCCAAGCCAACCAAGGTAGGATGATAAACACATCATGTGCCTTGATTGTCAACAAATCCATTCTGGACCTAGAAGCATCTACAAGCCAACTAAGGATAGAGGAGGTGGCAGATGATGAAGAAACTGAAGCAGGGGTGAGTGAACCTGTTAAGGAAAAGGAGGAAGAAGAAGAAGAGTTTTACACTCTGGAAGAACTTGATGGGATGGAAAACACTTCGTATGCCTTCATGGCCAAAAAATTTCCAAACATCAGATTTAAAAGAAATCAACCCTTCAAACCCAAAACTCAAAACCATTCAGCCAACAAGAACAAGGCACCTGTGAAACCAAACAGAAATAAGTTCAAAACCGGTTATGTGGATAGGTCATCTGTAAGGTGTTATAGATGCAATGACCTAGGGCATTTTGCCAGTGAATGCAAGAAGCCTAAAAAGAAGGATAGAGATTATCTTGAGCTAGAAGCTAAGTATGAGGCCCTTCTGAAAAAGCAGACACATGGTAAGGCCTACATAGCTGAAGGGAAGTGTTGGGATGATTCTGAGAGTGATGAAGAGGAACAAGAATTCTGCAACTATGCCTTGATGGCTAACTCCAAGGATGACTCATCTTCATCTGATTCTCAGGTACCATCTCTCACTACTATAGACATGTCTGTTTCTGAATACAAATGCATGATTGAACAATTATCTGTTGAAATGTTTAATATTCATACTAGTATGACTGCTGCTAATGAGGAGATTGCTAAACTGTCTACTAGAAATGAAATATTAACCAAAAAGAATGAGGAACTTGAGCTAACTACTATGCAAGTAGAAAACCTTAAGAAAGAAGTTGAATATTTGAAGAACAAGGTTTTATGTGCTAGTCAAGTAGAGAAGGCTCTTAGGGATGAATTAGCAATGAATTCAAACTAAAAACTTTCAAGAAATCATCTGGTTTAGTGCAATCCTACTGTGAGAAAATTGAAGCTAAACCCAAAGCAGCTATTGGACTTGACTATGACTCTCTCAAGCAAAGGAAAGGCTATGCTGTCATTGAAGAGGACACAGCTGTTCATGAGAAAGTGCCTCACATTTTGAGAAAAACTGAAAATCCAATTTTTAAGGAATCAACATTTGAAATTGATGAGGATGCCTTACTCATCAAGCAAATGTTGAATGATGAGGATGAGGCACAATCTAGTGAACAGCAAGCATCCTCTAAGGGTGAGAGTGTCAAGTCAAAGACCAAGAAACCAGTAGTTGATAGGCCAAGACCTAAGAAGTTTGTTAAGTTTGTCTCAGCTGGGAAGAGTGAATCAGAAAAGGAAGTGACTAAGAAGAAACAGAACAGAAATGGCAAGTTAGGGATTAACAAGGATAACAACTATGCTTATATGCCTAATGCCCCTAGGAAAACTTGTCAGAACTGTTTCATTACCAATCATCTAACTCATGCATGCAAGAAACCTGTTGGTAGTGTGTCTAAACCTTTCTATGATTGTTCTGTGCCTCTAAGTCATAGAGATGCACCTTTCTGTGATAAATTTGACTGTATGCCATGCAATATGAATGTTATGACTAGTTGTTTTAATTTAAGAAGGCAGTTCATTGATGGTTGTATCAGTCACAATTCTCACACACACTACACAAGGTCAAAGTCTTTAAGTCCTCCTAAAGCTAGGAAGGTATCTTTGTAACCTAAGTCTGAAACCTCAGGTTCTAAGACTTCCAACAGTGACAAGAAGACTAACACTAAGAAAGTTGACAAGCATGTTGTTTATGATAAAACTGTCTCTAAGTCACATGGACCCAAACTTGTTTGGGTACCAAAGGAAAAGTAATACCTTTGTGTTTGCAGGGCAAAGAAAGTGAAAAGAAGGTCATGTGGATTTTGGACAGTGGATGCTCAAATCATATGACTGGTGATATGGCCCTGCTATCACAGTATGAGGAAAAGGCTGGCCCAATGGTTGCTTTTGGAGATGACAGCATGGGTAACACATTGGGATATGGCAAGCTAAAAGTTGGAAATGTCATCATTGAAGATGTAGCACTAGTCAAGGGGCTCAAGCATAATCTGTTAAGTGTTGGTCAGTTTACTGATAGAGGATTCAAAGTGAATTTTGACAAAGATGAATGTTTGATCACCCACAAGAAGACTGGTGATTTTGCTCTATCTGGAGTAAGGAAGGGAAGCCTGTTTGTAGCCAATATGGACTCTGCAAACAAGGACAAAATTTGTTGCTTTTACTCAAAAGCATCAAATGAAGATTGTTGGCTGTGGCACAAGAAACTATCACACCTGAACTTCAAGGCCATTAATTCTCTAGTCAAAAGAGAGTTAGTGAGAGGCATGCCCACACTTGAATTCTGCCAAGAAGGAGTGTGTGAGGCTTGTCAAAAAGGAAAAATGAAGAGATCAAGCCACAAGTCAAAGACAGTGACATCTGTAACCAAGCCACTACAACTCATCCATATGGATTTGTTTGGGCCTGTCAACATAATGTCACTTGGAAGAAAGAAGTATGCCCTGGTAATGGTTGATGATTTTTCAAGGTATACATGGGTGGAATTTCTGGCATCAAAAGATGAGGCTCCACAAGTAATTATTGAGCATATAAAGAAAGTTGACAAGGAAGCAAAGGCAAACGATGCAAGTGTGATTGCACTGAGGAGTGATAATGGAACAGAGTTCAGAAATGCCACACTTGAAGCATTCTGCAAAGAGAATGGCATTTCTCAGCAATTCTCAGCTCCAAGGACTCCACAACAAAATGGAGTTGTTGAGAGAAAGAATAGAACTCTAATTGAGGCTACTAGAACAATGTTACTTGATGCAAAAATGCCTACATGTTTTTGGGCTGAGGCTGTGAGCACTGCATGCTATATTCAGAACAGGACCCTCATCAACAAAAACACTGGAAAGACGCCTTACAACTTGATGACTGGAAAGAAGCCTACACTAAAGTATGTTCATACTTTTGGAAGCAAATGCTTTGTACTCAAGGATAATTCTGAATATGTTGGAAAATTTGATGCAAAAGCATTTGAAGGAATTTTTCTTGGCTATTCTATGGAAAGAATTGCATACAAGGTTTATGTCATCAGTCAAAAGAAAGTTATGGAAAGCACAGATGTAACATTTGATGACAGCAAACTACCTGGACTAGAAGAAGCCAATGATGAAGACAGAGATCCATTGAAGTTTGATAATCTAGATGATTCTGATGAAGAGACTGAAACTGGAGTTGAAACTCAAGTTCAACATTCTCAAGTGAATAATGATACAAGAGAAGAATTTGTGCCAACCAATAGTGGAGAAACAAGCATCCAAGACACACCTGTGAGTAATGGCAACTTCACAGGGGGAGGAAATGAGGATGACCATGATGTGGATGATGAAGCAACATCAAGAATGAGAAGTCAGGCTGAACACTCGAGGAAATGGGATAGATCACACACTGCAGAGCAAATCATTGGAGATCCTAATGCAGGAGTAAGGACTAGAAGAGCAACTCAAAATGAGTGCCTCTATGGATGTTTTCTATCACAAGTTGAGCCTAAGAAACTTGATGATGCACTGTTGGATCCAGATTGGATTATTGCCATGCAAGAGGAGCTGAATCAATTTGAAAGGAACAAAGTATGGGAACTTGTGCCTGCACCAAAGAATAGAACCATTATTGGAACAAAATGGGTTCTGAAGAATAAGATGGATGAAGATGGTGTAATAATAAGAAACAAAGCAAGGCTGGTTGCAAAAGGATACTCTCAACAGGAAGGCATTGATTATGATGAGACATTTGCCCCTGTTGCTAGATTGGAAGCCATTAGAATATTCTTGGCATTTGCTGCTCATTCAGACTTTAAAGTTTATCAAATGGATGTCAAGAGTGCATTTCTAAATGGAGAGTTGGAAGAAGAGGTTTATGTGCAACAACCACCTGGCTTTGAGGATCCACATTTCCCAGAATTTGTCTACAGATTGCTTAAGGCATTGTATGGACTTAAGCAAGCTCCAAGAGCATGGTATGATACTTTATCACAATTCCTTCTTGAAAATCAATTCACTCGAGGCACATTGGACAAGACACTGTTTTACAAGAAGCATGGTGATGATATGATCCTAGTTCAAATCTATGTGGATGATATCATTTTTGGTTCTACAAATGAGAAACTGTGTGAGAAATTCTCTAAACTCATGCAGAGCAGATATGAGATGAGTATGATGGGAGAGTTGACATTCTTTCTAGGGTTGCAAGTCAGTCAGAGGAAGGATGGTATCTTTATCAGTCAAACCAAGTACATCAAGGATTTATTGAAGAAGTTTGACTTGGAAGATTGTTCACCTGCCAAGACACCCATGGCCACTGCCACTAAACTGGATGAAGATGCTAAGGGCAAGAGAGTAGATATCTCAGTCTACAAAGGCATGGTTGGTTCTCTACTCTACCTCACTGCAAGTAGGCCAGACATCATGTTTGCTACATGCTTGTGTGCAAGGTTTCAATCAAATCCAAAGGAATCACATTTGATTGCAATAAAAAGGATCTTTAGATATCTGAAGGGCACTCCTAACTTGGGATTATGGTATCCTAAGGACACAGGGTTCAATCTGGTTGGTTATTCTGATGCTGATTATGCTGGATGCAGAGTGGATAGGAAAATCACCTCAGGAAGCTGCCAGTTTCTTGGACAAAGGTTAGTTTCTTGGTATAGCAAGAAGCAACAATCTGTGTCAACTTCTACAGCTGAGGCTGAATACATAGCTGCTGGAAGTTGCTGTGCTCAAGTGCTTTGGATTAGAAATCAACTTAGAGATTATGGACTTGTGTTGGAAAGAATTCCAATCATGTGTGACAACACAAGTGCAATCTCTATAGTTGCCAATCCTGTCAATCATTCTAGAACAAAGCACATTGACATCAGATATCATTTCATAAGAGAACATGCAACTAATGGAACCATTGAGTTGCATTATGTCTCTACAGATAAACAACTAGCTGATATATTCACTAAGACATTAGATGAAGCCACCTTCACAAGGTTGGTAAGTGAGATTGGAATGCTGAATTCTTCAGATTCTGGCTAAGTGAATACATCATCTAGATTGTTGCAGCAGTAAACACTTACTTTTTCTAAATTCTCAATATTTTTGGAGTAAGTGTTGGCTGAAATATGATTTATAAATATTTCAAATCTGTTGTATATGTTAAAAATCATATTCCTATTAACTTAAGATTTCTATGAAATTTTGAGAAAATCACTATTTAATTTGCTAGGAAATTTTTCAATGAATATGTCTGGTAAATTTTAAAAGATAGTGAAAATCAAATTTTTATGAGTGATGGGTATAGTTCGATAAGTCAGACTTCTCGAATGATTCACTATTTGACATCTCTAATAAGTCTCATTAGAGTACTCTTGAGTTCTCGAATAGAGTCTTTCTGAGATATCGAATAGAGGAATTCTTGACTTCTCGAATATAGCAACTGAGTTCTCGAATGACTGAGTTCTCGAACACTATATTTGAGTTCTCGAATCATTTGAGAAGGCTGAATTCTCGCTGAATTTTAACCGATTTTGGACTTTTGTCTAAAAGTTTAATTTACTCATAAAAACACATATTATTTAATTTAGAATTATTTCTAAGTTAGATAACTGCCAGCTGTGAGTTACTATCTGCTTGAGTTATCGATTAAGCCATTCTTGACTTCTCGAATAGTTGTTTTCTACTTCTCGAATGCCTGACTTGTCGATACAAAACTTTCTGCTAATCGACAATTCAAGTACTTCATACTTATACAATTTCACATCTATTCGATTCATTTCATTCGATTTCTCAAGCATCTACACTCTCTAAACCCCTGAAACCCTAGCTACGAAAAGCCAAATTTCTTCTTCAACCTTCAATTTCTTTCCTCTCTTCTACACGAATGGCAACAGTAAAGTTTAACACCAACTTCATCGCTCTCACTAGTGATGTTGAAGCACCAAATGCCAATTTCAAGTGCTTTGTGAAATGGATGGCTGAGTCGTATATCAAGGATGCACTCTCTGCCAACCCAACTCTATATCTAGATATTCTGGAACAATTCTGGAGTACTGCTATTGTGGAGGTTGTAGCCCTGGAAACCGTAATCACTTCATATGTCATCTACTGCAAGGTTCAAGATAAGGAAATCACTATCACTACTGCAGACATGAACCAAGCACTAGGCCTACAACAAGAGTCATTTGACAGAATGGCCACTAATGTAGAGTTGGAGGAATTCTTTGAGTTCATAAACTACTCAGATGGGATTAACCTTGGAAAGCTAAACAGAAAGAATCTGAGAAAGGAGTGGAGTTATTTGTTTGCAACTCTTCTCCAAGTCTTCACTGCCAGGAAATCAAGCTTTGATCAAATCAGTGCACCTGTGCAGCAAATTGGATATGCTTTGGCCTATGGGAAGAAGATTGATGTTGGCCAAATCATACTCCAAGAATTATATGGGAGACTTGGTAAGAACACAACCAAGAGAGGTACTGATATTTTCTTCCCTCGCTTTATTCAATCTGTACTTAATTATAAAAATGCTTCATTGATTGAATTGCCTGGGATTGATAAAAATAAAATAGGCTATCCTAAGTCCATGACCAAACTCATTTTTGGTAATTTGGAGACTAGGAATGATGTGGATGTAAGACTGAACATAACTCCCCATATGGAGAGTTTGTTTAGGACTTATCCCCACAACATGCCAACATTTGATGCAAAATCTAAGTTAGCACAGCCCAAGCAAGTAGAACAAAATGCTAACCCAGGGCCTGCTAACCAACCCTCTCAACCAAACACTCTACCACATACTGAGCCAACTGCATCATCCTCTCAAAAGGGTGATGTTAGTAAAAAGAAGAGAAAGGAAGTAATGTCTGCACCATTGAATATCTTGTCTGAAGCAGCATTAGCTGTTGAATTAGGTCTAGGAAGTGAGGAACCTGAGTTACCCTTACACAGGACAAAGAAGAAGAAAACTAAGACCACCTCTTCAGTCACACAAATGGATGAAGTTGTAAAATCAGGGGCACACAACTCACTAGGTGTATCCTCTCAACAGGGTGCACCTATAGAATCAAGCATCCTCCCCAATGCACCTTCTAGTATAGAGTCAGCACATGGGAGTGATAAGGCTGGCACAACACTGAGTGGAGAGCACATCACATTTGAAACTCCCTCTATCTCTCAGAAGGAGTTGCCAAAATCTACTCTTAAACACACTTCTCTTCCAGAATCTAACTCTGAAATTTCTTTGGAACCTGCAACTCAGGCAACTGAGATGCAAGGTATTGATCATCAAGAATTCTTTTCTCTTGATGAGCCAATAATTTTAAGTGACTTAGTGCATGACACTTTGTTCACCACTCAGAACCCACATTTAGATGGTGAGGGAATGCATGTTGAGGCATCTCCTAATGACACCATCACAAACACAGAGGTTCCACTAGTTTTTACTAGAGACTCTGTGCCTGTGTCAACTGCTGGTGTAATTCATCCCACTTCTGTGGTGACACCAGTAGTAGAGTCAATCCATCCGGTTACAGAAGTTGCATCTGTAACTGAGGAGTCTAGCTTGCCTAGCTCTAGCTCTGACTTTATGTCAAAATGGCTGAAGCTTGTGCAACATGACAGTGCTTCAGGATCAGGGTCTGTTCCACAACAATTGACGGTTGAAGCACTTCAAAGCTTAATTGTGGATCAGATTCCTGAGTTCACAAAGATTGCTCAGAACCTTCTCACTGCAGACATGCCTAATCCAGACTATGAGGCTATTCTGTTATGCCATAGGGATGATGTGGAAGTGCAGAAGTCAAAGATCATTGATGATGCTGAGAGAGATGGCAACATAGATGCCTGGTTGCAAGGAAAAAATGATATTACTCTCGATGAAGCACTTCTGTATCTCAGGGAGGAATACATCACTTCACTGGGCTCCAATGCAAAATCCCTGTCACCTGGTGAAGTGTATGAAGCTGTAAATGACTCCTACAAGGGTTTCCTCAAGGCTGCACACTATCTTGGCAAGGGAGTCAAAACTGAAGTCAACAGGGTGTGTGACAAGATAGCCACTTCAATAGCAGAAGTCAAGAGGACCTTTGATGCTAAATTCCCTCAGCTAGATAGTGTGTTCAAGGACATCAAACACTGTAACTCTACCTGCACCCAGATGGATAATGGGCTAGCTCTGCTAAAGGACACTGTCACAGGTCTGGGGCATCAATTTCAAAATCTATCTGACCAGACTACAGATGCCAATGCCATGCTGAGGACAATGTTCAAGAATCTTTATGGAGATAGGCTAGTGACTGATGTCCCTGTGCATGAACTGTCTAAATATGAAGTGAAGAGGCTGCAGGATCAATCTTTATATGGTTTCAAGGCCAATGAGTTATTCACTAAGGTGAACACTCTTGAACAGGAGGTAGCTACTCTTACCAAGTCCAATGCTCATCTTACAGAAAAGGTTGCACTGCTAAATGATCAGTTGGACACTCAAGCATCCACCACAGCTGATGTCCTTCTGCATCAACAATCCATGTTAGCTGCAATGATGAAGCATATGGGTCTCCCTCTACCTGATGAATCTTCAATCCCAAAGGACATTTCTACAGCCTCTATGCCTGACAACAAGCCTAAGGGGGAGAAGAAGGCAAGGAACTCAAATACAAAGGGGGAGAAAGGCATAATAATAAAAGAGGGTGGTAAACAAAGGGCTTCAAAGTCTCTAGCAAATGTGCCTGGCAAAGGAAAATCCAAAGTGGATGAGCCTCCATCTACCTTGCCAGTTGTCACTCTACCAACTGTGCACATCACTACTCCAGGAGGACAAAAGCAATCCATAACTACCACAGTGGTTGCAGGGAGTATGCCATCTGACAAACCTCCAACCTCTATATCTGAGAGTGCCAAGCCTATAGAAGTCAAAGTTGTTACTGAGGCCAAGCTGCAAGAAGTTGCCAACTCAGATATTTATCATGATAAAGCCTTCTTGGAGTTTCTGAAAGCCATAAGGGAACAGGTTGGTGACACTCAGTTTTATCTGAGGGAGGTGAAGAAGCAGATTGACTACATCACTGTCATCCCCAAGAAAGTCAACAATCTATGGGTCAAGGAGATAGTGATGATATCCAAATTGAAGATATGGCATCTAACATACAAGACTCTACAAGAACTGAAACACTCAGAGATAGATGCCATACTCGAGCTTATAGAAAAGAAGGATGAGAACAACAAAAGTCTGTTTGATGACTTGAGGAATGACCAACCTTCAAGGCTACCAGAAGTGATCAAGAAGCCATGGACAATCATTTATCAGTCTGGCACCAGAATTGAAGATATCAAGCAATTGGTCATTCCCCATGATCTCACCACTAGAAATCACAGACTGATCATTGCTATCATTGATCAATTACAGAAGAAGGTTGGAGCCATAAATGCTGAAGAAATTGAGGCACTGCACATCCTCAGAACCTATATTGCAACTGGTGAAATTCCAGAGATGGCTCAACCTAGGAGAAATAAGGATGATGATTCTGAAGACAAAGGTGATGGGAGGAGAAGACATCACAGGAGAGATAAGGGTGATGAAGACAAGAAGAAAAATGGGGACAAGGATAAAAAGAATGATGATGACCAAGGTAAAACCTATGAGAGGAAGAGTGGAAGACAGCAAGCCTTAGGCACTGCTAGCAGTAACCTCACCACAACACAAGACTCTAAGTCTAGGGTGAATACTGTTAGTAGTGACCTAGCAAAATCTACATCTATGGCTTCTACAACTGTCTTACCACCTCAAGAAGAGAAGAAGATTCAAGTCAAGAAACCATGTGTATGTTTCAGAAAGCAATCTGCTAATGGAATACTACTATGGTCTACCAACAAAGGTCAAAGATTTCTGCCAAGCAATCATGTCAAGAGGATGAAATTTAAACATGCTGCAAGGAGAGTGAAGCTATCCAAATCTAGAGCCCTAACAATCATTCCAGGATTGAAACTCCAGCCACTTGATGAAGACTTTGATGAAGAGCAACTGCTATTTCTAAGAGCTCAAAAGATATGCTATGCTGCAATTGTGGATGACCACCTTGTAATCAAGTACACTGATGGGAAAGAAATGAAATTCAAACAAGGGGGTTGTCAACATTGGGGTAAATTGTATGAGATAGAAAGAATCATTGCATTGCTGGATTCTAAGGACAAGGTGGAGAAAGTATGGAAGCTGGAATTGATTGACTTTGTGAAAATGAAGAAAGAATATGCTGAGAAGATAAGGAAGGGCTGCTATGAGAAATGGTTAGAAAGGGAGAAAGAAATTGATAGACTGGAAATTGAAGCAGAAAAGCTAAGGGCAAAGGGATTGTGTAGAGTTCAGTTTGATCCCTATGTGGTGAAGTATAGGAGAAGAAATGGAGCCAATGTCAATATAAGAATGGACCTACTCAATCACTATCCTGCCAACATTCTGAAGCCAGTGCTTGAAGATTTCAAAAACTCTATTATGATTGAAGAATTGGATGCTATGACAGAAATCATGAGAGCAGTAGATGAGATTGCAAGAAAGGAGAAAGAAAGGAAACAGAAAGCATATGATGATCTACAAGCCAAAGCAATGGAGATGCAATCAAAAGAAAATGGCTAGTACCTCATCATACTGTAAGAGTATTTATCTTGTAATTTCATTTATGTGTTCAATCAAAATACATACCTGTACTTTTAAAGTTTTATCTTTATGTATGTTAGGCTTGTTATCAGACATGAAATTGTGACTAAGGGTCTCACTCACAATTTGGGGGAGATTGTTAGTTACAGAGGCATGCCTGTACACATCTAATAACAAGCCTAATTGTTTGTAATGCTTTGCATTACTTACTTGACCTCTTAACTGAGAGAACCTCTAGTTGTAGAGTTTCTGTTTGTATTGTACTTGTAATAGGCATCAAATCCTAGTTGTGTAACTGTACAAATAGAGTCTAGAATAATGCTTGAAAGAAGTTCCATGGTTCATGCCTCAAGCAAGGAGTTAAAGACTGCCAAATAATCACAGTTGGGATTTGAAGAAATGAAGAATTTGCCTAAGTACCAATTCGAGAAGTATATTTGTCTATTCGAGAAGTCCAGCATTCGAGAAGTCAGGGATTCGATATCTCAAGACACTATTCGATATCTCTGAATACACTGTTCGATATCTCATTCGATATCTCAGGGATTCGATATGTCTACTACTCTATTCGAGAACTCAAGAAGTCAACAAGTCAAGATGGTATTCGAGTTCTCAAAGAGTCAACAAGTCAAAGTTCCATTCGATATCTCAAGGACTCAGAAAGCTATTCGACAACTCGAGGATTCGATAAGTCAAATGTTCTATTCGACAACTCAAGGAATCTTGATGGAAAAGAGCTATCCGAGAAGTGGTTCGATATGTCATTATAACAGTATTCGAGAACTCAGAGTTATCGATCAAGTCAATTCTAGTTCTCGAATCACTTACTTAGTCACTTCTCGAATACATTCTTGGAGACAAAATACTGAAGAAATTGTACAAGTCAGAAACCTGCAACAAGCCAATGCACTTTATGGACCACAATCTGTAACGTGCTCTGGAAAGCCTACAAGGAAGCTTGGAGAGATATAGAAGAGACAAGGAGCTAAAGAAGTGGATCTAAACAGGCTTTGCAAAGTCAAATCTGTAACCGTTTGGACACTTACTCAAAAAGGATAGACAGACTAGAAAGTAATTTGTTTAGCTACCTTATTTGCAGTAAGAAGGCTGTATCCATGTTCTATAAGGACACATCCTCACTTTATAACTTAGTAACTTTTGAGAGTCAAGTTTTTCATACACTGTAAGTCATATCTCTCTGAGAAAAACGAAGTTGAGAATACTACCATTTGTATTCACAGATTGTAGCAACCTTTATCTAATAATACATTAGATTAAAGTGATATTGTGTCTTGTGTTGTTTATTTATCCGCACCTTCACCTCTACACACACAGGCACTTATCTGCTACATAGACTCAATCAAAGAAAAGTTCAAGAATCCATTCACCCCCCCTCTGTATTCTTTTACCGTATTCAATACTCAATAGGAGCCATAAGAATCAATACCCAAAAATACCAATAATTACCAAGCAATATCACACCAAAAATAGCCCAAATTCCAAGAATAATACAAAATCCCCAATTTACAAGAACACAAATTCGTAATAAAAATAAAATTAGAGAAAAAGATTTACCCAATACGAATCGAAGAGGTGAACTTGCAATTAATTCTTCTTTAGAATTGAATTTTTAGAGATTTAAATAAATAGAAGAGGAATTGGATTTGTATGTATAGGTGGGTATATATTTAAGATGATGGAGAGGTTATAAAAAAATTATGGTGTAGGAGAGCTTTGGGATGGTATGGAATTGATATATAATAAGAATATAATTTAGGGATTGAAGGAATTTGAGTTGGGATAAAATTTGGGTGAAATTACAACAATTTTCGGGAAAAAATAAAAAAAATTCTGGGCAGAAGGGGTGAGTAACGCAGGCGCAACCTGCGTTACAGGTGCGCAGATTGCGCGAGGATCAGTAACGCAGGCGTAGCCTGCGTTACAGGGAGGCAGACAGCGTTACAAGCAGTAACGCAGGCGCAGCCTGCGTTACAGGGGGGCAGACTGCTTAATTTTATTTTTTTTTGAAGAAACACAATTTTTTTTATTTTTTTTATTTAAAAGAATGAGATGAAGGAATAATGTACACAACAAGGCTTGGAATGAACAAATAACTAAGCAATTCTACTATATATGAAAGAGAAGGAAAAAAAATACTCCCCTATGCAAAAGCATGAAGTGCACCGATCCTCCAATGAAATCTTGGGTTGCCTTCCAAGCAGCGCTTATTTAGAGTCATTAGCTTGACCTCCTCAAAAATACTCCGGTAAAGGCGTAATATCCACTTTCTCGACCATAAACTCGTCACCACAAAAAGTATCAAGAGTGTTAGTGATTGTCTTTATCCTGCAGAAAGTCTCCAAACAAGCATCAGCAAAATAAAATATGTCATTAATAAGCAATAGAGAATTAAGTGCGTGTGCAGTTTTGGAAAACTTTGTGAGAAAACAGCGATAAAATTCAACACCACGAAAATATTGAACTCCCTTGACATAAGGTGGAGGTTCTGGTGGTGGCTTTTCTTCACTCCTCACTTTCACTGGAGTCATTCGGACATCTTGGCTTATCACATCATTGGCTAATAAGACACTTCCATCTTCTCCCTCTTCTCGAGCTTGAAACGTATGAGCCACTTTGTATGGATACTCAACCAGAATTTGAGAAATATCATCTTGGACAATATTTGTTATCACATCAACCTTGAAATAAGTGTTCTTGAGCAAAGAAGCCTTGTAAGTAGAGGCTAGATCGAGAGCAAATTTATCAATACATGGTAGCTTAGGCACAGGTTGTGGAAGAGAAACAACAACCATCTCTGTATTGCTTTCCTTTGTAGCCTCATCATCAGTCACATTGTTCTCGGTAACAGCAACATCATTGATCTCGTTATCGGTGGCATGCTCCTTCTCTTTATCAATGGCCTCATCATCAACATACATGGAGAAACTATCATATTCCTGATCGCTTATGAGATTGATAGCAATCAGGTCCTCTTCGGATCAGATAGATGATGATGGTAAATAGTCGAGCTGCCCTTTAGTAGAAGAGTTAGCCAACTGTGCAATTTGAGATTCAATCGCCAAACTTTGAGTTTCTAATTCTTTGATCGCCTCGGCTTGTTCTTCAGAACTCTTTAGCAGTTTATTCAAGATATCCTACATCTCATTTGTCTGATCAGCTTGCACATCTACACTGGATTGAGAAACGTGTAGATCTTCTTGTAGAGGAGGATATTGATATTCTTGCTGTGGCGGCTGCTCATATGACTGATAATATTGTTGCTCAAACTGTTGCTGATTATGATATGAAAAATTTTGAGCACCATTGTCCTGGTAGTAGAAATGTGGTTGATTCACGCATTCTTGATCAAAAGTGTTTGAATACTGATTGTACCCATATCCTTCTTCAAAAGAATTCATTTGTCCGCACTGAGCATTCTGAGAATTATAGAAATTGTAAGAGCACTCATAACCATAGTGACCTTGAATACCATAAACTTGACGGAAGTTGTAAGTTTTAGGGGCCACTTGTGACATTTCATTGATACTCATTGGACGTATAGTGGGCTCTGTAGGGCTGAATGAGGCAATTTCTCAAGTATGTGCCTCTACTAGGGAAGATAAGAGTGCAACTCCTTGTGCAAAAGTATCAACTTCACCCATTGCAAACCTGTAAACTCTCAACAAAGCCAAGAAAACGTAAAATCTGCCTCAATTGGAACAAAAGTTCCAATGAGACAATGGAAACAATCTAAACAACTAAATTAAAATCAATAGAAACTCGCTGTCTCCCCGGCAGCGGCGCCAAAAAACTTAATGTGTCAAATTATACCTAACCGCAAGCGCACGGTGTCAATTGCTAGTACAGATGGCAAGCGGGTCGAATCCACAAGAAGACATGTTCTACTAATTCCTTTTCAGTTATCGCCAATTGTTTCAGGGACAAACGATTATTGGAGAATATTAATTAACTAATTAAACAAGATTAACACTAATTAAACAGATGATAAACAAATTATTTAAAACCTAGGGCAATCAGGTCCAACATGCTTACACAATTGGCTCTTAAGCTAAAGCAATCAATGTGATCCTATAACTAGAGTATGTTAATCTCTTCCAAGCATTAACACTCTCGAAACATTCAACACAATTAACCACTTTTAGTAATTCAATCAATCAGGTAATTAGAGTCAAGTTAATCTCTTCCAAGCATTAACTCTCTCAGAAATCCGATGATGTTTCCACAATCACCCTCAATTCCGCTAATTGTATGTAAGCCTCTAGTAGTAAAATCTCTCGATCCATGCCCCTATTTGCATATAATTAATCCATGATATCGGCCGATTACACAAATTAACGATTAAAACATATCAATCAGAATTAACCATAACCAATCAAATCACTATGAAAATCATGCCAATATTAGTGCAAACATGGCTTCCCTTTAAGCCCTAGAAATAAGTACTCGCTAATAATTAAACAAGTAAAACAACTAGTAAAACAAGAAAACATAATTAAACTAATAAGAACAAAGAAAAGATTAAGAGAACAAAACCTTCAAACTTCAATGTTGTCACCCAAAAGAAGAGTCATGGTGCTTCTCTACATCTCCAACTAATGATACTAATCTACTCTAAACTATATTATCTGATCTAATATTACATCCCTAATAATGTGTCCCAAGATGTGTTTATATAGCCTCTTGAAGTCTTGCCCAGCAAGAAAATACCAAAACAGAATTATAATAGAATTTCTGCAAAATACGTTTCATAAACTGAGTCTGTTTTTAAGGAAAATTCGTGGCTGACTTTTCTTCAGATATTCTGGAACGTTCCAATCGTAATTAGACCTCTGGACCACTTTAGAATGATAGAGAATCTCGTTAGCTTCGCGTGGACTGCTTATGGGCCTCAAACGGACTTCTAGAACTCCAGATATGGCCAAAACAGTGTAGACTGCGCAGCCTTCCCGGAAAATCCAAATTTTAATCAATTTAATCTCCAAAAACGATAGAAGCATCAACCTTAATCAACATTCTCGTAAATCTGCACAACTAAGCAAAACACATCAAAACTACACAAACTTGAGTCCAAAACAATCAATTTAAGCTGATATGAAGCGCTCCAAGGGATATAAATCCACTTATCACTAAGCCCAAGGCCTCGTAGTCTTCTTGGGGGCTTACCTTATCCATAAATCGTCGAGTGGTGAGTTGAGTCACTGAGTCGATGTCGATCCCTCCGAGATAGGGCTTTATGCGCTTCGCCAGTCCAGGATTGGGCGAGATAATCACCGTGACGTCTTCAATTAGATCAAATCTTCATCAATCCTGCATAAAACTCTTAATAACATGTTAGGGTTTTGAAAAATCAAAACTTATAAATTGAAATAATGTTTTCGAGTGTGTGTATATAGTATATATATGTGAGAATGTTCGATTTTGATCTATAAATCGAAATCAATTGTGATGATAACGACTTGTATATCAAAAATCCTTTTTCTATACCCAACCCATTTGATTTTGTGTCGATTTGAGATTTTTGAGAATCAAATCGATGCTAAGATGATGTGTAGTGTATAGAGTAGTGTTTGATCGGTATTTAATCGGAAAAGATGATGAATTCGTCTGAAAACACGAAGAACAACCGATAGGTTTCGATAGAGAGAATGATACACACAATGAATAGTACATATTATTTAGAATATATAATTTCTAAAATGAATGGCCAACATTAATCCATCCTTAAGATCGAACGGATGAGATTAACTGCGGTTTTTCAGATGGGTCGGGTTTGACTCTATTATTTGGGTCAAAATGACAAAAATAAACAGAAAATAATATTTTCTAATTTTCGAAAATAATTTTTAGAAATAATAATTATTATATATATATATATATTGATATATAATAATATATTACGAATAAAAGAAAATATACTAATATTTTGATTCTTTGTATTTGAGATAAATATCATTTACTTAGTATCTCAAAAATATTTTCGAAATTAATTCTGATAAATATTTGCTCGAATAGTTTTATCTTTATCCGTAGGAAAATTAAGTTCTCGATAAAACCGGATCGATAAAGTTTCATATGTTATCATTATCGATGAATCTGAGTTTTAGAAATTTGATTATCCGGAAAGATATCTTTTTCGTGAGATGACTATAAATAATGATAAATATTCTCACAAAAATATATATATAGATGTAATAACCCTAACTTCAGTAATGCTACAGTGATCACATGAATAGTAAATTTCGAGGATTTAGAGAAAGGGTATATAAGTACCCCATAATGGAAACGGAAAAGGAATGAACAGAAACCATATTAGTGTTGTACATTGAAATTAAGTGACTCGAAATGACGATGGATTTCAGAAATTCCTAA
Organism: Kitagawia praeruptora; assembly: GCA_037693485.1. Classification (NCBI taxonomy): domain Eukaryota; kingdom Viridiplantae; phylum Streptophyta; class Magnoliopsida; order Apiales; family Apiaceae; genus Kitagawia; species Kitagawia praeruptora. The sequence goes on from CM075353.1 coordinate 136,894,570, forward strand.
ATATGGATTTTTGAGGATTTTGATTTCGAATAAGCTTCTATTGGACATTAAGGAGCATGGAAACATTATAAGAATTATATATTGAGGAATTAGTGAATTTAGATTTAACCAAGGGATTATTAACTTAAGAGAATACCAATGGAATTTGGATTGTTAAATGATTTCAAAACCACTGAGATAATGAGGTACATTCGAAACGAACCACAATTAGACGGATATGGAGATTAAGCAACCAAGATTAGCGATATAACAAGGATACATACCACATTATTATCTACCAATGTGATTGGCATTTTACTTAGGAAAACAAGAAAAGAGGTTATTGGATTATCAAAGTGGTGTCATTAGTCATTAACTTGTTTTTAAGGGTAAATTAGTAACTTTGCAAGGTGTTAACCACAAAATATCTTCTAAAGCTTCCACAAGACACTAGAATTAGCAAGATTAAGATGAGATGAGATCAAAACAAAAGCAAAAAACCTCTCCCCCATCCTCTTCTTCATCAATTCGAATTTCACTATTCACAAGAAAGAAAAAAATTTCAAAACCCTAGTTTCAAGCCATTAAAACTCAAGAGAAAATTCATGGAGCTTCTTGGAGATTAGAAAGAGTTACCCACCAAGTTTCATAGCCATCCAACATCATTTGCATAGGTAATAAAATTCTCAAAGTTGCTTGATGAATAGTGTGAATAGTAATTTTAAGAACTAACATTGATTTTTATGGTTTCTTTAGTGGATCCAAGTTAGTGTAAGGATTTTTAAGCATAACCCAAGGCTTACTAAGTGTCTTTAAAGCTTCAAGAAGGTATACTTACTCTTGCCCTTTTTTTATTTATAGTAGATATTGAAGTGATTAGTAGTTAAGTGTTGTTAATGTTAAGTTTATGATGAATATGTGTTATGAATGGTTGGATTTGATATGAGATTTGTGTTGTGAACTTGGAACCATGGCTGGAATGTAGTCCACATGGTGTGGGGTTTGGATTGAGTGTGGAATGATGGTTTTGGAGTGGTGAAATTTTGGAAAGTATGAAATTACAGCAGTTATAATGTCCGATTTTCGTTAGAACGACAAACTGCCCTGTTTTTGGACAACAATGCAGTACGGTAGGTTACTGTCCAGCACACTTAGTGACCATGAAATGATAGAGCTTAGTTCATAGATCGTTTTGATATAAGGTGCGTTAAAATCTGATGAACGGTTTAGGAGAAAAGTCAGTTTTAGTGAAAGACGTTCGATAACCGAGAAAACGTAATTGTATCAACTTTGAGGTTACAGTTACCATAGTTAGACAGTCTTACAAGCCACGAAATTTTGGGATAGTGTGGTAGGGTAGTCAGAGGACCCTTGATAGTTGACGTTACATAAAAATTCGAAATCCATATTTTCTGAGAATTTTTACAGTTAAGTGTGGTCGTTAGGGAAAATGGTGAAAAACCACTGAAACTTCGTTTGAGCTTATAAATGGTTAAGTTCTTGAACCTTTGGGGTAATAGTGATACGTTAGGCATATATTGAAGTATCAAGGGTAATGTTATACAAGAGTGTAGTGAGTAAGAGATGTGATATTCTAATGACGGTCCTTTTGTGTTTATAGAAACTCCGGAAGAGGGACCAGCCTTACTGTCAGGATACAGGAACCGAGGCAAGATCCTTCTATCCCTACTTTAAAAATTATTTATCTTCGGAATAATAATGATATCATGACATATATTTATGTATATGTGATGCTTTTGTTGCTATATTGCAAAGAATATATTTTCTTGATTGTGGGAAGTTAAAGAGAGATGAATATGTTTTCTGAAATATGAATATAGAGATGACTACGAATGGAGCGAATATGCTCTAGGGTTATATGGTTTATAATACTATATTATAAACATTCTTTTTAGTGTATGTTATATACATATATTTTATAGAAGTAATGTGCGAGAATGGAAATGAGATAAGTGAATGACATATGGAAATGTGAAAAGGTGTTGATAAATTGAATAATGATCTTATAAAAAGGGGGATAGCAATAAAAAGCGTAAGAGGCTGTGTGCTGCACAGTCCAGCAATCAATCAATAAAAAGCGTAAGAGGCTGTGTGCTGCACAGTCCAGCAATCAATATTTTAAATCGGCCCAAGAGTTGCCGAAGGAGGATGTAGTGGTAGACCTTCCTCCAGGGGGATGTAGTGGTAGACCTTCCTCCTTCTACCGGTAGTAAAAAGGGACGGATACGGAGGGCGACTGATCATCGTGCCTCACGTATTCGGCAACAGTGAAAACCCCTACAATATGTGAATAAAGAATAAATGATAAAGTCAGATTGATATACTGAAAAGGGAAAATGATATGAAAGATGGAATTATTGATATAGATGAAGAGAAACTGATTTTATATTAATTTATAAAATTACTGTACAGGAGGGAAATGAGAAGATGATAGTGAGGGATTTATTCAAGTATTTATGTTATTTTAAAATATTACACTAAAAGGGTATATTGATTGTTATAATATTTAAGAAGAGAAACTGATACTGTATTACCTTAGATTTCTTTCTTATAATAGTAAGTGGATGATGTATTATTAAATAAGAGTTTTATTCTTCCTTAAAGTTTATAATTTGGTTACTGCTTACATATGTATATACATGTATACTTGGTTACATTTTAAATTCTAGTTTTCAATATTATCTTGCTGAGCAATTATAGCTCACTCTTGCTACTTATCTATATACAGCTAGGTATGCCAATACTACGCAGAACGCCCCGCAAGAGGGTAAGGGAAAGGCGACCTACTGAGAGCTCGTTAGCATCGATTCCGGAGGTAGTAACGAGGTGGATGGGTTACAAGGGCTTATGTATAATTAAGTATGAGGACATGTAATAAACTTTTGGTTGTTGAAACGCTTCATGTCGAAGTGTTATTCAACAATGTACTGAAGTATGATTCTGGGTTTGTAATAACTGTTTAACTCTAAACTTTTATTATGGTGAATGTTGTCCTCTGAGCATATGACTGGTGTGTGTGTGTATTACTGTGGGGTCAATTGCATAAGTATTAAATAAATAAAAAAAAAATCCCAAGAGATATTGATTTTGAATGGAAGTTGGTCCGTGATGGCCCAGATTCATGACCCCGGATTTGGGGCTGTCACAGTTTGGTATCAGAGCTAAGAGTCATAATGCTCAGGAACAAGAGTGATAATAATAAATATATCAGTAATAATAGAAATTGTGAACTCACATCGAGTTTGAGGGGGGTTTATCGAACGAAGCGTTTATTCTTATTCGTAATTATAATTTTATAGATTATTGCTAATAAAGGTGTTAAGTTTATGTAGTGCACGAGATCGATATGAGAAAGGGAATACTTGATGTATCGGGAAGTATACGTTAGATAACCTCGTGAGTAATCCCAGGGTGATCTATCATTTCTTATTCAAAAAGGGGCCGGTATCTTTTCAAAACTTTCTGGTGCCTTTCGAATGTATTTCAAAATTTTATCCGATCTATCTTAGTCAAAATATTTCTCTAAAATTATTTTCGAAAAATGGTGTTTATCATCGTGATTTAAATTTCCCTCTATATTTCTTACTCCAACTAAGAGGAATAGCCCTATATGTATACACGGGGACAATCTGTCTGTGTGATAGAAAGTCGGAGGGGACGCCCTCACTTGTGTTACGTACAGGTTCTTCCATCATATTGATTTCCCAAAATATTCTTTTGTTTCAAATAAGAGTTATTTAAAACTCTTAATGTTATAAATTGTTGTGGGACCCTTGCTTATATCTGGGTTCGTTTAAATTTAAGGTCTCTTGAATTCTATCAATTATTTCGAATATCGAAGGTTTCAGTAATGGATGGGATAAGGGAAGCAATGTTTAGAGTATATATACGTGATTATACAAGGGAACTGGAGATTCAAAGGAAAGTTTCAATAAGAGATAATTAGAGCTAGAAGCGTTTCGCTATAAAAGAGGAAGGAATTTCGTGAGAAGAAAGGGGTATAATTGAGGATTAGTGAGATAAAAGAATAGGAGGAATTTTAAGGTATAATTGAGATTTACTATTGAAAGTAAGGTGTATTTTGAGGAAAAAGTCAGAATAAGGATAAACAAGGGAAGTGGGATAATTAATGAAGTTTATGTATTTTGCCTAATTTTATCGTATTTTGATATTAAATGTTGAGAGTCAAGAATATTGATGTATATAAGGTGATTGACTTAAATGAAAAGGTTATTGTGCTAAAGGTACTAAGCTTATCTGTCAAAGTTGTATTATGATTAAATATTACTTGTGTGAATTTAAAATACTGGGATGCATAAATAAGATTAACTAATGATATAGTTGTGCATATATGGAAATGATGTATATTGTACCCTAAATTTGGGTGATTAATGAAAAATATTATTATATACAGAATCATGCCGCCTAAGCGTAATAATAGAATGAATGCAAGGGAAAATGAGAGAGAGGAAGCAAGTCAGAATAGGCAGGGTGAAAATGCTTATAATGAACAAGATCATGAGGAAGAAGAAGATGAATCAACTGGCCAACAGGGAAATCAGGATGGTAACCCTTTTAACCAATTTATGGAACTTTTGAGGCAGAATTTGGCTAATCCACAGAATCCGCCACAACCACCTGTTCTTCCCAACCAGGCAGCTAACTCTTTTCGTGCCTTTAAGTCATTAAAACCCCCAGAGTTTGAGGGAACCACTAACCCAGTAGCAGCCAGGGCATGGCTGAAAGAAATGGAGAAGGCTTTTGAGATACTGAGGGTAGAGGAAGATCAGAAGACAGTCTTTGCAGCCTATCTCCTAAAGGGAGAAGCAAATTATTGGTGGGAAGCTAAGAAAAATCTCGAGGGAGCGGGAGTGATAACTTGGGAGCGTTTCACTAGGGTGTTTCTAGACAAATATTCCCCTAGGTACTTGGAGAACCAGATGGAAATAAAATTTTTGGAGCTAAAGCAGGAAAACCTATCAGTGGCAGAGTATGAAACTAAGTTTACAGAACTGTCTAGGTTTGTTCCAGAATTCGTGCGTACTGAAGAGCAACGAGCGAAAAGATTCCAACAAGGATTGAAACCATGGCTACGTACTAGAGTGGCACCATTTGAGTTGACCGAGTATGCTGCGGTAGTTCATAAGGCATCCATTATCGAAGCTGAGAGTGAACAGACTCAAATAGGACGAGAGAGTAAGAAAAGAAAATTTGAAGGTCAGAAGGGAGGTTCAAGTGAGGGAAGCTATTTTAACAAATTTGGTAAAGGACAAAAACCCCAGTTTGGAGGAAAGTCAGGGAATAATAAGACTACCAGTGAGACTGTGAATCAGGGTGGTAGATCCACAGGAACCTTCCAGTCTAATCAATCGCGACCACCATTGCCAGATTGCAACACGTGTGGTAAGAAACATATCGGAGAGTGTAAGATGTTAGAAGTAACTTGCTTTAATTGTGGACAGAAAGGACATTATCGGGACAGGTGTCCATCAGTTGAAAAGAAGTGTTATCAATGTGGAAGATTAGGACATTTTGCTAGGGATTGTCGTTTTGGTGGGTCGTCTGCGTCAGGACAGAGTGTGACTGCTTCAAACAGGCCTACTGCTAGAGTGTATAACATGACTTTAGGAGAGGCATTGAGAAAGCCGGATACAGATGCAGGTGAACATTTTTCTAGTATTAAAATTTTTAGTGTAAATGTTTGGTTAGTAATCAGTGTGGTCAATAAATGGTATAGGTAGGTTGATGATCTAGATAAGGAAAATCAGTATCTGTTAGGGGTTAGAAATTCTATGAAAAGGAGAATAATAGTATTTTGGGGGTAAACCACAGGCTTGTTTATATACGAACAGGAAATATATATTATAGGTAATATTTTCTTACAATTGTTTCAAAGAATCTTATTCTAGTCGGATTTCTGGAAGATTTTACAGAGCCAAGATATAATAAGAGCGAAATATGTATATTTTATGTCATGATAGAGATCAATATAGGGATAAACCATAAGTGAGATACACTACCATTCAGGAGAGGCCAATGTGGTGGCCGATACCCATAACTAAAGAGGGATGTTGATGAATGACAAGCAAGTTTATGTTGGTGTAATTTTGCGCAAACAAGATAGAGATATTATGAAGGAAAAAGGATGGAGAAAGTGGTATAGAAGTTATAAGGTGTCGATGAAAAGGTATCTATGGACATTTCTGACGTGATTCCGGAACGGAATCCTTTTAAGGGGGGAAGGATGTAATAACCCTAACTTCAGTAATGCTACAGTGATCACATGAATAGTAAATTTCGAGGATTTAGAGAAAGGGTATATAAGTACCCCATAATGGAAACGGAAAAGGAATGAACAGAAACCATATTAGTGTTGTACATTGAAATTAAGTGACTCGAAATGACGATGGATTTCAGAAATTCCTAAATATGGATTTTTGAGGATTTTGATTTCGAATAAGCTTCTATTGGACATTAAGGAGCATGGAAACATTATAAGAATTATATATTGAGGAATTAGTGAATTTAGATTTAACCAAGGGATTATTAACTTAAGAGAATACCAATGGAATTTGGATTGTTAAATGATTTCAAAACCACTGAGATAATGAGGTACATTCGAAACGAACCACAATTAGACGGATATGGAGATTAAGCAACCAAGATTAGCGATATAACAAGGATACATACCACATTATTATCTACCAATGTGATTGGCATTTTACTTAGGAAAACAAGAAAAGAGGTTATTGGATTATCAAAGTGGTGTCATTAGTCATTAACTTGTTTTTAAGGGTAAATTAGTAACTTTGCAAGGTGTTAACCACAAAATATCTTCTAAAGCTTCCACAAGACACTAGAATTAGCAAGATTAAGATGAGATGAGATCAAAACAAAAGCAAAAAACCTCTCCCCCATCCTCTTCTTCATCAATTCGAATTTCACTATTCACAAGAAAGAAAAAAATTTCAAAACCCTAGTTTCAAGCCATTAAAACTCAAGAGAAAATTCATGGAGCTTCTTGGAGATTAGAAAGAGTTACCCACCAAGTTTCATAGCCATCCAACATCATTTGCATAGGTAATAAAATTCTCAAAGTTGCTTGATGAATAGTGTGAATAGTAATTTTAAGAACTAACATTGATTTTTATGGTTTCTTTAGTGGATCCAAGTTAGTGTAAGGATTTTTAAGCATAACCCAAGGCTTACTAAGTGTCTTTAAAGCTTCAAGAAGGTATACTTACTCTTGCCCTTTTTTTATTTATAGTAGATATTGAAGTGATTAGTAGTTAAGTGTTGTTAATGTTAAGTTTATGATGAATATGTGTTATGAATGGTTGGATTTGATATGAGATTTGTGTTGTGAACTTGGAACCATGGCTGGAATGTAGTCCACATGGTGTGGGGTTTGGATTGAGTGTGGAATGATGGTTTTGGAGTGGTGAAATTTTGGAAAGTATGAAATTACAGCAGTTATAATGTCCGATTTTCGTTAGAACGACAAACTGCCCTGTTTTTGGACAACAATGCAGTACGGTAGGTTACTGTCCAGCACACTTAGTGACCATGAAATGATAGAGCTTAGTTCATAGATCGTTTTGATATAAGGTGCGTTAAAATCTGATGAACGGTTTAGGAGAAAAGTCAGTTTTAGTGAAAGACGTTCGATAACCGAGAAAACGTAATTGTATCAACTTTGAGGTTACAGTTACCATAGTTAGACAGTCTTACAAGCCACGAAATTTTGGGATAGTGTGGTAGGGTAGTCAGAGGACCCTTGATAGTTGACGTTACATAAAAATTCGAAATCCATATTTTCTGAGAATTTTTACAGTTAAGTGTGGTCGTTAGGGAAAATGGTGAAAAACCACTGAAACTTCGTTTGAGCTTATAAATGGTTAAGTTCTTGAACCTTTGGGGTAATAGTGATACGTTAGGCATATATTGAAGTATCAAGGGTAATGTTATACAAGAGTGTAGTGAGTAAGAGATGTGATATTCTAATGACGGTCCTTTTGTGTTTATAGAAACTCCGGAAGAGGGACCAGCCTTACTGTCAGGATACAGGAACCGAGGCAAGATCCTTCTATCCCTACTTTAAAAATTATTTATCTTCGGAATAATAATGATATCATGACATATATTTATGTATATGTGATGCTTTTGTTGCTATATTGCAAAGAATATATTTTCTTGATTGTGGGAAGTTAAAGAGAGATGAATATGTTTTCTGAAATATGAATATAGAGATGACTACGAATGGAGCGAATATGCTCTAGGGTTATATGGTTTATAATACTATATTATAAACATTCTTTTTAGTGTATGTTATATACATATATTTTATAGAAGTAATGTGCGAGAATGGAAATGAGATAAGTGAATGACATATGGAAATGTGAAAAGGTGTTGATAAATTGAATAATGATCTTATAAAAAGGGGGATAGCAATAAAAAGCGTAAGAGGCTGTGTGCTGCACAGTCCAGCAATCAATCAATAAAAAGCGTAAGAGGCTGTGTGCTGCACAGTCCAGCAATCAATATTTTAAATCGGCCCAAGAGTTGCCGAAGGAGGATGTAGTGGTAGACCTTCCTCCAGGGGGATGTAGTGGTAGACCTTCCTCCTTCTACCGGTAGTAAAAAGGGACGGATACGGAGGGCGACTGATCATCGTGCCTCACGTATTCGGCAACAGTGAAAACCCCTACAATATGTGAATAAAGAATAAATGATAAAGTCAGATTGATATACTGAAAAGGGAAAATGATATGAAAGATGGAATTATTGATATAGATGAAGAGAAACTGATTTTATATTAATTTATAAAATTACTGTACAGGAGGGAAATGAGAAGATGATAGTGAGGGATTTATTCAAGTATTTATGTTATTTTAAAATATTACACTAAAAGGGTATATTGATTGTTATAATATTTAAGAAGAGAAACTGATACTGTATTACCTTAGATTTCTTTCTTATAATAGTAAGTGGATGATGTATTATTAAATAAGAGTTTTATTCTTCCTTAAAGTTTATAATTTGGTTACTGCTTACATATGTATATACATGTATACTTGGTTACATTTTAAATTCTAGTTTTCAATATTATCTTGCTGAGCAATTATAGCTCACTCTTGCTACTTATCTATATACAGCTAGGTATGCCAATACTACGCAGAACGCCCCGCAAGAGGGTAAGGGAAAGGCGACCTACTGAGAGCTCGTTAGCATCGATTCCGGAGGTAGTAACGAGGTGGATGGGTTACAAGGGCTTATGTATAATTAAGTATGAGGACATGTAATAAACTTTTGGTTGTTGAAACGCTTCATGTCGAAGTGTTATACAACAATGTACTGAAGTATGATTCTGGGTTTGTAATAACTGTTTAACTCTAAACTTTTATTATGGTGAATGTTGTTCTCTGAGCATATGACTGGTGTGTGTGTGTATTACTGTGGGGTCAATTGCATAAGTATTAAATAAATAAAAAAAAAATCCCAAGAGATATTGATTTTGAATGGAAGTTGGTCCGTGATGGCCCAGATTCATGACCCCGGATTTGGGGCTGTCACAATATATATATATATATATATATTTATATTTATAATATTTATATATCAATATAAACCATTATTTTGGAATTTCCAACATTCCTAAATCCAAACGGAATTTAGTGAATCTTTCGGAATTCAATGGTTTCATGAATATGTCTGCGAGATTATACTCAGTTTCGATATGAGTCATTTATATATCGCCTTTATTGACATGATCACGTAAGAAATGATGCCTCACATCTATATGCTTCGATCTTGCATGTAACACAGAATTTTTGCTAAGATCAATAGCGCTCGTGTTATCGCATAACACTATATTGAATATCGGGACGACTTGCGATAATATAAAGCAAGCTACCAATCATGGCTCGATATTTCTTAGTGTCAACGGGTGTTCCGTTGGAATCTTCTGTTAATTTATCAGAAGTCGACAAAGGAGTATATATGAGTTTTGAATTTTACATTTCAAATTTCTTTAGCATCTCTTTACAATATTTCGATTGTGAAATATGTATGCCTTTATTAGATTGCTTAATTTGCAATCCTAAAAGAAATTTAATTCACCCATCATACTCATTTCGAATTCTTTGCTCATATTATCAAAGATTTCTTTACATAGTGCATCATTGGTTGAACAAAAAATGATGTCATCTACGTATATTTGTACAAGCAAAATATCATCTTTTTCTTGTCTCGTAAATAAGGTTTTATCGGCAGTTCCCATTTTTAAAATTGTTTTTTTAATAGGAACTTGCTCAACCTTTCATACCAAGCTTTTGGAGCTTGTTTCAAATTATCCACTATCAAGATACCACATGTCTTGCTTAGCGGCAAGACAAACCTACAAAATCAATCAATTAAATTTATAGGTACCCTTTTGTCTTGAGGGTCCTGGGGTTAGTACATCATAGATAATATTTGAATTTGCACGATAGAATTTAGGCATAGAATAATCATTGTTAGGCATGAAGATATTTCTAGGTACATGATGTCTAACATGATGTCGTGGGTATCTAGCATTTTCATAAAATCTAGAGTTAACACGATTCATATTATTTCTAACATTTGCAAAGTAGGGAGCATTTTGAGGATAGAAATTACGACTAGGAGCATGTTGATTTCTAGATGCATACCTACTAGCATTGTTATAATACATTGTGTTTCTATTTTGAGACAAAATAGGTTGTTGAAACCTTTGTTGCTTTTGACCATTATAAGCAACTTTGTTAAATGGTACTTGTTTTTCAACCTTTTTGTATGATCTTGATCCTTTACGAATCCATACAAGCTTCCCCTTAAATTCACCACTCTTGAATTTGCAATATAGGGCCGAATGTCCATCTTTGTTGCAATAAGTACATTTTAAAGATTGTGGTTTAGGAGGGGCTATTATAGGTTGCATTATTGGTTGAACAACTTCTCTAGGAGGAGCGTTCCTATCGTATCCTAGACCTTCACGGTTATAGGAGACTTTTGAGTGTACCATTTTATCTAACATCTCATTGCCTTTAGTAAATCTTTGAACAACAATTTCAAGATTTTCTTTTTCATCTTTTAAGGCATTAATCTTGTTGTTAAAGAATCTTTCTTGATCCATAACTTGAGATATGAGCTTGAAATTTTCTTCTTTTAATCTTTGAGTTTCTTGTTGTAATTCCTTTTCTTTTAACTCAAAGATTTTTGATAGCTCATTCTCTTTTTCAAGATTGTTTTCTAGAGATCTAGATGTTGCACTATTTTAAATAATAGATTCGTTTAGAATCTTTAGGTTCAATTGATCAACATGAAGTTTGTTCATGTTGTCGTTGAGTTGCAACTTCTCATTTTCCAACTCTTCTACTTGAAGTACTAAAGCTACATTTTCTACTTCAAGGTTGAGAGCGTTGTCTTTGAAGTTGTTTACTTCAACTTTCAAGAGATGATTTTGATCATTTAAAAATGTTATTTTATTCTCATTTTGAGTTTGTATATCCATCATCCGAGTGAACTCTTTATTTTGATTATGATACATTTCTTCGAGTTTCATTTTCTCGGACCACAATAGATGGAATCTCTTATCAACATCTTTATATTTATTGTTGATACCTACTACAAGCTCAATTAAATCATACTTACTCATATCAACTAAATTCAAGTTAGATTCATCTAATTGCAATTTATTTAATATGTAGTTGAGGTTAGAACTTACCTCTTGATGAGAAGTGGAGGCTCCCGTTGAAGTAACTTCATCCCCGATAGCCATTAAGCACAAATTGATAACTTCTTCACTAGCTTCCGGAGCTTCTTCATCTTCACTTAAATCCCAACCATTTTCCGCCACGAGAATTCTTCCTTTAGCAAGCTTTGGACATTCTCTTTTGAAGTGACCCGGCTGCTTACACTCGAAACACACTTCTTGTGTTTCCTCCGGAGTTTGTTCTTTATATTTTGGAGGAGTGTAAGTAGGATTATTATTGTTGTTGGCATTATTATAGGCATTTGTATTTTGAGTGTCTTTGCCTTTATTATAGCTCGTTGTTGGAAAATTACTCTTATAGTTAGGACTATAATTTTGGGAGTAATTAGGTCTTCCTTTAGAGTTAAAAACTCTTTGTTGATTATTTGATTTTAGGAAGCATTTTCCGTATCTTTGAGCTTTGCTTTGTAGCACACGATGAAGTTGTCTCGTTAGTGAAGCAATTTTGCTTTCATCGAGATCTTGGAGTTCTTCGTTTAACTCCTCGTCGTTTTCATTTTCATCGATTAATATAGCGTTTAAAGCCATATTTTTCTTTTTGTCTTCCACATTAGGAATGACCTTTTTCGGAATATTGTCTTCTTCGTATGCACGAAGATTTCCGAATAAACTATCAATGTCATAATCATTTAGATTATGCATTTCTTTTATGGTAGTAACTTTAACCTTCCAACTAGGAGGTAAAGATTTAAGAACTCTTCAGTTCTTCTCATTTTGAGTATAACTCTTTCCGAGTTGAGATAATTCATCGATTATACGAGTAAATCTTGTTTCCATATCGATGATGTTTTCTCCAAATTGGAGTTTAAAGTTCTCGTATTCATGGATTAAAGTATCCATTCGAGAATCTTTTATATCAATGGTTCCTTCGTAGGTAACCACTAATTTGTTCCACATTTATTATGCGGACTTGCAATTGTTTACTCTTTTATATTCTTTTTCTGCAAGTGCACTTGTGAGAACCATTTCCGCTTTAGCGGCTATATTCATCATATTTTCCTCGGCGAGAGTGTATTCACTAACCTTCTTTTCAACAATGACACCGTCAACTGTTTCGGTAGGAATAATAACTCCATCTTCTATGGCCATCCACACTTTGACTCCTTGAGATCTAGCATAGATGCGAAATCTCGTTTTCCATGTTGCAAAGTTGGTGCCATCAAATAGAGGAGGGCGAGAGCTAGATAGGCCTTCACAGCAACCGATGGTATTTAGATACGCCATGTAGGATCACTTTTTGTTGTGCCTGTAAATCTGCAAATCACTTAACAAACAAGTTAAAAAGCACCGCTTTGATACCAATTGTTAGGTCCCGTAAGAGGGCTATTTTAAGCTAGAAGGGGGGGTTGAATAGCTTAATATCCAATTTAAAAATTATTATGGCGTTTTAAAATAATTTTCCCTTTTTAAAACTTTACCGAGTCGTTATGCAGTTTATAAGTGCAGAAATGAAAGACAAGGAAAGAAAATACCACACAGGAGATTTTATCCTGGTTCGCGATGGCGCAACCCCTAATGGATTCGCTCACCCCTACTCCAGTCCCCGAGCTCCTCTCCGGACTCGAGATTTTCCCTTAAAAATAACTCGCTCCTTTAGTAGGCGGAGAAGCCTTTACAACCCTATAAATATTGGTCTTGATACGTATCTCCAAAATACTACCTCACAATAAATATAAAAACCCACAAGACTCGTCTTGGGCAGTAACTCCCCGTTACACCCTCAAAGTCGTTGTGAAAAACCTACACAACTTATCTTAGACAGCAACTCCCCGCTACTTCTTCAAAGTTGATGTAAAACCCTTGGTGTAGTCTTTGAATTCCTCGCTTTTGCCGGTCTTGGATCTTAGATGAAAGGTCTTGGGTCTTTCCTCTTTTTCACGGTGCAAAGGCCACTAACTCCCCGCTAGTGCCTAGGACTTGGGTCTTAGAACGAGAATCACCTCACTCCAACTTCACCTCACTGCAAAACTTAGAAAAGAATATCTACGGAACAAACCGTAATATAAAGAGAGGTTTGGAGTAATATGTCCTAGGGTGACTATAATATTCTTAAACGAATATTGATTACGATAAGTTCAATAAGCTTTATTTGCTTATGACTTTATGTGTATTCTTTATTCGATATGATTTGTAGATTGAAGAATACTTATAATACAATACTACGTATAGTGAGATTTAAATATATCTCAGAGTTTGTAAATTAAATCCCTTAAGCTCGTAGGCTTATAAGGTTTATAATCATATACTTTGGTTCGTCTTTTTGTAAAGATCGAAGTATACTTAAAATTACTTCTTTATTGAAAATACGTCTATTTTCGAAGTAATGTATAAATCAAGTCCTTGTAAACGCTTTATAGCTTAAGGATCTTTGATAAATAACTTCTCGTTCGATATAGTCTTAGTTTAGACTATTCGTATTTATATTTAAACGAGAGTTATAATATTACATTAACAATTTACACTTTAATATTAATTTGGCCGAATAAATACAACACACAAATAAAACACAACACACAAATAAAACACACACATGCAGAAAAGTAGCTCACTTTATCTATAGGATAAAATGAGGGCCACTATTATGCGTTAAATTAGTGCAAAAAGTAAAATCACTCACAAGTGTGAGGACGAGAAGACAAAGTGCGGAAATTATATAAAAGGCTTGCGCCACGCTATTACGCGTTAAGAATAATATCACTCACAAGTGTGAGGACGAGAAGAAAAAGTGCGGAAAGTAAAATCACTCACAAGTGTGAGGACGAGAAGAAAAAGTGCGGAAAGTAAAATCACTCACAAGTGTGAGGACAAGAATAAAAAGTGCGGAAAATATATAAAAGGCTTGCGCCACGCTATTACGCGTTAAGATTAACACACACGTACGAGTAATTAAACACACCACACAACAATAAAATATTAATGGCCAAAGTAAGTGCGTTAAAGTTTTAATTATGGCTTTGAGATTCTTTTCCCCGGGAACACTAAGGTGATAGAAAGGAATCAAATCAAGCTCGATGTGTAATTTGACCGTCGTCAAATATAGATCCGATATAAGAGCTTAATAAAGAAGATAAGATGAAGATATAGAGCTCTTATACGTATATAAAAATGGTCGATTAAGACTCGAATAATGAAGCTAAAAATTACCACTTTTGGAGATCGGCGGAAAAAGTTCGCCGGAGGTTCGGCCGGATTTTGGCTTATGGTCGAACTTGGGCAGCCCTTCGGGAGGCCGGAAAGTATTGGTAGAGGAGCTTGCTAGGTGGGAGAGAGCTTGGTTGAAGGAACTAAGCTTTATGGATCAAAAACCTTGTATATATTTGAGTGTATATAAGAAAGAGAAGGTTTTTCAGATGAAGTGGGTGTAGAGAGTGTTTGGATATATTTAGAGAGCTTCCACTTCAAAATTCCCAGCAATTATTTGGCTCTTTAGCTTGTAGAAAATGGTTGGGGGAAGGGGTTTATTTATAGGAGGAGTTGGGTGGAAGGAAGACTGGAGATTGGAGGAAAAATGAGTGGTTGAGACTTGAGATTAAAAGCACTTGGATTGATAAGGTGGAAAGTGGTTTTGTGTTTGTTGGGGGTGGTTTTGTGTTTCTTTGCAAGTGGGGGTGGTTTTATACACAAATATCCCAGCTGTGTTTGAGCTCTAATTAATTGTATCGGACTCGTACCAATTAACGAATAAAATAGGTAACATATTTCGTTAATTAAATACCCGATAAATACGAAAATTCCCAATAAATAATTCTAAAATTATGGAGCACTTAGGAATATTATAAAATGGAATTCTGGAAGTTTTGGTCAAAAATGGTCAACGTTGACTTAGTCAAACGTGGTCAACTGTGGACCCACTGCCTCGATTTTCGTGTCCGGACCAAAATTCTCAGAAAATTTCGAAACTTTTACCATGCATAGAAAATAACATTTAAGTGAACCATCTTAAGTTTCAAGTCATTCTAGCAAGTGGAAGTAATTTATTTGGATTAAACACGATTAAATCAGGTTTTGGTTCTGAATAAAATACGATTGGTCTTTCCGTGAAATAGATACATCTTTTGACCAATGTTTTGACTAAAATAAATACTTAAAATATATTTCCTAATATATAAAATATATTGAGAGTGTAGGAAATATTTTTGAGTATTTAAAATAATTTTCTCCGAAAATAGAATAAATTTAAGAAGTGGGATAAAGATTACTTTAAATATTTCTTGCACGAGATAAAAATGAGTATTAATATTCTACCACTAAATATTAATATTCTTGAGGATAAAACCATTTTGAGTGCTAAGGCGGAAAAAAAAACTGAACGTTTTAAAATATAGCACGAGTTCTCTAAAGAATATTAACCCTCGAATATTCTTTATTCGAGCCTGTCGCCTTATCAATTTTGCACCGGAGATCTAAAAAAATATCAAATATCAATATTTCTTATTCGATCTTATTGCCTTATGTAGAGATATATTCCATAAAAATATAATTTAATTTTTCGCAATAATGGAATATCTCTTATAATTGAAAACAGATATTGCTAGAATTTGACTTTTGACTTTTGACGGAATCATTTACATTAATGACCTAGTGGAGAGGATAACTAAGTGTAACTAAATTTTATGTTAAATCGTACAAATACCAAAATAAATAACATATCGAAGATATCCTTTCAATCTTCCCCTTTTTGGTATTTGCCAAACAAAACATAAAATTTAAAAATTTACCCGTGTGTGCTTCCCCTTAGTGTATGCATGAATTTTTGGAAAAAAAAATTCAGACACGATTCGAATCACACTGTCTAATTCCACTAATTGATTCCTGCAAAACAATTTATGAGATGAATTAAAGAAATAAAACTTGTTAGGCATAATTCATATAAGAAATTTTGAAAATTTTAAATTAGGGTGTCTAATTTTCTCTTCCCCTTTTTGTTTGGTATATAACCAAAAATTTCGAATTTCCTCTTCCCTTTTTGAATATTTCGATTAAGACCAATTGAATTGGTGTAATACCGAATGACTTTCCCCTTACTTCTCCTTTATTTAATGTATTGTAATTATCAAAAATTAGTGCTTCCCCTCAAAATTTGATTCATTTTTGAATCAAAACAACTTGGTATATTAAATATAATAAAAAATAAAAAAAAGTACTGTTCATGTGCCACGTCATCACTTGAACAATAACTTTTTTATTTATTTTATTTATTTTTTTTATTTTTTTTATTGAATAAAGCCAATAATTGATAAGTGGAGTTCATATCCACTTGGAGCATTCTAAATCGGCTTAAATTGATTGTCTTGGACTCAAGTTTGTGGTGGTTTTGATGTATTTTGTTTAGTTGTGCAGATTTACGAGAATGTTGATTAAGGTTGATGCTTCTATCGTTTTTGGAGAATAAATTAGTTAAAATTCGGATTTCTGAGACGGTTGCGCAATCTACACTGTTTTGGACATATCTGGAGTTCTAGAAGTCTGTTTTCAGCGATCTTACTGCCCACGCGAAGCCTGGGAGATTTTCTACAACTTGGGATAGGATTCCCAGGAGCAAATTGCGTCGGGTAGGAGCAATTTGTGCGAAGAACAGACTGCTGGGCGCAAGTTGCCCCTGAAAAATTACAGTTTTTACTATTTTGGCCATATCTTGAGTTCTACAACTCCGTTTGGGGCCCGTAAGCAGTCCACGCGAAGATAACGGAATTCTCTATCATTTTAAAGTGGTCCAGATGTCCAATTACTAATGGAACGGTCCTGAAAAACTGAAGAAAAGTCAACTACGAATTTTCCTTAAAAAACAGAATCAGTTTAGGAAACGTATTTTGCAGAAATTCTATTTTAACTCTATTTTAGGTATTTTCTTGCTGGGCAAGACTTCTAGAGCCTATATAAACACATCCAACCCTTGTAATTTGTATCATTAGGAGTATAACCATTACATATCAATTACTTAGGTTTATTTGTATTTTTTCATACTTTGTTTCATTATCATGGTTTCATCAGATCTCATGATGACGAGAGGTTCAATTATGAACTAATCGTTGTCATGGGATTCTAGCGGATTTATTTATAGAGCTTTAGTATCTTGATGCTTTACAGATCTGTGTGTGATGTATATCTGATATCCTCGTATGGTTATGCTTAATTGATAGATGTGTCATGAACATCTAATTTGTTAATCTCTTGTGAAGTGAAAGTGGATCTTGAGATTTAGAACTTGCCATGCTAGCATTGGTTCATGATTGTTATCAACATGATTCGTAGTATGAGATGAGAATACTTATATTGCCCTATGTGATCATTATGGATAACTTGTTCTTCAACCGTTATGTTTTCAAATTCTATAGACATATAGGGTCTAAGCATAATTGGTGTCTATTCATCTTCTATCTCTTTTGTGGATGTATGTTTAGTTTGGTATACGTATACTGAGAAGTAGCGTGTACTTGTTTCGTGTTATCCGATCAGATATCATAACCATTGCATATAGTGATTAAAGGCGTCAGATCTAAGCAAAGTATTTAATGAAGTTAGGATTCCATGTTTACTCTTGCAGACGTAATTAGATTTTAATTCTTGTTAGTTAGTTAATTCTTAGTTTTGTTAATTTGTGTCTTAGTTAATTTAGTTTAATAAACCCAAAATTGTTATTGTCTTAGCAGTGCATAATAACCATACATTGTTGCATAGGCATATTTACTGAATAGAACCATAACTTGATCCCTGTGGGAACGAATTTGGACTTAACCTTATATATTACTTGTGACCACGTACGCTTGCGTGATTTAGTGCAAACAAGTTTTTGGCGCCGCTGCCGGGGATCATCGATGTTTTATTTTTTGGTTTATGTGCTTGTCATTAGTGGTCGTTAGAGTTCACTTACTCGGATTCTTTCTTACATAGTTGTTTAGTTTTATGTGTTGCAGGTAGCAATGGAAGAACTAGCAGTAGCAGCGAAAGCATTGATGTATTATTCTCAACCAAAGCTCAAGGACATCCAATTTAGCATTGTCAGGCCAACTATTGCAGCTAATACTTTCGAAATCAAGCCTAGCATAATTCAGATGGTGCAGAATTTGGTTCAGTTTGGGGGTGCTCCTACGGAGGATCCTAATATGCACATCCGGGATTTCATCGAGATCTGCGACACTTTCAAGATCAACGGGGTGTTGGAAGATGCTATCAAATTGAGACTTTTCCCATTTTCTTTACGGGATAAAGCTAAGGGCTGGTTGTACTCTCTACCAGCAGGTTCTATTTTGACATGGGAGGATCTTACTCAGAAATTTCTCACTAAATTTTTCCCCATGGTAAAGACCGTAGCAATCAGGAATGCTATTACTCAATTTTCACAGCAATCTGAAGAATCTTTGTGCGAGGCTTGGGATCGATATAAAGAGATGCTAAGGAAGTGTCCACATCATGGGATTCCTGAGTGGATGGTGATTAACTGCTTTTATAATGGCTTGGGTGCACAATCAAGACCCATGTTAGATGCAGCATCAGGTGGAGCTTTATGGGCTAAGAGCTATGCAGAAGCTTATGAGCTAATTGAGATGATGGCTGGGAATGAATACCAGAATCCAACTCAGAGATTTTCACAAGGCAAATTAGCAGGAATTCTGGAAGTTAATACAGTCACAGCTCTAGCAGCTCAGCTAGAGGCACTTAATAAGAAATTGGATTTTATGTCAAAGCATGGGGTGCCTCAAGTTGCTAGTGTTTGTGAGCTATGTGAGGGTGCACATGAGACGAGTCAATGTGTCATATCTTCTAAAGCGGCACATTTTGTGAGCAACTTCCAGCAACCTTTACAACCAGCTCCAGCCACCTATCATCCCAATTTCGGATGGAGCAACAATCAAGATTTTCAGCAGCAACAGTTTCATGGGGATGATGGTCAATCTTCGAATGAAAAATCTGAATTGGATGAATTGAGGTTGATGATTAAAAGTCAGGCGGTTTCTCTCAAGACATTGGAAAATCAGGTTGGGCAAATTGCAAGTGCCTTTCTCAACGGACCGCAAGGAGTTCTTCCTAGTGCCATAGAGGTGAATCCATGAAAAAAAGATGGCATGGAGCAGGTTAATGCCATAACACTCAGATCTGGAAAAGTCACGAACGATCAGAATTCAGCAATTGAGGATGAAGAAGGAATTCATGATCAGGATCCTACAGAAAAAGAAGAAAATTCTGTTTTGTCAGAACCTGTGGTGGATAGTGATGAGGAGGAAGAGTGTGAGTCACTAGGATTGGCTGATCTCTGGGATTCTAAGGTGCTGGTTGATGAGGTGGTTTCATGGTCAAATCTTGAGGATAGTGCAATTGAGTCTTTTCTTGAGGAAGATGTTTTGATTGAGGGTAATGAGGATCTTCATGAGTTGTACAGGAATTTTACTTCTGATGAGATGTTGGAGGAATTGAATGCTATTTGTTCTAAGCATGAAAGTCAACTTGAGGATTGTTCTTTTGATCCTAAGTCTGTGGTTAAGACTTCTGTTGGTGAACTACCCACCTCTGTTCCTAGTCCGTCTATCTCCATTCTTGATCAGTCTTTGGTAGAAAATCATCATGTTGAAGAAGCTTCCAAACTTGAGCTTAAACTACCAGATCACAGGAGGTATGCATATCTGGGTCATTCATCTGCTTTGATTATTATTATTGTTGTTAACTTTTCAGGTAGTGGAGTGAACATTGTGGTTGATACCTTTGAAGAGAGAAGAAGGCTAAAACTTGTCATCGAGAATGTAGCTCCGGAAAAGATAATTAAATGGCCATATAGAGATACAGTCTAGCTAAAGACTTTAAACAAAGGCGCTTCGTGGGAGGCAACCCACGCTTTTCGGCAATTTTATTTAGGTATGTTTTCTACTATCCCTTGTATTACTTTCCATTCAATGCGGACATTGAATATTTCAAGTTTGGGGGTGGTTTGAGGGATAAGTAGTGTGTAGTAGTTATTTGTGAGTCATTGTGTTCATGTAGGATTTCATGCTTTGCATATTAGTAGTAGTAAATTATGCATTTATGTTTGTGTTATCTACGTTTGTTTCATATAGGACATTCTGTCATTCTGTTTTTATTTTCGTATTTCATGTGAGTTCATAATAGTTTGCATTTGCACCCATGCTTGATAGGAATTTTATGTTGTTGACGCTTTTGATTGAGAAGTGATATGCTTTGTTCTTGTGCACACACATACACTAGTAAGTTGAAGCTAGTAGACTTATTGAATGTTGTAAGTGATTAGAAGGACATGAATATGTGCAAGATGATTTAGTTTGCATGCTTTGAATACAAGTAGGTGCATTAGAGAGATTTTTTTGCTTGGGATTGAGTATGTTTTTCCACCAAGTGAGTTTTTTAGCCATATTGCTTATTTGCAATTTATTCGTTTGCTTGAGTGTCCACGGATTGTTTGCATTGCTAGCAGTTGTTTGAGGTCTTTCTTGAAACGCATGACATTATTTGACGATTAAAATGATAAAGGCATGTAGGAATAACCGCATATTTTCCCATATTATCATACCATGTTTACATGATCAATTAGTTAACCCGTTGAGCTTAATCCTATTTTTCGGTGACATACCACATTACTTGCCTAGACCTTTTTCTTGTATTGGCCTTACATTAATTTGAACCCACATTGTCAAAGGCTAGTAGAGTGCTTAAGGGAGTAATAAGGTGTGTAAGGAGGAGTTTATTGTTGGTCATACTTTTGGGGGAAATATTGAAAATTGGGTTTGGTTGTTTACTTGATAGTCGACATGTGTAATAAATTGTGGGATCATTGTTTATTGTTTATATTATTGTTTGTGTTATATTTAGCTCTCGAAAAAAAAGAGGAAAAAAAAAACAAGAAAAAAAAGAGAAAAAAAATATGAAAAAAAATATATTATGAGAGCATGTTTGTGTTTGTTGTGATCCTACTTTAGTCGACTCGTCGATTGTTTTTGTTGGAAGAAAAATAGAAAAATTATGTGGGGGGAAAATAGGGTGTTGTGTATGATTTATTATGGTACTTACTAGCTTTTGACACTTCACCTGTTTTGGCTTATTTGACATACCTTGTCCCTAGCCCCGTTACAACCCAAATAAAGACCTTTTGATTATCGTCATTGATGTATGTTGTGTTAAGAGTTAGATTGATGCCAAATGTCAAGCATGTTTATGATTTTGTTGGAATTGAGTGATACACTTACCCTTGTTCTTGAGTGAATATTCTTTTGTGAGTGGATTGTGAGTGTTGCTTGTTTTTGCGTATGAGATCCCGAGTTTTGTCTCAAAGATGTACTCTTGTAGGCTTAGCATGTTTACTAACTTATTCTTACACTTGACATGGACTTGTGAGAACTTATGCATGTTCATTGAGTAGACTATGTGAATACTTGCACTTTCGACACCAAGACATTGCGTATTTACTTTGATTCTTAAGTTGATATGGCATGAGAGGATTTGAAGGTATGGTAGGCTAGATTAATTGCATTTGCATATTAGTTGCATTCATGCATTGCATTGCATTAGGTTAAATGGATTTTGTGGGTACATTCGCTATAGGCCCTCACGAGACCTTACTCGTCCACTAGGGCTGCCTAGGGGTTTAAAGGGCTTGTTTCATATGCCAAATGCAACCGTGATCACCTACGGAAGTGGTACTAGTTAGTTAGTTAGTTGTAATTGTTTATGCTTGAGGACAAGCATCGGTTTAAGTTTGGGGGTGTGATAAGTGGAGTTTATATCCACTTGGAGCATTCTAAATCGGCTTAAATTGATTGTCTTGGACTCAAGTTTGTGGTGGTTTTGATGTGTTTTGTTTAGTTGTGCAGATTTACGAGAATGTTGATTAAGGTTGATGCTTCTATCGTTTTTGGAGAATAAATTAGTTAAAATTCGGATTTCTGAGACGGTTGCGCAATCTACACTGTTTTGGACATATATGGAGTTCTAGAAGTCTGTTTTCAGCGATCTTACTGCCCACGCGAAGCCTGGGAGATTTTCTACAACTTGGGATAGGATTCCCAGGAGCAAATTGCGTCGGGTAGGACCAATTTGCGCGAAGAACAGACTGCTGGGCGCAAGTTGCCCCTGAAAAATTACAGTTTTTACTATTTTGGCCATATCTTGAGTTCTACAACTCCGTTTGGGGCCCGTAAGCAGTCCACGCAAAGATAACGGAATTCTCTATCATTATAAAGTGGTCCAGATGTCCAATTACTAATGGAACGGTCCTGAAAAACTGAAGAAAAGTCAACTACGAATTTTCCTTAAAAAACAGAATCAGTTTAGGAAACGTATTTTGCAGAAATTCTATTTTAACTCTATTTTGGGTATTTTCTTGCTGGGCAAGACTTCTAGAGCCTATATAAACACATCCAACCCTTGTAATTTGTATCATTAGGAGTATAACCATTACATATCAATTACTTAGGTTTATTTGTATTTTTTCATACTTTGTTTCATTATCATGGTTTCATCAGATCCCATGATGACGAGAGGTTCAATTATGAACTAATCGTTGTCATGGGATTCTAACGGATTTATTTATGGAGCTTTAGTATCTTGATGCTTTACAGATCTGTGTGTGATGTATATCTGATATCCTCGTATGGTTATGCTTAATTGATAGATGCGTCATGAACATCTAATTTGTTAATCTCTTGTGAAGTGAAAGTGGATCTTGAGATTTAGAACTTGCCATGCTAGCATAGGATAGGTTGGTGTTTTAACATCATGATTTGTAGCGTAAATAGAGATATTATGCTGCCCTATGTGATCAATATGGATAACTTGTTCTTCAACCGTTATGTTTTCAAATCTTATAGAGATATAGGGTCTAAGCATAATTGGTGTCTATTCATCTTCTATCTCTTTTGTGGATGTATGTTTAGTTTGGTATACGTATACTGAGAAGTAGCGTGTACTTGTTTCGTGTTATCCGATCAGATATCATAACCATTGCATATAGTGATTAAAGGCGTCAGATCTAAGCAAAGTATTTAATGAAGTTAGGATTCCATGTTTACTCTTGCAGACGTAATTAGATTTTAATTCTTGTTAGTTAGTTAATTCTTAGTTTTGTTAATTTGTGTCTTAGTTAATTTAGTTTAATAAACCCAAAATTGTTATTGTCTTAGCAGTGCATAATAACCATACATTGTTGCATAGGCATATTTACTGAATAGAACCATAACTTGATCCCCGTGGGAACGAATTTGGACTTAACCTTATATATTACTTGTGACCACGTACGCTTACGTGATTTGGTGCAAACAATAATTTTAAACGTTTTTTGTATTGGGGTACCCCTAATTTGGTAATTAGATTAGCTTGAAATATTTAATTTAGGTTTAGTTTCTAGTTTATATTCTAAGTTAGTTTCTATTAGAACAAGACCCTATATATATATATATTGATATTGATTTCTTTTTATCATTTTCAATCATTTTTATTGAACACGACGAATCACTAAAACTCACGTCCCTCGAATTGAAAAAATAAAGTAATATTTTAATTAATACCTTATATATAATAAGTATAAGAGAGATCTTCTTATCCAAATTTTTGATCGTCGTCACTGTACTATCAAAATCATATGATCCGTTGGATTAAAAATAGACGATCAAGATTAGATCACATTAAAAAGAAAATTATAATCTAAAAAGGAATCAAGATTAGATCGCATTAAAAAGAAAATTATAATCTAAAAAGGATATAATTAGAAAATGTTGCATTTGAAGTGAATTTTAAAAAGAAAAATTATATTCTAAAAAGGATATAATTAGAAAGGGTTGTATTAAAATTTAATTTTTAAAAGAAAATTATAATCTGAAAAGGATATAATTAAAAAAGGTTAAATTAGAATTTTATTTTATTTATTTTTTATTAGTATTTAAAAAAAATCATATCTACTACTCTTTGGGCTTTATCTTGAGATCAAGAAATTAGATTTGGGTGATTTTACAATCCACGTGAAACTCATAAAATTATTTTTAATTTAGTAATGATATAATAATTATTATTCAAATGGAAAAACTAAGAATCTCAAGAGAAAATATGATTACGAGTTTTTACATTAATCCTATTTAACGTAGAATTCCTACATTGATAATGCTATTCAATGTAGAAAACCTAATTATATATGATTTAAATCATTGACATATATATTTTCGTATTACAATATAAATACACTTTTTAGTTTATAATATATCAAAATTTAAATATTTTTTATGCTAGATCCAACGGTTTTCATCTATTTATTGTTGGATTAAAAATAGACGATCAAGATTAGATCACATTAAAAAGAAAATTATAATCTAAAAAGGAATCAAGATTAGATCGCATTAAAAAGAAAATTATAATCTAAAAAGGATATAAATAGAAAATGTTGCATTTGAAGTGAATTTTAAAAAGAAAAATTATATTCTAAAAAGGATATAATTAGAAAGGGTTGTATTAAAATTGAATTTTTAAAAGAAAATTATAATCTGAAAAGGATATAATTAAAAAAGGTTAAATTAGAATTATATTTTATTTATTTTTTATTAGTATTTAAAATAAATCATATCTACTACTCTTTGGGCTTTATCTTGAGATCTAGAAATTAGATTTGGCTGATTTTACAATCTACGCGAAACTCATAAAATTATTTTTAATTTAGTAATGATATAATAATTATTATTCAAATGGAAAAACGAAGAATCTCAAGAGAAAATATGTTTACGAGTTTTTACATTAATCCTATTTAACGTAGAATTCCTACATTGATAATGCTATTCAATGTAGAAAACCTAATTATATATGATTTAAATCATTGACATATATATATTCGTATTACAATATAAATACAATTTTTAGTTTATAATATATTAAAATTTAAATATTTTTTATGCTAGATCCAACGGTTTTCATCTATTTATTTTAAGATATTTGTCGTATAGAGGTCCAGACTACCGGTTATCAAAGTTTTGGACAAAATCCCTCTTACACTTATTATTAAAATTGTATTTGGTTGTTAGTAGAACCATCTTCAAATAATTATAAGGGTATTTTGATAATCAAAACGAATTATAAGTAGAATTCATAAATCAAATAAAATTTTTAACGTAAAAAATCGTCAATTTTTTATCTTTTTTCCTTCTACGTAGATTTAGTTAGAAAAAATTTATTAAACCATCACCAAATTAAAGATTACTTTGTTAATTTCACGTGGGCCGTAATCGTCCAAATTAAATTTTAAGAATTTAAGATAGAGTACAAATATTAAATCGAGCGTGTAAAACTTATATATATCAATTTTTTATAAAAATTTGTTATGTAAATTAATAACTTATAAAATTAAAATATATATACTGTAATTAAAGATATTAAAAAAGGAGTCGTGCGTTGCACGGGTTATAAGCTATTTATATATAATAAGCATAATAAAGATCTTATCCATAATTTTCGTCACTGTATTACCAAAATAATCTCAACCGTAGAATCTATTTTTTAAAAAATAGACGATCAAGATTATATCATATTAAAAGAGAAAATTAAAATCTAAAAAGGATATGATAAGAAAATGTTGCCTTATAAGTGAATTTTAAAAATAAAATTATAATTTAAAAACGATATAATTAGAAAAGGTTACACTGGAACTGAATTTTAAAAAATATTATAATTTGAAAAAGGATATAATTAAAAAACGTTGCATTAGAATTAAATTTTATTTATTTTTTATTATTAAAAAATATTCATATTTACTATTTGGGCTCTATATTGAGATCTATGAATCAGATTTGGATGATTTTACAATTCACGCGAAACTTATAGAATTATCTTTAATTTATTGATGATTTAATAATTATTATTCAAATGGAAACACCAATGGTTTTCATCTATTTATTTTAAGATTCAACGGTTCTTATTTATTTTGACCATACTACCAATTATCAAAGTTTTTGACAAAATCTCTGATACACTTATTATTAAAATTGTATTGTATTATTAGTAGAACTATCTTCAAAAAATAACAAGGATATTTTTTGAAAATCAAAATGAATTATAAGTACAATTCATAAATCGAATAGAATTTTCAATGTAAAAAAGCGCCAATTTCTTTTCTTATTTGTTTCTGAGTAGGTTTAATCTTAAAATAATTGTTAAACTATCACTAAATTAAATATTTTTTTTGTTAATTTCACGTGGGCTATAAAATCTTTCAAATCAAATTTTAATAATTCAAGGTAGAGTACAAATATTAAATCGAAAGTGTAAAATCTTATGTATTATCAACTTTTTAACAATAATTTTATATGTAAATTAATAACATATAAAATTAAAAAAAAAAGAAAAATTATTTTAAAATTTAAAAAAGGAACCGTGGTTATAAGTTAGTATAAAAAAGTTAAGTAATGTTTTTCCAATAATTAAGTACATGTAATACACAGGTATAAGTTTCAGTTAAAACCCAAGTCAACAAAAATCTTGACTCCAGATTTAGGTCCTGTTTGGCAAATCTTAATGCCAACTTATAAGTTACTTATTTCGGAAAAAATTTCGTATTTACATACATTTTTTTAGAGAAAAATGTGTATGACAAATTTAATATTCATTATCTTGTAAAAATAAGATTTCCCAAACGGACCCTTAATTCAATTTCTTATTCGGATCAAAAAATTGAAAATACTAGGCTAGGCCTACGCAAACCTTCAATATTTTCCTTATATACAATCTTTCTCCATAGTTCAATCTACACCACGGCTTCCATTTATTTTTAATAAACATTAATAAATACTCCCTCTGTCCACCCATTTCTTTACATAAAAAAGTGTGTCGGACACGTATTTTAAGGTGCATTTTAGGATAGTTCTATAACTTATTTTTGATATTTTCTTTTTTGTATAAAATAAGATTGTTCTATTTTTATACAAAAAAAGAAAATATCAAAAATAAGTTATAGAATATCCTTAAAATCCGTACCGGAAACTGGTCCGCAAACGTAAAGAATTGAGAGGGAGGGAGTAGTAACTTTATATCCGTGCAATGCACGGTTAACTTTATTAACTTTATTAATATTTTGTTATATAATTTTGATTATAATTTTTTTTCTTGAAAAATTAGTTTTATAGTATTTTGAATAATTTGTTTTTACTTTTAATGATGATAATACATATGTTATACAGTTTGTAAGTATACATTTGCTTTTTTTCTTGTAAATGGTTTTTCTATAATTTATATTTTAAAGTTTAGGCTAACATATTTTAGTATTTCATAACTATTTTTGATTTTTTTTTATTTTATTAGATTACATATGATATACTCGAATACTATATTTGTGTAATAATTTATTATTATTTTTTTATCTTCTTGATTATGTAATTTAATGGTTATCTTAAAATTTTTAGATATTTTGTTATAGTGTTTTTATAGTTTTTAAAGGCATTTTTAAATTTTTTGGAAATATATATTGTATTAAACATTTTATTTGTTTGAATATTGATTATTTTTTCATGTTAATTTTATATTTTTGCCATGTGTGGTTTTTTCTATGTGTTTTTGTTTAGAGAGAGAATGTATGGACTCTTAATTAATTTGATTTGATAAAACATTAAATTTTATATATATAAAAAACGTAAGATGCACTTTATTTTTAATCATTTGTAATTACGTCAAAAAAAAGTCATTAGTAATTAATTTTATTGAACATGATTTTTTTTTTGAAAGTAGCATCTCTAAAATTGAAAAGAAGGCAAGGAAATAATTTTTTTAAAATGAATTTATATTAAAATTCTTTTTAAAATCGAAATATGTTTCAAATAAAATTTATTTTATGTAACATTTTATGTATAGTAATCCTTTTTAAAAGAATAAAATACATGTCCCCTACTTAATTAACAGAAATCCTGGTTGCCTATTAATTCCGTTTCCTATTTGGGATCTAAAAATTGAAATCTAGGCATCGATTATCTATATATATCGCATTAGGCACCTTATTTTTTTTCCTCACACATACCATCATCCTCTATAGTTTCATACTGCTTCTATTTGTCTTTCTTACTTACAATATTACATCAAGTATACATACAATTCCGAAGAAATATGAAGGTACGTAATGGAAAGGTTTTGACAAAGAAAGAGGGCAGCGAACCCAAGTTGAGTGAATACGATAAATTGGTTAAAGTTTGTAGGGTGGTCTGTGAGTTATTCGATCAACAAAATCCAAACAACTTCACGATTTCCAATGTTCTTTGTTCCGACAAATCTTTGGGAAAGAGGCCTTTAAGTGCTCATCAAGAAAGTAACAAGACAGTCTTGTTTAGTTCAACAACTTGTGGTACTTCAGGAGAAGAGTTGTTCAAGGGGGGTGTCAGGAAGAGTAAGGGAGACACTTCTTCGTCGTCTGGATATGACGAGAATGCTAATGGGAGGACATCATGGGGTGCTCGTGATGATCAGGTGGTGACAGAGAAGGTTGTGGGAAAGAAAAGAAAGTGCTATGATATGAAAGACGAAAATTTTGTGTATCCTGATGTGCTGGTGAAAGAAAAGGTTCCTGGAAAGAAAAGAAAGTGCTATGATTCGAGAGGTGAAGATTCTGAGTATTCCGAAAAGAAAGAGAAGAATCCAAGGAGGATTAATAAGGCGAGAAATAAAGTTGTGGAAACTGCACCATTGCCGGTAGAGTTTGCTAATGAAATTCAAAGGCTTGGAGGCAATGATGTTAGATTGTTGATACAAAAGGAACTTACTAATACTGATTTGGCAAAAGGTAAGAATCGTTTAAATATTTCATGCAACCAAGTCAGAGAAGAAGCCAAGGGTTTTCTTACAGAAGCCGAAAATGAGTGTTTGGACAAACGCAATGCAGAGGGTAAACGTATAGCGAAAATGCAGGTTCGGTTGCTGGAGCCGGGTCTTAACAGGTCACTTATTGATTTCAAGAAGTGGGATATGAATAAGTCGTTTTGGTACGTTTTGTTTGGTCCTTGGACTGCGATGCAAAAGAGGAATCATCTTCAAGCTGGCAAGGACATACAAGTATGGTCGTTTCGAGTTAATGGAGATTTGAATTTGGCACTGGTGAAAGTCCCTTAAGTTGCATATATAAGTCATGTTCTCAATCCCCCAGGAATGCAGCAGTAGTTTCAAGTCCTAGTCAACCAGAAGATGGTAATGAAGATTAACTTGGATGGTTTCCTAATTGGTTTTTGTATTGGATTAGTAGTACTTGTTTAATTAGTTTTAGGGGGTGTTTGCCTAAGATTATTTATGAAAAATAAGATTTGTCAAACACCTTCTTAATACTTATGGTCATAGATTTTGTTGGTTAGATATGGTGATGAACTTGGTTTCAATTTTGTATAATTAACTTCTTTCCAGAAATCAATTGTTTTGTTATTTCAACATCTATCCTTGTTCATTATTTTACCAATTCTGTCAATCTGATTGTTGTTCTGTTTTCCTTTTTTGGAAAGTTTATGTTCTTTGTGCTTAACAAATTGAATTACAGCAATGTAGGAATCAAATATAGTACAATTGGACTGGCTAACACAACCATCTTCCTAGTTATTATCAAAATGGAAAATGAATGAATTATTGAAACTTTGAATATCATGACTTGTATAGATAAGCACCAAGGTTTTACATCTTTACAAATGAAATACATTCATCTAGAAAGGACAAACTACTGCAATTTCTGTGGCAAAAAAAAAATACTGCAATTTCAGGTTCTGAGTAGACGATATAGGCCTCAACTTATACGTACACGTCTACCACGATATGTAGTCATGCTTCTAGATGACTAGATTTCTGATTTTTTTTTCCAGATGATTCACCAGCTAAAGTGAATTTGTCTTGCAATAAATCTCTGTATGCTTCTTCTTTCCAGCTGAAGCTATCATTCTTAGTCAAGAAACTGTTATACCACATGGCAGAAAGCTTAGGGATACGGTCAAGTGTCTGGCGATCCACATAATACAGTCCGAACCTCACATCATATCCGTATACCCATTCAAAATCATCCAAAAATGACCATGCAAAATACCCACGCACATCAGCGCCATTCCTATATTACAAAATCAAAAAATTGCTTTAAAATGATGTTGAACTGAAATCTTCTCCTTTATTTTCCAACCTACTGATTTTCATATATCTTGTTATTTGGTAGTAACTTAGTATGATTGGATTCTTCTCTCTAAAGAATAAGTGAAGAAGTTTCCTTTAGGGGGGAAAACATAAAGGATTGTGTTTCAATACATAAGGAAATTGGAACAGAATCTGAAGTAATATGATCACCTAATTGCTTGGGCCAAATAAGCAAGGTATGCTTTGTGAAATTCAATTCGCTTTGTGTCGTTTAGTATGTCTTTTACTAGGACATCTTCCCCTTCTGGTGTGGAATAACCTGCAGGAGTAATTTAAAAATTCAGTCCTTCACATGTAGATACACATCGTATATTTTCTAATATATTTTTTAAGAAAACAGTCCTCAGTTTTAGATCTTCGATCTTTGGCCAAGTTTGCATGAAATGCTAAAAGGAGTCCACATAATCATCCCACAACATTTTTATAGACAACTTTCTGTAGGAAGCAAAACATTCATGAAGCAGAGTTCACATTCAAGACAAGACACATCAAACATGTCAAACAACAAAAGGGACGAGAATTAGGAATTGATATGCTTCAAAGGAGTCCTTCAGAGCTTTTGAATTGACTACTTTTGAAATTAGGTGCAACTGGTCTATCAGTGTGAGTAGAAATCTCTCCTGCTCGGAAAGTTCGGTTCAGTAAAATTCATTTGTCAAAATAAAATGAACACAATCTATAAGTGATGAAAATACTAAAAAGAACTCACCATTTTCAGTTATATACATAGGTATGTTATTATATCTTTCCATAACATAGTTAACAATCTTCTCCATGCCTCTTGGTACCACACTTATTCCATCAATTGCAGTCTTTTGAAGCACCAAAAGAAAAAAATGTAAGCATACAAAGAGACCGATAGACTTCAACGAAAAATTAACAGACAAAGCTTTGACAAAAACAAGTACACACACACGCACATGGGTTTAGCCAGCATGGTAGGACTGAGGCAGTTGACCATACTGAACTTGCATTGTGTGTGTGTGTGTGTGTGTGTGTGTGTGTGTGTTTATTATGTTAAATATAACTAAATTAAAATATTGGACTTCATATTAAATCTTTGACTGCACTTAAACTGCAATGCGATCTCCTATTCTGGCTATGCCCACACATACCGGTTCTCCTATTCGGATGCCATCTCGATCTGTTTTCCGTTGTTGATATCCTTTAATTGCGTGGTCAGCCCCTCCTGGGCAAGTAGAATAGATGCAATCCTCAGAGTAAAGAGTTGTATAGTGGTTAAGACCAATGAAGTCAATACTGCCTTTTACATACTCAATCTCCTCTTTGGAAAATTGAGGCAGTTCACTCCCAATATATAGGCGCATTTCTGCCGGATAATCACCAAATACTAGGGGATCCAGAACCCTGATTAAATAAAGTTTACCCATGTCAGGAACAAAAATCAATGTAAGTTTAGGTATTTAGGTCTTGTCAACAATTATAAAGCTGATCACTGTCCTAATATGTAAAGAGATTTCTATTGAGCATTCTAATATTTTACATTTCAAATCAGAGACTTACCAACCAACAGTGAATGCTAAGGCCCTACTTGCAGCGTCTTTATCGATCTTTTTATCTGTCATTGGCTCGTAATAGGTTCCGCTAATGACAATCCCTACAGAACCACCTTGTTGAACCTGCATCAACAAACTATGAATTTCTCGTGAAAGAAATATTTAGATTTTTCTTTAGGAATTATGAATATGCAATCCCACAACACTGTAGATTTAGATTATAAGGACACCTGAAAATGCTCATGGTATAGTTTGGCAGCCTTGGCATGGGAGAGTAGCATGTTGTGCATCGCAATAAGAGGCTCCACGTCTGAATTTCCAATAGAGCAGTTACCAAAAGGGGGTGAACAATGACGCGGAGGATAAGTGCCTTCTATATAGGCACTGAGTATGAATAAATCCGGTTCATTGATTGTCATCCAATGCTTTACCCGATCACCAAAACTTTTGAAACAAATTTCTGCAAAATGAGCAAAATCCTCTCTGCAATATAGCACATACTATTATTTACAATTTCCTATTCTGAATAATTCTCTTCATTCAAACTGAAATTATTTTTGTACTGTGAAGATTAAGCTTACTTTATTTGAGGACTCAGCCAGGCACCATACTGGTCCTGGAGTTGTTGAGGATGATCGTGATGACTAAGAGTTACAAATGGCTTGATCCCTACTTCATACACATTAAAATCAAGCATTTAAAGAATTTCATCGCCGATTTATGTTCACAATTGTGAAAGTTGTGGATGAGGTAAAGGCACCTTTCAGTAAGAGGTTATCAATAATTTTATTATAAAACTTGATCCCAGCCAGATTTACTTCTCCAAATCTTCCCCCTGAAGGTGACAATACATTTAAAACATTTCGTGTGATCATATTAGCACCATTTGAAAACATATATATTTTGTGTGATCATACTAGCACCATTTATATAATTTAAATGCAAAAAAGGAAGCTAATTAACTAAGAGATACTAAAACACGTACTAGGTAGAACTCTAGACCAAGATATCGAGAATCTGTATGCATTAACCCCAAGAGAATGCAAAATCTGGATGTCTTCCTGCAATTATAACAGAAGTCACAGAACTTTGTAAGAATTTCTTTGCGAACAGCGATCTCTCTTTTTTCCAAATGAAATGTGTAGTTAATATTTAGTACCAGATAACGATGATAATGATCATCACATATATCTCCATTTTCTCCGTTTAAAACATTACCTGGTTCAAAGTTAATAAATCATAGAGTAAACACATTAAAAATTAATACCACTTGCAACCTGACTCATTTTCAAATTTAAACATCATATGTTTACTTGTAATTTAAAAATATACTGTATATTACAACAGCATAGTTGAATGGACTTAAGTGGAAAAAAATAATATAAAACTTAAACTTTTAATTTTACTTGACAAAGACAACTGATAATAAAAAATCAAAATCTTTAGAAATATAATTTGGCATACCAGCTGTGTGGGTGAAAACATCCCAGTTACTAAGACCTTTACCATCTGCAAGATATCCTCCTTCAATCTGCAGACCAAAAAGAAAGCTTTAGCACAACAGCACAACTTATTATTACATAATGATTCATCCCAAAACAGTTTTTACCGTCACAACAATTATTCGATAAAATGTGTTTTTCATAGAGCGCAATGATGTATATAAACAAATTACATACACACACATACAATAATTGTAACGAGAAGTTAAAATTACAGAAGATTAAACAAGACAACAAGATTCAGTGAAGAAGACTAGCCTGATAAGCGGAAGTGGCAGTTCCAAAAAGAAACCCCTGTGGAAAATCTGATTTTTTAATCTCTTCTTCTTCCTCAACTCCATTGAAGCTTAAGCAAAGATGAGCATGAATGATTAGTGTGAAAAGAAAGATAATGTTGAGAAGATGGGCAGTAGTCTTTTCTTTCATGGTTGTTGTAAACTATAATTGGCTAGTTGTGCAAGTTAAAGTTTATAGGATCATGTTTGGTAAATGTCTGCTAAAATATGTGCCGGTGGGCTTCCGGGTCACTGTTACTACTATTCTTTAATTGTTTTGGGGACTTTTTTTCGGATATTCTTAACTTTCCAATTTATTTTCCAATTTATTTCTGAAATTTATTGAATCTTAAGCATACTTTATTGAATCTTGTTAAATGATCAGAAAACAATTTATTTGTTTTTCACCCTGGTCGTAGTGACAGTTGGGGGTTTGTCCCGCTGTATTTTAAGTTGGTTTGATCCATTAATATAATCCTATGCATTTCGTCAAAAAAAAAAATACTTATATAAAATTTTTTATCAAAATATAAAATTTTTACCCGAAAATAAGTCAATAGCCTCATTATAAAAGTTAAGGCAAACAGGCCATATGGCTGAGAGTTTTTGTACATGAGTTTATCCACGTGGGCAATAAAAGGAATAGGACAGTCAGTTTGTTTGGTTTTTTTCTTTTCTGAGCAAGGACCAAGGACAGGACAGTTGATCAAAGTAGGCATTTTTTTCTTGTTTTGAATCATTTTTTTCTTGTTTTGAAATAACTACCTACTCCCTCCCATCCAAAATATAAGACATTTACGTATTTCTAGATCTTATATAAAAATTTTATTTATTTAATTTTATAAAAAAATTGAATAAAAATATTTTAAATATAATTTTAATCAAAAAAGGAATTGTAAAAAAATGTTAAGTAAAAATTTTTATTTAAGATCTAAGAATAGGTGACTGCTTTACATTTTGGATCAAAGGGAATAGTTTATTAAGTTATAGAGACCTTATAATATTATTTAAAATTTTCCAAAAAATCATTTTATAAAGAGAATAGTGTTCATGAGGTTAACCTCAGGAACTTATCTAAGATAATCCTTATAAAATAACTGGCCTCACAGAGGCAATTTTGTAATAACTTAACATTGTTTTCTGTATTTACAAAAATAACCTTATTTTTGTATTGTTTTTTTAATTAACACTTACTTGAGGTAATCTCAGGAAAAGCAAACCCTTTTATAAATTACTAGGTAACAAAGCCGCGCGTAGCGCGGCATTAAAATATTTTTAAAAATCGTTTATATAACATTATTGTTTGTTGAATTTTATTATTTGAAAGTTGATATGATGAATTGAAACTTATGCAAAATGTAACTAAATTTGAATGTTAAGGAATTATAAAGAAAAGAATTAGCACAAAGAAAACATATTTCACTTAAACTCTTAAGTAACAATAATGATATTTTCAAGGATATTGACGACACCTATTTTGTTGCATAAATAATACTTTTGAAAGTCAATATTGACAAACATTTGTAAAGTTCAACAATGGATAAGTAAAATTAACAATTTTGTATCATTTTTGTTGTCAATGGCATTATGAGAGATGTGATTGCTTACTTTGTTGATAAATTTGTTTGTATGATGAAAAAAGAAGTAATTTGTATATATGACAAGAGGTGTGATTGACTTTACTTATCGATAAATTTGGTTGCATGACAAACAAAAACAAAATTCAAATATATTTTGTAAGTCATGTTTCATATTTCTTGGAGTGATCCGACACCTGTATTTATTCATTTGATTATTTTTTTGAGCATTTATAAGAACTTTTTTGTATGCAATATTAAATTTAAATTCATGGACACGTGTTCAGAATGGTACTCACATATTATAATAATTTTATATTAAATCTTATAATAAATATGTACATGTAATTATTTTCTATCTCCAATAAAATGAAATTAAAAATAATTAGAATCTCAATAAACACAAAGTCGTTTAAAATTAATTATGCAAACAAAATGAAGATCCTCTAACATATAATCAACTTCATCAACTCCATAAAGGTCTCTCACTTTTTTCATACCAAATTACAATGTCAACATAACTTTCATAATAAAAATTTAAAAAATATAAAATATAACTATTTAACGTTCTTAAACGCGGATGCTCGTCTCATAACATACATGCATGATTAGTTAATTAGTAATAGCATAAGAATTTGTGTAGTTAGAATATTAATTTAATCCCACACAATATAATGAAACAACGAATGTATAACTTTTTCATTGTTTTAATCATTAAAGAAAAAGGTTGGATTGATTCAATTTAATCGAGTTGGTCACATCCCATATGTAAATTGGTCATGTGTAAAAATAAATTATACAATATTGCTTGTATTTAAATTGTGGATGTTAATTGGAAAATTTATATACTTCCGTATCTTGTCACGATTCTCATGGTCACTGATTACGAAATAATCAAAAAGTTAAAATCGTCAATTTATTATTGCCGACATCAATTTTGAATAAGGATTAGAAATGGACGATATAAATAATTTTATTTTATCGTTTTACCTTGAACTAATTGTACTTTTAGATAGATAATTAATATTTTATATTAATATAATAATAGATTATAATGTTCTAACAAAGATTGCTAAAATTTTATATTAAAAGTAAAATAAAGTGTATTTAATATAAGTTTATTAGGTACAATTAATGACTAATTAAAATGCAATCAAATGTAATAAAATTATTTTAAGAAAAAAGTCAAAAATGTGAAAAATCAAGAAAAATATTTTAAAGCTTCTAAGTGAAATCCTCTCTGATCTCCTGGTTATATAACATTTTAAAAAGCCGATACCCCTCTCAAATAAGTAATAGTGTAAAAGTTCATTTAATTAGAATATTAATTTATTCCAGCACAATATAATGGAACAACAGATCTATGTCTAGTGTTCTTTTATCGATTTAACCAATTGAGAAAAGGTTCGAATTGGTTTTTAATCAAATTGGTCAAATTCTATGTGTACTTTTTTTCATATACAAAAACAAAACCTACCGATATTTATTTGTGTAATTTGTCCATGTGCAAAGTAAAACTCGTTGTCGATGTTATATGTTTACAAATTCTAAATGTTAATAAAAAAATGTACATATTTCCGTAACTTATCATGATTCCAAATTTTGTGAAAAGTTAAGGGTGTCTATCGTATTATTGCCGGAAAAAAATTCAGTGATCTTGAATTGCAAATAAAAAATGGCACAATATAATTAATTTTAAGTCGCCATTTTGTGTCATAATAATTTACTTTTATAATAATTATTATTTTATAAGAAATAATTATTATAATGCTAACATAATGTTTGAAAAAAAATTCATAAAAATAAAATAAAATAAACATATATTTGTTTACAAATTTTAATTGTTAATAAAAAAAATGTACATATTTCCGTAACTTATCACGATTCCAAATTTTTTGAAAAGTTAAGGGTGTCTATCGTATTATTGCCCGAAAAAATGCGGTGATCTTGAATTGCAAATAAAAAATGGCACAACAAAATTAATTTTAAGTCGCCATTTTGTGTCATAATAATCTTACTTTTATTTAAATAACTATTATTTTATAAGAAAATAATTATTATAATGCTAACTTAATGTTTGAAAAATTTTCATAAAAAAAATAAAATAAACATATATTTAATATGCTTAGCTGATTGAGACTGGGACTTTAAAATTAGTCGAGTTTTTGGGACTTTTCCAGCCTTCTTGTAATTATTTTCCAATTTGCATTTCTTAATAATTTTTTATTAGAATGTATAAATATTAGTAGATGAATACTATCCTAACATCAAATAAGAACTTCTTAATATGAAAATTAATTATAAATAAATTCAAATAATTGTTTTATGTTAAGTAGTATAATTTGTCAAAAAAGTTAATTATTATTATCGATTTAATTATTCAAAAAATAATACTATCATGAAGCTACACAAAAAATAATGAAAACAGTGAAATGTCTTTATATAGTTATTTATGGTGCAAAAGACAGGAAGTTTGAGTTGTTTAGTTTCGTAAATACTAAGGACCTTGATATCACACTTAATGTACACATATATTTGTAGCTCCTTTTTGTTAAGATGGAAGATGGATGCTATACATTGGTGCAAAGACAATACATAAAATAACGAAAATAAAGTTTCAGCCGGGGTTCGATGTCCTGAATGCTCGCGTGCTACCTTCTTAGGAATTCAGCGAATAAGAAAATGAAGAAGTTGTTTTAAAATGTTTATAAACTTCCATCTCAACTCTCTGATCTCCTCCTTTTATTATATATAAATAGATATAGAAAGTTTAACCAAAATGATTGTGGAGATTTTTATGTTAACCAATCTATATTATATATATAGTGAATGAAAGCACCGTCTGACTCCTTGGACCTCAAGAATGGCATTTACCATACTTAAATAGCATTTACCTTCATTTGGACCTCAAGAATAGTCAATACATTAAATCATTTAATTTAATAAATCAAGGTAAAATAAAAAAAATGATTTTAATTAAAAAATGATTTTAAATCCTATTTTTAGGATTGCAAGAAGGGTCAAGAGCGGGACAGTGAACATCATACAAGGCTGTTTAGAATGTAAGATAAGGAGATTACTTCTTAAAGACGGAAATAATAAGCATATATAATTTAGGATTGTTTCAATGGTGTTTCGAGCTTGGCAAAAGAGATTAATGTTATCATGAATCTGCAAAAGAAAATAAAAGAGAGAGATAATTAGGAAGATGTCAATGCCCCATGTCCAAAAAGAATACTTAATTGACATTTACCACACTTAAATGACATTTACCTTCATTTAATAAATCATTTAATAAATTAAGGTAAAATAAATAAAAAATGGTTAAACTTAAAAAGTGGCTATTTTTAAGATTGCAAGAAAACTATTTTAAAGCAACCAGGAAACTTTCTGATCTCCTGCTATTATAATATACTAGCTTAGGGCCCGTGCAAAGCAGGGTTACTTTTAAATACTTTTAAAATTATGTGATTAAATAAAATAGAGTATAATATTTTATTATGGAATTTAACTTTGTAATATTAATTAATAAAATTAATAATAATAATAATAATAGTTATTTAATAAATGATATGTATTGATTAGAACTAATAATATAAAATCTTAATGTAAATTTGTTGTTAACGGGTAATGGTGTAAATATAAAATACTACTTAACTTTGTAATATTAATTAATAAAATTAATAATAATAATAATAGTTATTTAATAAATGATATGTATTGATTAGAACTAATAATATAAAATCTTAATGTAAATTTGTTGTTAACGGGTAATGGTGTAAATATAAAATACTACTCTGTATTTAGGATTAAAGACAATAACGGAATTTATTTAATTTGTTTTATATTATAAATAATTTAAAATTAAATAATTAGAGTGAAAACCAAAACTTAAGAGAAAACCAAAACTTTCAATGTTTCGGCTTTAATATAATTTAAAATTAAATAATTAGACTGAAAACCAAAACTTAAGAGAAAACCAAAACTTTCAATGTTTCGGTTTTAATATAATAGTATAGATATAGATACCTAACGTCCCCGTATTTTCATTGATGTTGAGTACATACCATTTTTCTTTGAAATACTACACAAAAGTTTGACACTCGACCAATTTAAAAACAACAAAACTTGATTGTTGACTACACAATGTGCTTTAAATGCAATAAACAATTTTTGTATCGTGATCCACCGAAATCTGAATAAATATAAAAATGATAATTATTTAATATTTTTAATATATTACTAATTAATTACTAAAAATTTTGAAAAAATGGTTAAGACAATTTGATAAACACTACCCCACCATTCCCATCTTCTTTTTTATATAAGGAAAATGTTAAGCACAACTCTTAGTGCTATGGTTAAGGTGTTATATGTTACTCCCTCCGTCCCTTTTTAGTTGGTACATTTGCAAAAAAAATTTATCCCTAAATAGTTGTCATATTCCTTGTTCCAATACATATTTTAACCAATTTTTCCATATATACACCTTTGTTTGTAATACCAAAGTTTGACTTTATATTTAATATACACACTCATAACTCATCATTTAATGTTAAGATTAAGGGCTGTTAGGTCCAAATGTGTTGTAGAGGGGGGGTGAATACAACTTTTCGATTATGAGTAGCAATAAATACGATGCAATAAATGAACACACAGATTCAAGGAATATATTTCTTTTATATATAACTTGAAAAGGTTGCTACAACATTCATTACAAAGTATAACAGAAGTTGAGAGAGAAGTGAATGATTCTAAGCTCTGTGAATACTCTCTCTCTTTTTCTTGTGTTTTTCTCAATATGCTCACTAACTAAAACATTACACAAGTGCTTCTATTTATACTACATGTAATCTATGACCTGTAGTCTTCAAAGACTAAGATGTACGTGGCCCAATGATGTCCACATAAATCTTGTCTTATCTTGAAAGCTTGGAAATCTGCCAATCAGAAGATGCCATGTGTCATGTTGAAGCTGCACTCTAAGTAGAACTTCTACTTGAGAATTTCTACTTAGCCATCTCGAAATTCTAAGTAGAACTTCTACTTGGGAATTTCGACTTAGCCATCTAGAACATTTCTTACTTAGAAAATATTCTGGTCTTCAACTTGAAACTTCAATGCACATCTTGAGCTTGTGATATCTTCATATCTTCTTTGTTCTTCTACAAGCTCTTGAACATGGATCTTTATTACTGACACAAACTTGCTATCAATGTCCTGACACTTGATGCACTGGTCTGGTTCATAAGTGACTAGTCTTGATAGTGTTTCTGCTTCTTGAATAAATTACCATATTCACTTAGTAACTTGGCTTTCCAATATTTGCTTTCCTTCTTGTTCACTTGAAATCAATTGGTCTTGTTGATACTGATAGTTATGATCTTGAATCTCGAATTCTCAAATCACTGAGGCCTGAACAACTTTGACTTGAACTTCTCTCAATGATTTCTTCTTGGCTTGATCATAGTTAACATGTTCAATTGTATCAATTACCTTGTCTTCATTTAGCGTTGATTTCTTGTGACTTCTTGTTCTTGATTGTCTTCTGGTTAAGTATCTTTTCGTTTAATTGAGTTACATTAGTTATAGTGTTACAAGTTAATACACTCTGCCTTTCAATCTCCCCCAATTTGATT
The DNA here is from genome assembly GCA_037693485.1 of Kitagawia praeruptora. Taxonomy (NCBI): domain Eukaryota; kingdom Viridiplantae; phylum Streptophyta; class Magnoliopsida; order Apiales; family Apiaceae; genus Kitagawia; species Kitagawia praeruptora. Next base: position 136,935,984 of record CM075353.1, read on the forward strand.
GTCTAACAATGACATTCAAATTAATGAAGGATAACTCAACTAAACAATGAGACGAGAAAAGATAATTAACATTACAGTCTTGAAAAATATACAATTTACAAGTACATGAAAACAATACAAAGAACTTAAACTAGAAACAGAATTCGAACCTCGAATTAAAGATCATTTGAATGATTCCTATCACCTGGATTATTTCATATCTTTTAGTCAAACTTATATCACCTTATTGGATTCATTCTAAGATGAATTTTCCTCAAGTGAGTTAAAGCAACCGAAAGACATGAAGTTTTTCCAACTTCAAGTTCACACCACTCTGACCTTTAACCCTAATTCCGTTTCCTTTTCCTAGCTTCAGCAGCTTGCTCTTTTTCTTCTTTCTGCCTTCTGCGTTTCTCCTCCTGCTGCTTTTGTTTCTTATATACTGGATTATGAAGTTGCGTCCACCTAGCATTCAACAAACTTACTGCTTCCATCTCTAGAGGGTTCCTGGGTTCTAGGTAAGGATGTTTGAAAAGCCTTCTGAGTTTGTCCACCTCCTGAGTAGTTCTGATCTCTGGAATGTCCTCAAATTTCTTCATGATAAGCCGAGGTTTCCTATGAGTTTTATCAGATTTAAACTGACAGTAGATCATTTTGGGATAGCCTATGACACGGTTAGTATTGTGGACACTAGCCGCATCTCGCTCCAATCGCTTCATTTCCACTACTACATCAGATAGGTAACTCACGAGTCTCTGCTTTTCTGTCACATACTTAACTTCCACATCTTCCCATTTGAACACATATAACACTTTCTCTAGAAATGCAGCATCTTGAGTCTGCTTCAGCCAGTCTCTACTCATATGCAAGAGTGTTTGCTTCTGGTCTGCATCTATGAATACTAAGGCGTCAGCTGCATTATCAGCAAAAGAATGTATCCAGTATACGCTGTCTCTTCCTGGAACACCAACTGCCTCCCTTATCTCTCCTTGTTCCAGTTCTCCAGTAGGAAGATTCAGAGCTTCATCAACATTCTTCATTGCTTGAAGAATATTCCAATTCCTCTCTATCAGCTCTGGTTCAATCTTCACATTATCAAGAGGGTTCGGAGCAATGACATCACACTTCCACACCTCATTGCTCTTCTTTAGTATGACACTTTCAATGGTCTTCACTGAATTATCTTTAAGCACAGAAGCGAATCCCTTACCCATCATTTGCCTACAGACGGCCTTAAGAGATTCCACTGAAAGTTCCATTAATTCCTTTTCCTCCAGGCTCACCCTCTTCAATTTACTGTCAACCACCATCCGGACAACATTTGGATATGCTGAGAATTCTGGACCCTTGTCCTCTGCTAGCCGCATTAACTGATCCCTATACAGAATGCTTAGATTCTCAGAATGAGAGTATTGAATTTTTGTTGCTAGCAAGAACAACTCTGATGCAGATCTTCTCGTCATGAATTGATCATCTACATACATGAAAGACATCGGGGCTCCTTCTGTGAAAGACAAAACAACCTGCCACTCCTTTTGCGATGAATTGTATCCAACCCTGACTTTAGAAATTAATCTCTTTAAAGCATTTATGTAGTCAGCCGCCATTGGATTCTGCAAATTTAGTTGGTAGAACAGATCATCTGCTTCCTTGTTATGCTCTCCTTTTGTACATGGTCCCATCAAAATCTTTCTTGCGTCATCCCACTTCTTCCCTATCCTTCTATTGTCCAGATCGATTTGAGGATCAGCTAGCCTTGCAAGCTCATAATCGTACTGCTTTCCTTGTAACTCCGCTTTCTTTTCCTGAAATGCAGCACGACCTTGCATTTGCTTCATTTTAAAGAACTCAGCTTGATCCAAGGCTAACTGTTGAGCTTCAAGGGTTTCCTTATTGACAGCAATTTCTTCAGGCAATCCGAAAGACATTCCAGCACCTCCACCCTGATCCTTCAATGATCTCTTTATAGCATGTTTCAACGGTGCGTCTTCCATATCGGAATCTGAGTCAAGTACCTCCTGTACTTTTTCTTGATGACTCAGATCAACGAATGGCTCATCTGGCTCAATCGCTATTGCCTTACCCTTTTTCCTTCTTAGAGCCTCTTCATCAATGGACGGCTCAACTTCCATTTCTTTTACAAGATCAGCATGTTCTTGAATTTCTTCGATTTGAACTCCCTGCTGTCTCGTCTCCTTTATATTCTCCCCCTTAGGTGAGTTATCATGAACTCCACCCTGGTCTCCAGATCCACCAGCTGTATCAAAATCTTCAAACCCAGAACCATAGGGTCCTGCTCCACTAGCACCACCTGTACCAGCATCGGGGGGAGGTTGTTGCGGCGCGAAACATTCCGGGGGCACAAAACTTCTGATTGCGAACATAACTCTGCTTATCTCCACAGCCAGAGTATCCATTGTAAACTCCATTGCTCCCATCCTGTCATTCAGGGTGTTTCCCAAGACACCAGCAGCATGGCCCATGTCATTTACCTGATTTTTCAAATCAGTAAAAGCTGAAGCTTGAAGTGCCATTCGTGCTGCGTAGTCGTCAAGTGCCCTTTGATTATCTCCAACATTCATCCCTAACTGCCCCATTGACTGCCCAAACTGCTTCATTTGATTTTCCATAGAAGACAACCGAGATTCAAGATTTTCAGCATTAAGGGACGGTGTTTGGTTTAGGTGACCTCGCTCTAATTCTCGTTCTGTTGGTATTTGGCGCTCGGTTTCGGGCCTTAAAAATGAAGGTCCCTCTCTCCCTAACCTCTCACACACACTCCCTGTCTCACGCTCGTGTATGTCTTCAATAATTGATCCAAAACATGAAGCAGTACCTGCAGAAACTTGATAAGAAATATAATTTGCAGTTATGGGATCAAATACTGTTTGTTCCTGAGTTGGAATCTCAGGCTGAGAGGCTACAAAGTGTTCTTGTACAACATCAGAACCGATCCTCTTTGTAGCATCAGTACGTACCGGTGAAGGTACGGCTGAAGTTTTTAAAGCTTCATGTCCTCTTGAAGCAACAGTATCTTTAAGAGGTACAAAATCATCATCAAAATCAAAATCCCTATGTGCAGAATGTTCAAGGGGTGAACCACTCTCGTGAGGTGGAGTGGTTGCGTGTGACACTCTAGGGTTTGACTGAGATTTAGAAGTAGCAGCATGGGAAATTTTGGCTTTCTTGCGAATAAGTTGCTGCTCTTCGGGTTCACTCTCATCATCATTTCCTACATCTATATGTGCTGGCTGTTTGGATTCCGGTGGCTGGGATGATATAGAATTAGAAATATAGCTCTCACCCTGGGATAGATCCTGCGGGCTAGCAGTCTCTTGGGTCTGGGAATCAGAAACATAGGAATGAGTAGAGTGTCGAGAGAGATTACCTGATTCATTACCTTGTTCGTCTCCGCTTTGTTCATCAGGAATCGCTTCAAATGCCTCAGCATGAGCAGACCGATTCTGAGCATGTGATGAAGCTTGCGAGAATTCCATCAAAGTGGTAACCCCCTCATCATATAGAAGCCACTGTTGTAAGGTATCAGGAATAGACATCGGTTTTCCATGATGTTTATCCTGATTTTCAACTGTTGAAAGTGACTTAGTGCCCATCCCTAGCGGTGCAGATGATGAACCACTGGCAAAGCTCCGTCTAACTGCAAGAGCATCCTTCGGTACTAAACCATTTATCAGCATCTGTAGGAACCGAGGAAACCAGCAGACAACATCTGTGGTGTTGAGGTCTCTGCTTGCAGGAGATCCCATCACAGCCACTATCTCAGAGAGAACTATTCGTCCATAATTGATATCCAGCTCTCTTGCTAGGGCAATTCCGAGGTTTTGCATGGGAATGGAAATTTGATGGTAATCACTTTCTCGTGCCCGAAAACATCTTGTGATGGCCTCGAAAAAGTAATTCCATTCCACATGAAGAAATTGTTTTTGGATGTTTCCAGTGATCCGGCCAGTCGGAGGATAACACCCTATTTCTTCAAAGAATTTGAGGCGATCTGCAGCTGTAGGTTCTGGATCATAAGCATCTTTAACAGGGAATCCAAGAACCTTGTTAACAATTTGTTCAGTCACCACATATTCCTGACCCGCTAAGGTAAACCTGAAACCAAAGGGGGTTGATTTGCTCCCAAAAGAAACCGCACTAGTCCATAATTGCTGTAAAGCATCATGCACTAGTGTAGGTTTAGCCGTAAAAGCAGTGCTAGCTTTGGAATACAAATTTAGAAATCGTATCCAAGACTTAAAGCGCGGGAGTTGATCACCAATTTCCGTAGAAATATTATAAAAATTGTTTTTGGCAAGTGAAAATTGGTGAGCCATTTTAATTAAAAGTTTTTCTTGAAAAAGATGTGAAATTTCAATTTTAATTTCTGAAAAACAATTAATTTATAATAAACAGTTTTATCCCTTTTAATTTAACAAGAACAGCAATAGTCCCTTTTTCAGAAAAATTAAACTACGGGATTAAAACAATGAATTTTAGAAGAAACCGTTAAATCCCTTTTAATTAATCAAGAACACAAAAGTTCCTTTTTGAGAAATCAAACTACGGGATGCAATTAACAGTTGATGGAAGGCAAATTTCAAGCCAATGATTAACTCTCCACTAACAGTGAAATACTTGTGTGAAAACGTGTATGAACAGATCTGTGTACTTTTGTGTGTATATACGTGTGTATATATCGATGAAGATGAACAGATACACAATCACAGAAAGTAATGATGACACACAAGTGATATCAGTCAAAAAATGGGCATCAATTCGTTGTCCGTAAGAGATTTGTCACAAAAATCACGAATCAGTGATTGAATGTATGAAATCGCCTGTATATATGGTGCGGCTGTAAAACTCAAATTAGGTAAAAGTGAAAGAAAACCTCGAGTTAGATATGTATATATAGACATGAATGTGCAATGACAGAAATGCCCCTGATAAAAAGTGTGAAAAACACTAAGTACATACAGGGAACACTCTATCTCGAACCTCAAGTCGAACTTCGAGATAAAGTTCGAGATAGGTGTCAACTCGAACTTTTAGCACTTAGCAAAAATCAGCAATAAAATCTATCTCGAAATTCGAGATAAAGTTCGAGTTAGCAGTTAACTCGAAAAACTTAAACCACTTGAACCATTAATCTATCAAAGATCATGTAAACAGCACTACCAACATTACTAGGGAAATCTATCTCGAAATTCAAGTAGAAATTCGAGATAGATTTCGAGTTAGGAGTTAACTCGAAATAAATCCCCTTGAACACAACTGAGAGCTCTATCTCGAACATCAAGTCGAAATTCGAGTTGAGTTTCGAGATAGAGTCTAACTCGAAATTATTCAATAACTCGAAATTTTCTCAGTTCTTTTCAAAAATATCTCCAAAAATGGAAACTTATCTCAACCTTCGAGATAAAGTTCGAGATAGAATTATCTCGAATATTTTGAAGAAAATAAAGATAGGCACACTGGTAACTCTAAGTCGAACTCTAAGTCGAATTTCGAGTTGAATTTCGAGATAGAGGCTAACTCGAAATTCTTCCCAGACTTAGAATTTTCAAAACTTCACACTGGAAGCTCAAATCGAAATTCAAGTCGAATTTCTAGATGAGTTTCGAGATAGACACTAACTCGAAATTTTGAAGATACTTAGATTAATTTGACAATTTTTCTTTGAAAAACTCAACAATTAATTTTGTCAAATTAATATAAATATCAATTCAAGGATTTTAATATATGACATAATTAAAACATTCCTTGACAATTCTAAGGCCTCTAATTACATGAAAAACACAGGTAAATTCATCTAAAAATCATGCAATATTTAGAATATTATGAATTTAACTCCCCCTATGATCATGCAATCTAATAAGCATAAATTCACAGATTTGTGCTATAAAAGACACTTAAAACACACTGAATTCATGCAAAATCACACTATATGCATCCTATAATAATCATTAATTAGGCATTTTAAAGTCTAAACACATAATGATTAAATATCTTGCATATACCAATATAACCATGGAATTTACAGATAGAAGGCTTTACTAACTTGTGTTAAGCATTCCCAATTCACCAACCAACCTATTGAATGTTACTTCATCAAGAGGTTTGGTGAATATATCTGCAATTTGTTGCATTGTGGGCACAAAATGTAGCTCCACAGTCCCCTCCTCGACATGTTCTCTTATGAAGTGATACCTGATGTCGATGTGCTTTGTTCTTGAGTGATCTACAGGATTGTTGGTTATGGCAATGGCACTTGTGTTGTCACACATAATTGGAATTTTCTTGTGCTCCATGCCATAATCCTTCAATTGGTTCCTCATCCACAGTATTTGAGCTACACAGCTTCCAGCAGCAATGTACTCAGCTTCAGCAGTAGAAGTAGATACTGTATGTTGCTTTTTACTTTGCCAGGACACCAATCTTCTGCCAAGAAATTGACAAGCACCAGATGTGCTTTTCCTATCAATCCTGCAACCTGCATAATCTGAATCCGTATAGCCAATTAGATTAAAACCTGTATCTCTTGGGTACCAAATTCCTAGATTTGGTGTGCCCTTGAGATACCTAAAAATTCTTTTGACGGCTATGAGATGTGATTCTCTAGGATCCGCTTGGAATCTTGCACATAAACAAGTCGCGAACATTATATCGGGTCTACTTGCAGTTAAATAGAGAAGTGAGCCAATCATACCTCGATAGCTTGTGATGTCAACTGATTTACCTGATTTGTCTTCATCAAGCTTCGTGGCTGTTGCCATGGGAGTCTTGGCTGCTGATGCATCTTCTAGATTATACTTCTTGAGTAAATCTCTGACATACTTGGATTGACTGATAAAGATACCATCTTTTCTCTGACTGATCTGTAATCCAAGGAAGAAAGACAGCTCTCCCATCATGCTCATCTCATATTTGTCTTGCATTAGCTTAGCAAATTTCTCGCACAAGCGCTCATTCGATGACCCGAAGATAATATCGTCCACATATACTTGAACAAGTATTAGATCATTCTTCACATTCTTATAGAACAATGTTTTGTCAATTACTCCCCTAGTAAAACCACTTTCAATTAAGAATACAGATAGGGTTTCATACCAACATCTTGGGGATTGCCTGAGGCCATAGACTGATTTGAAGAGAAGGTACACAAAATCTTCAAGTTCTGGATCAATGAAGCCAGGCGGCTGTTCCAGATACACTTCTTCTTCTAACTCTCCGTTCAGGAAGGCACTTTTCACATCCATCTGGAAAACCTTGAAGTTCTTATGTGCTGCAAATGCCAAAAACATCCTGACTGCCTCAAGTCTTGCAACTGGTGCATAGGTCTCATCATAATCAATTCCTTCTCGCTGAGAATAACCTTTTGCAACCAAACGAGCCTTGTTTCGTGTTACAAGTCCGTTTTCATCCATTTTATTTCTGAATACCCACCTTGCTCCAATTACTGATTTGTTCTTTGGTCGGGGTACCAGCTTCCAAACTTTCTGCCTTTCAAACTGATTGAGTTCCTCTTGCATTGCAATCACCCAATCAGCATCACCAAGAGCTTCTTCTATTTCTTTAGGTTCAAGCTTGGATAAGAACCCAGAAAATAAGCAAATATTAGCCAGGTCAGCTCTTGTATTTCTTCTAGTAGACACACCAGCATCTGGATCACCAATAATCAATTCAAACGGATGGTCTCTATTCCATACTCGTTCTCTTGGAAATTGTCTTGATGATTCAGCATGACTTTCTGAATTGTGGTGCTGACTACTTTGAATACTTTCACTAACTCCCCCTGAGTTAGTGCCAGCTCCTACAGAACTAGAGTCAACTCGATTCGAGCCTTGAACAGTAGTCCTTGAGCTGCTATTTACTCCCCCTGAGTTGTTGCCGGTTCGTACTGAAGAAGTCTCTCCTGATCTTGTAGAATTAGCTTGTTCACTAGACTCAGGTTCTTCACGTACACTTGGAACATTTAATGGGACAACCAACTCAGGTTCATCTTCAAGATCTTCTAAGTCCAGATTCTGAAATTTTAGGGACTCAGGTTCACTAGAATCTCTTGAAATTGATGAGAGTTTGGTATCGTCGAATCTGACGTTGTAGCTTTCAGTCACTTTTCGATCATTTACTAAGAACACCCTATAAGCTGCTACCACATCTGTGGAGTAACCAACAAATATTCCTTCACGAGCTTTTGCTGCAAACTTGCCTAGATTTTCATCATCTATAAGTACATAGCATTTTGCTCCGAATACATGAAAATATTTGATTGTTGGTCTTCTGCCGTTCATTAGCTCACATGGTGTCTTTTCTTTATCTTTTATGATCAAGGATCGATTTTGAGTGTAACACACGGTACTCATTGCTTCTGCCCAGAAGTACAGAGGAAGTTTCGAATCACACAACAAAGTTCTTGCTGCTTCAACCAATGTTCTATTCTTCCTTTCAACTACTCCATTTTGTTGTGGAGTTCTCGGGGCTGAGTACTGACGACGTATTCCTTTAGATACACAGAAGTCATTTAGCACTGCGTTTTTGAATTCAGTGCCATTGTCTGATCTAATCGTCTTCACAGTAAGTGTTGAAACATTCTCAATTTGAGTGATGTGATCAATGATTAGGAAAGGTACTTCGTCTTTCGTCATTGCGAACAATACCCAAGTATACTTAGAGAAGTCATCCACGATTACCAAAGCATATCTTTTCCTAGACAAAGATAGGACATTCACTGGGCCAAACAAATCCATATGAAGAAGTTGCAGAGGCTCAGTGATACTAGAAATTTCTTTGCTTTTATGCGATGCTCGTTTTGACTTTCCCATTTCACAGGCTTCACAGAGTCCTTTCGGAGCGAACTCCATTTGAGGTAGATCTCTCACCAATTCTCGCCTCGCGAGAGCATTCATCGTTTTGAAGTTTAAGTGAGATAACTTTTTGTGCCATAACCAGCTTTCATCATCCGAAGCTTTGCTGTAGAAACAGGTAACTTGATTCTGATTTGCTGAATCCATGTCTGCAACAAAAAGATCTGCCTTTCGAACTCCTCTCAAAGCCAGTGAACCTTCCTTGATGTGAGTGATTGATACACCTTTCTTGTTGAAGACAATTTCGTAACCTTTGTCACAGAATTGACTGATACTCAACAAATTATGCTTTAATCCCTCAACATAGGAAATATCTTCAATGATGACATTGCCAGTTTTCAGTTTGCCATATCCCTTTGTCACACCTCTGCTGTCATCTCCAAAGGTAACATAAGGGCCAGCTTTCATAACCAACTCTGTAAGCAGGGACTTGTCTCCAGTCATATGCCTCGATGCTCCACTGTCTAGCACCCATATAACTTTATTTCTCTTTTGCTTAATGCCCTGCAATGACAGATTGGTTAGACTTTCTTCGGAACCCAACTTTGATTGGGCCCGGCTTTTCGATAAGATTGATAATCAACAGATTTAACAACTGGAGATGCACTTTTCTTAACATAACTAGAGCTTTCGACTTCCTCCTTTCCTTTCTCAGACTTGACATATTTATCAGTCCTAGGAGAAGGTTTGTCACTCCTAACTTTAGGAGGACTGACAGTCTTAGCTCTCCCAAACTTCTTTTTGATGTTTGAACTAGCAGCAGTATTTGAGCATGACTGGCTAGATGCATTCATTAAATTCACAAAAGTTTGCATGACGTTAAAAGTGCATGGCATACAATTAGGTTGACCACACTGTGCATGATTCTGATGCAAATTATTCATTGTATGTGTGACAGGCATGGCATGTGTAGCAGTGCATGCATAAGAAAGATGTTCAGTAGATTTACAGTGATAACATGCTTTCTTTATTCGTTCAGCCTTAACCTCTTTTATGCCTTTCTTCCCTTGTTGTTTTACAGCCTTAGCTCCTATTCCTAGTCTAGATTCATCACTAGGGAAATTGATTTTAACTTGTTTAATAGGAGTTATAGGTTGTGCTTTCTGACGATCTTCCATCTCAATCTCATATCTAGCTATCAATTCAGTCTCTTCTTCTTCTATTCTAGGAACAAGGTGTTTGTAGATGGGTTTGACAGAAGATTTAAGAATACTAGGTGTTTCCTTTTTAATGTCACTGGAGTTAGGATCGATATGTCTCTTGCCTTCTTTCTTAGAAAGATCAGAATAATCAAGTCCTACACCTACTCCAGTTATCTTCTTAAATACATCATTATCTACATACACTTTACTAGCAGCTAGTTTGTAAGCTTCACATTTAGTTTCTAACTCAGCTAGTTTGTTCCTTAAACATGATTCTATTTCTGCCTTAAGGACGAGCTTGTGTTCCAAAGATTTAATAAAATCTCTTAGAGAAGTATCTACAGTGCAAGCAGCCTCTAACTCTTCCACTTTTGCCTCAAGCATTCTGCTTTTGGCGACAAGTGTTTTCTGTTCCTTTTGAGAAGTGTCTAGGCTTTTGCACAACATGTAGATCTCTTCGCTAAGAGCTCCGTTCTGTTCCTTATAATCATCAATAGACATTTCTACTTTAAGGGTTAGAACTGGTACCTCTGGTTCCTCTGATGTCTCAGCCATGAGCGCAAAGTTTGCTACATGAGTAACCTCTTCCTCATCTGAATCATCCCAAGCTCTTCCTTCTGTTACTACTAAAGCTCTTTTACCATGTTTTTCTTTCATCAGCGATTCATACTTGCTTTTGAGGGCTTCAAATGTCTCTTTTGGATAAGTCTGTTTAGGCTTTTTGCAGTCCGAGGCAAAATGTCCAGGTTCACCACAATTATAGCAATTGAACTTCATTTTGAAATCCAACGGAGATTTGTAGCTGGTACTCTTGCCTTTGCTTTTGTAGCCTGATGAACTACCACCACCCTTAGCAGCCCGATAATAAGATGAAGAATTTCTTTGTGGTCGGTTGCTCTTTCTGAATCTCATATTGCTGAACTTCCTTGCCATGTATGCCACGACACTATCGTCCATGTTGTCCAGCTCTTCTTGGGTGAAGTAGTCATCATCACTGTTAGATGCACACTCGTCATCATTATCAACTTGACGTGGTGCAGGTAATGATTTAGGCTTTGCTGCAACCATTGCCTTCTTAGACTCTTCCTCATCAGCAACTAATCCTGATGCAGTTTCTTTTCCCTTTGAATCATTGTCCCATGCTTGATCTTGAAGAGTTTCCAGCTCATAGGTCTTCAGAATTCCATAATATTCTTCCAGAGAAGTTGTATGCAAATCTCTGGTTTCTCTGATTGCGTAGACCCTATGTTCAATGCTCTTTGGCTGGTTCCTCAAATATCTTGTATTGGTTTCAACCATGGGGAGAGTAACACCTCTCAGATTCAAATCCAATACCAACTGACTGAATCGTAGGTAGACATCTGTTATGCTTTCTCCCTTTCGTATTCTAAAGGTGTCATACTCCATCTTGAGTATAAGTGTCTTGTTGCTTCTGACCTCTGCAGATCCTTCCATGACAACTTCTATTTTGTCCCAAATCTTCTTTGCTGTATTCAAACCCTTGACTATGTTGAACATTTCATGATCGAGAGATTCCATCAAGGTTTGTCTTACAGAAGTGTCATAAGCTATTTGCTCCTTGTCGGCATCCGTAAAGTCCGCTGCCTTTTTGGGCTCAGACCGAGCAGGTATAACCTCCTCTCCTTCCGTACGCTCAGGAATAGCTCTCATTGGAACGAATTTACCCTTATCAAGGACTTCCAGATACTCAGGGTTAATTGTCTCTAAGTAGAGTCTCATTCTGAAAACCCATTCTTCATAGTGATCTCGGTTGAACATTGGGATCTTGAAAGAATTTTTAGGAGCCATTTCAAATCTTGTCACTAAAAAATTCTAAGTACCCAAGACTAGGCTATGTAGAATATCTATGTAGAACTTCTGCCAAGTCGAAATTTCTCTAAGTAGAAATTTTTTGCTCAAGTCGAAATTTCTCTTAAGTAGAAATTGTTCAAGTCGAAATTCACCAAGTAGAAATTGTCCAAGTCGAAATTCTATGTAGAAAATCTCAAGTAGAAATTCTATGTAGAACTTTTGTCCTTAGAATAATTTTCTTCTGCAGATTACTTTAATATTGAATAAACAATATCACCACTAAAACACCCTTTTTGACTTTTGATTACTTTACACGCCGAAAGTGACTAACCCACCTGCAAAGCACTGAGTACACTTTCTTTTGCTTTCGGCTAAGAAATAATAATCAAATCAAAAGTACCAAAAACACCTTTTTGACTATAATTTCTTTGAAAAGGAAATTGAAAAGTTGCTGGGTTATATTCTTTGATAAGAACAGATGATGAACACTCAAGAACACCAAATATTAATGAACCCAGATTAATTCACAAAAATTAATTAAAATACTCCCAAGCCAAATAATCACACCTGGAGTATTTAAATAATTTTTCCCGGATGAGTTTTCACTGGAAATGAATTAAAGCTCACTTTTCGAAAAAATGAAAAGTAGATCTAGAAAATGAAAACTCACGATTCTTCTACCAAACACAAGGATCTATGTTTTGTATGTTAAACATCCGCTCTGATACCAATTGTTAGGTCCAAATGTGTTGTAGAGGGGGGGTGAATACAACTTTTCGATTATGAGTAGCAATAAATACGATGCAATAAATGAACACACAGATTCAAGGAATATATTTCTTTTATATATAACTTGAAAAGGTTGCTACAACATTCATTACAAAGTATAACAGAAGTTGAGAGAGAAGTGAATGATTCTAAGCTCTGTGAATACTCTCTCTCTTTTTCTTGTGTTTTTCTCAATATGCTCACTAACTAAAACATTACACAAGTGCTTCTATTTATACTACATGTAATCTATGACCTGTAGTCTTCAAAGACTAAGATGTACGTGGCCCAATGATGTCCACATAAATCTTGTCTTATCTTGAAAGCTTGGAAATCTGCCAATCAGAAGATGCCATGTGTCATGTTGAAGCTGCACTCTAAGTAGAACTTCTACTTGAGAATTTCTACTTAGCCATCTCGAAATTCTAAGTAGAACTTCTACTTGGGAATTTCGACTTAGCCATCTAGAACATTTCTTACTTAGAAAATATTCTGGTCTTCAACTTGAAACTTCAATGCACATCTTGAGCTTGTGATATCTTCATATCTTCTTTGTTCTTCTACAAGCTCTTGAACATGGATCTTTATTACTGACACAAACTTGCTATCAATGTCCTGACACTTGATGCACTGGTCTGGTTCATAAGTGACTAGTCTTGATAGTGTTTCTGCTTCTTGAATAAATTACCATATTCACTTAGTAACTTGGCTTTCCAATATTTGCTTTCCTTCTTGTTCACTTGAAATCAATTGGTCTTGTTGATACTGATAGTTATGATCTTGAATCTCGAATTCTCAAATCACTGAGGCCTGAACAACTTTGACTTGAACTTCTCTCAATGATTTCTTCTTGGCTTGATCATAGTTAACATGTTCAATTGTATCAATTACCTTGTCTTCATTTAGCGTTGATTTCTTGTGACTTCTTGTTCTTGATTGTCTTCTGGTTAAGTATCTTTTCGTTTAATTGAGTTACATTAGTTATAGTGTTACAAGTTAATACACTCTGCCTTTCAAGGGCAAACATAGAAACAAATTAAATAATTAATTCTTTCTTAATATGTGTGTTTTTTGCAAATGTACCAATTAAAAAGGGACGGAGGGAGTAGTTTTTAGTTAGCTTAAGCCCCACTTGCAAAAAAGTATGTGCCCTATGCATTCACATAAATCATCAAATAAAAATTTATCACAGGACAAAAATTAATCCTTAAAGCTGTTGTTAACAGGACCTTTATATAATAGCGGTATCATTGATTGTTTCCAAACAAAAACTAATACTACTACTCTAAAAAAGAAGGTGTGTTTGGTTATTTTTCTTGGAGAATGTATCTTGTGTAAATATTTTAGTGGAGCCATTTATAAATTTATAAAATATATATTTTTAGGGTAAAATGAATTTTTTTATCATTCAATTATTTGTATTTTTAGGAATTTACCACTAAACTATAAAATTTAGTTTTCTAATCATTAACGTTATGTGTACATTTATTTTTATTAGAAACGTTACATATATATTTGATTATTAACATTCTCGTAAACTTCCTGTTAGATTTTAGAATTGACATCTAGTGTGTTATATTTTGATAACGTGTTGCAGCATATATATTTATATAATAATATATTTTTCGAGTTCTACATAACAATAACGGGGATGAAGTTTGAATTAGAGGAACTAAACTAGGATTCAAACTTCTCATTTAATCATCTTAAATCAATGATTTCAAAATTTTCATTCTCTTCATTCGATTATTAAGCTAAATCGATTGATGTTATACTTTATCTTTGTTTAACCATATTTAACTATTACATATAAGCTTGACAAAAAAAACTATTACATATAAACAAAAAATTAGGTTTTTTCAAATTTAACATGCATACACCATTTTACCATTTTATTTTTCTACTTAGAAGATATATAAACACTTAAATCAATTATTGTCTTTTAAATAGTTCATGTTAATTTTTTTTGGATACCTTTAATCTTTAACGGAATAACAAAATCACAAACACATATAATATTTGTAATACCCCAGTCCTACATTCTTAAAATTTGGGACTTATGTTCAGTTTATAAGGCAAAATACTACTATTAAGTGCACCAACAAATCATGATCTTTTGGGGGCCTATGGTGTGTTTGTGGATTACCCAAGTTGGTTGCATTTGAGCCAGTTTACTTTGGTTTATTTCGGATTCGGAATCGTGACTCGACCCGATTTTCGAAAAAGGCTCGAGATTTGACCCGGGTTATCACAATATTGGTGATAATATTTTATTTCATGATAAATTTTAAAAAGGGCAATAATTTGATGATAAAAAAAAATATTTTCCCTTTTTCTTAAAAGACATTGAGTTGCACAAAAAAAATTACACCCCTTCAACTGGTCAACTGGATCGAAATCAGGAGTTGGCTTCGGTAATTAATAAGGCCTCTAAAATCGATGCTGTAACACCCAAACTTTATGGGAGTGGGCCACTGGAGTCTTATTTAGAACGTTGCACTGTTCAAACTTTCGAGTCTCCGTAATAAATTCCAATGCATTCATGATTCAAACAACTTTCGAGTTTCCGTAACAACTTTTTATCTTCTCTTTTTTGCTAAGCAACAACTTTTAACTTTAATCGAATTAAAGTTATAAAATGTAAAATTTAATTAATTTGGATGAGATGAAACTAACATGTTTTAGTGTACTCTATTGTTATTTAACCTATGTGCGGAAGTGTTTTGGTGGTAGCACTAACATTTATTTTTTTTAAGTTCATGAAATGAAAATAATCTTCAAAAATATTTTTTTTGAAATTTCATAGTGTTGGAATATATGCACATGTTGTGACCATGCTATGATGTCCATACTGTGATACCCATGTGATGCCCATGCTGTCAAGATTCTGTCAAGCACTTCCAACATTGTCAAGTTATGTGAGCTGTGTTTCACATGTCCAGCTCATATGTTCTATGTTAATTGTTCTATATATAGTGTAGTATTATTAGTAATCTGAATTAAGCTCATCTACAATGTAGTTCGTTAATGCAGTGTTCTGTTATATCAATATAAATACAGTTCATCTTCTTCTTCATCACTGCATATTACATAATCTTACATGGTATCAAACAATAGGGAGGAAATCAAGGCTTAACAGCCTTCCTCCGATCCTTCTTCTACCTTCCTCACTTTCTTCCGCATTACTCTCCTGATTGTGCATCTTCAGTGTACTTTCCATGTTCAGAACTGTTATTGAAGCTTTCTGTGAGCGTCTTCAAGATGTGCAAACTGCTCATTCTTCCACTAGCCTCCTCCTCTCATTTAAGTATCATATCATTTCAGCATCCGGACAGCCTCCACTTCCAAAATTTTCCTTCTTCTTTCTTCATGAGATAAGGCTTAGTTGCACATCTTTAACCGGGTCTGAAGTGTTTCTGAATTTCTAGTTTGCAAGTCTAAACTTGTTTGTAATTCTTTCTGCTGCTTCTTCTGAAATAAATGCAGAAAAACATGGTGCTTTCTAACATCATTTCTGCATGACTCTTTCTGCATTTTGGCATAATCTTCCATCTTCAAACACATCTCTCATGCAATAATAAAATCTTCTACCTTCTGCACGTTTTCTGCATGTTTCAAGCTGTTTACTACTTCTTCTTCTCCAAATCTGAGTTAAGCAACTCTTGTTCAGTTCAGCCATAACTCTTTGAATGTGTGCCCGAGCCATCCGTTGCATCCTCCTTATTTCTTCAAAAAAAAAAACCATTAGATCCT
This sequence comes from Kitagawia praeruptora, assembly GCA_037693485.1. Classification (NCBI taxonomy): domain Eukaryota; kingdom Viridiplantae; phylum Streptophyta; class Magnoliopsida; order Apiales; family Apiaceae; genus Kitagawia; species Kitagawia praeruptora. The sequence goes on from CM075353.1 coordinate 136,952,308, forward strand.
CCAATCATGCTTCTGTCTTCTATCAACATGGTTCTTCAAATTATCTCTATTTTTTTTTTCATCTCTTTCTCTTCTGCCATTCCGCTTCTTGATTAATCTTCTATAGGAGGTCACTCTTTTTTCCCAAAGAGGTTTTTAATGAGGACCTCATCCATTAAGTGCTCCAGTTTTCCAGTTTTATGAGCTCTTCTATCATCAATATTTAATTTTATGCAGGCTTTTCATCATTTTCTTCAAATTTGTGTTTTCTTGGCATCATCTTACAGCTTCACTACACCACCAACAACACCATATATCTATCATTTGCAGCCGCATAAATCCTTGTTTGTTAATCCTTGTTCGTTCTTCAACAGCCCCGGCACAAACATTTTTTTATTATGTTTTGATTTTTATTTTCTTTTGCAGATTCTTCAAGCAAGTCTATAGCTATTTTTGGCAAGTAGATAGTTCCACGTCCGGCAAGTCTATAGCTGTTTTTACGGCAAGTAGATAGCTAGTGTGTTTTAGAAAACTTCCCTCTCATCTCTTTCTAAGCTTTACCATTAGAAGATTGCAACTCTCGCATTTCCAGGGTGATGGTGAGTAAAAACCAGCCCTTATCAAAGCCTCTTTGTAAGGCTGCTCCATAGAGAGCCGTTATGCCCATGTTGGCCGAGCTTGTAATGCTCCGGTTGTTGCCCGAATTCATGTTCCTGTTGCTGCCTGTTGGTCCTCCATTTGCTGCTATCTCTTGTTCATTATCGTTTCTTCAAGTTGGTTGGTTGCCGCTGTTGTTCAAGATCAATGTTTCGTTTCACTCCCACATTCATCTTGAGGGGGGATGTTGGAATATATGCACATGTTGTGACCATGCTATGATGTCCATACGTACTGTGATACCCATGTGATGCCCATGCTGTCAAGATTCTGTCAAGCACTGTCAACATTGTCAAGTTATGTGAGTTGTGTTTCACATGTCCAGCTCATATGTTCTATGTTAATTGTTCTATATATAGTGTAGTGTTATTAGTAATCTGAATCAAGCTCATCTACAATGTAGTTCGTTAATGCAGTGTTCTGTTATATCAATATAAATATAGTTCCTCTTCTTCTTCATCACTGCATATTACATAATCTTGCAATTAGCACATGATGAGAGGCACATGTATAGCTGTTATCACATGTATGTCAAGTATAATAGCTGTTAGTGTTAGTGCGATCTAGAAGCCATATGCTCAATGTCAACAATGCTATATATATGTGCACTGTGTTCAGTTATAGGTATATCAAGGAGTCATAATGTAGTCCATGTATTCTCCTAGTAGTTATACAAGCTTGTAACATTAATTTTCTTATGTCAAGTTATTATCTACTCATCCATCTATCATCTGTTCTTATAATTCTATATGGTATCAGAGCTAGGAGGGATCATCAAGGGCCTCACAGCCCTCCCTTCGATCTTGCTCAGTAATAAAAATTTTCTGCCCACAATTTCTGCACTTTGTTTGCATGTTTTTCATCATTTTCAGTCATGTTTTTCAGTTTGTAATGCATCAACATAGCAAGCAACATCAATTCTCGACCACATCGAAAACTACAATTCAAGCGGCTGTTCTTGTTTAGCTTAGAAACCGATGCCGAAAGTCCAGAGCCAGAGCCAAAAAGAGCCAGAGAGCACGAGTCAAAAGCAATCAAATTCAAGTTCGCAAAAGTTAACGCTTCATGTTGGTTGGTTGTCATTGTTGTTCAAGCCAAATGTTTCCGTTTCTCTCCCACATTCGTCTTGAGGGGGAATGTTAGAGTATAGCACATGTACTAGTATATGCAGTAGTGATAGCACATGATGAGAGGCACATGTATAGCTGTTATCACATGTATGTCAAGTATAAAAGCTGTTAGTGTTAGTGCGATCTAGAAGCCATGTGCTCAATGTCAACAATGCTATATATATGTACACTGTGTTCAGTTATAGGTATCTCAAGTAGTCACAATGTAGTCCATGTATTCTCCTAGTAGTTATACAAGCTTGTAACATTAATGTTCTTATGTCAAGTTATTATCTACTCATCCATCTATCACCTGTTCTTATAATTCTATACATAGTTTGAATATTTTACCTTTTCTTAACAATACAGACTCCTCTTAAATAAATTCCTATAAATCGGGATGGAATTATGATATTTTTAGATAGAAAAAAATAGCCACTTCAAAATCGCGAACCATTGTCGGAACTAAAATTATCATCATCTAACATTTTTCTATTAACATTTTATTATCGAGATTCGAGAGGAGAAATCGACCTGTGATCTATTATCATGAAAATGTTCTTGCTTTAATGGTAAGACGTGATGGACAAAGCATATTCATATATATTCAATTGTACAAGAAAATTCAAAAATTATATAAAAAAGCTCTGTTATTGAAATCGGTCGATTTTTGAAAAATCGTCAATAAATTGCTCAAAAATTTGGAACCGATTCGGTCTCTTTTGCAAAAATCATAGATAAATCATAAATCAATAACTCAACCGAATAGTTCCGATTTCCGAAATCTGCAACACTGAAAAAAAGATACGATAAGAAAGGCATATAATTAGGGATGGGCATTCATCCCAGCCCGCCCGATCCCGATTCGATCCCCGCACCGAACGGGGCAGGGAATCGGGGATTTTTTCGGGTACGGACCGGGGAGCGGGGACAATTTTAAAAAAAAATATGGAGCGGGCCGGGGCCAGGATTCTATGTCTACCCGGCCCGATCCCCGACCTCCGCCCCGATTTTCTCCACCCGACTCGATTTCACCACATTATAATATATATAATTATATATATTTGTTGAGTATTGAATACGACTAAAGAATACAGAGGGGGTGAATGGATTCTTGAACTTTTCTTATTTTGGAATCTGATTATGTTATGTAGCAAGATATGTGTTATGTGTGTGCAGAGATATAAGTGCGGATTATGAACAACACAAGACATGATATCACTTTAATCTAATATTTTATTAGACAAAGATTTGATACAACCTGTGAATACAAATGGTAGTATTCTCAACTTCGTTTTTCTCAAAGAGATTTATTCTTGAATGTATATGAAAAACTTAACTACTCGAGAAGTGAGGCTGTATTCTTATAGAACATGAATACAACCTACTTAATTACTACAAATAAGATAGCTAAACAAATTTTCTTTCTAGTGTGTCCATCCTTTTTGAGTAAGCATCCAAACGGCTACAGATTTGACTTTGTAAAGCTCTGTTCAGATCCACTTCTTTAGCTCATTTGTCTCTTGTACATCTCTCCAAACTTATTTGTAGGCTTTCCAAAGTACGTTACAGATTGTGGTCCATAAAGTGCTGTAGCTTGTTGCAGGTTTCTGACTTATACAATTTTTCCAGTATTTTGTCTCCAAGACTGTATTCAAGAAGTAACTGGGTGAATGATTCGAGAACTAGAATTGACTTGATCGATAATTCTGAGTTCTCGAATACTGTATAATTATCATATTGAATCACTTCTCGAATTAGTCTTTTCTCTAGGAATCCTTGAGTTGTCGAATAGAGCACTTGACTTGTCGAATCCTTGAGATGTCGAATAGCTTTCTGAGTCCTTGAGATATCGAATGAAACTTTGACTTGTTGACTCTTAGAGAACTCGAATGCCACTTTGACTTGTTGACTTCTTGATTTCTCGAATAGAATGTTAGACATGTCGAATCTCTAAGTTGTCGAATGACACTTTGACTTGTTGACTTTCAGAGATGTCGAACAATGTCTTTACAGATATCGCATCCTTGACTTGTCGAATGCTAGACTTCTCGAATAGAACAAAACACTCCTTGAATTGGTACTTAGGCAAATTTTCATTCTCCAAAATCTAACTGTGTTTATTTTGACAACCTTGTTCTTCAAGCTTGAGACATGAACTTTGGAACTTCTCTCAAGCATTATTCTCTAACTTTTAAGTATAATTACACAGATAGAAATTGATGCCTATTGCAAGTACTAAACAAGTAGAAACTCTACAGCTAGAGGTTCTCTCAGTTAAGAGGTCGTGTAAGTAATGCAAAGCATTACAAACAATTAGGCTTGTTATTAGATATATTCAGGCATGCCTCTGTGACTAACAATATTAATAATCACATATTAATATATACGAATTTCCAATACTTTATATTTGAAACAAGATGATATTTTAATCTTATATGTTTGTCTTTCTAATAGTTAAATAACTTCATTTACATGTTATTTATAATTGTTTATTTAAGTAATATTTTTTTATCTTAATTTATTGCATATGAGCTATTGCTTTGTAATGTTTAGATTTCAAAAAGAAATTTTTAGAGGTAACATATATGCATGTGAATATGAAGATATACTTATTATGAAATTAATGGTGATGAAAAGATGTTGTAACTTAACATCTAATCTGGTTATAGTTGCTAATTTCGTTATATATCACAAGAAAAAATTATTTCGAACTATAAGTAGTGTTTAAAATTATTTAAAATATTATTTTTCTGTTTAAAATGAAATTTCCCAATTTTCCGCGGGAATCCCCGTTATCCGTTTAGGCCAAGGAAGGGAAATAAAAAATAATCTCCAATGGGGATTGAACCGGGGACGGGGATCAAATTTGAATTCGAAAATGGGAACGAGAGTAGCACTCCCCGATCCCGAAATGCCCCGATGCCCATCATGTAGTCCCGCACTCATTTCTAATAACCTGTTCATAGGAAAGTATAAATGTTGTTACATTTTTTATAGTTTGATGCAGCTAGCTACGACTCTCTAGCTGTGAAATCATTAATTTCGTTAATTAAATACACTGCTACGTAACACGAAATACCAGGTACTTATTGTTAACACCACCACGTATACAGAGACATGCAGACGGACTCTCCTCCAAACAAAAAATTATGTACATTTACACACGCACAGATTTATATTAATTCATAAATTCATATAACTCATACTTCGTAAACACACATCTCACTAAAAAAAAAAAGAATTAATCAATTTTCCTCTATAAAATCTTGTTAAATACAAGTATAATTATATACTTGAAGTCTGAAGAATATCTGGATTGATTCATGGTATAGCAATGGAGGAGAAGACAGATGTGGAATCGCAAACTCCAGAATCCTCCTCCTCTTTGTTTTTCAATGCAAATCGTCCTGTTGCATTGAAGGTAATCTAGATAAAGATTTTTACTATTTTTTGAATTTTTTATTTTTGTTAATTGATAGTGATGATCATTATTTGAGATTATCAGATTAATTTTCAATACATGCATGTTTACTTGATTTATACAGCCTTTATGTAAGTTATGGGTATATTGTAATGTGATAGAATAAATTTAAGCTCGGTACCTACAAGAACTAGGGTTTCTTGGATTTTTTTTTTAAAAAGGAATTATATTTCGGAGATTGAGTAGGGAATTGTAAATATATAAAATGTATTATTATCCTGGAGATTAACTGTAATTATAGTACTGTTCACTAATATTATGATACCGTATTGTGGTTTTGCCTCAAGTTCTAATGTGCTTATGATTGTAGTAATTTAATTTGTTTGGTGTAATTGCTTTTAAGGTGCCGGTATTGCAAGAATCATGATCTGATTATAATTGTCCATTGGTACAGTTTGAGGATGTTGTTTACAAGATTAAAATCCAGAAAGAAGGAGGAATTTTTAAGAAGCGGAGAAAATCTGATGAGGAGAAAATTATCTTAAATGGAATTACAGGCTCTGTGCTGCCAGGTGAAATGCTGGCAATGCTAGGCCCTTCAGGCAGTGGAAAAACAACTCTGTTAACTGCATTGGGGGGTCGTCTTGGCGGAAAACTCAGTGGAACTATAACCTTTAATGGCAAGCCCTTCTCGAACTCAATGAAACGAAACACCGGATTTGTGACACAGGACGATGTCATGTACCCGCATTTAACTGTAACTGAGACACTTGTATACACTGCTCTTCTCCGGTTGCCTAGTAGTATCACTAAAGAAGAGAAGGTAAGACATGCACAAGATGTTATTACTCAGCTTGGATTAACTAAGTGCAAAAACAGCATTATAGGAGATGCACTACTTAGAGGAGTATCGGGGGGTGAGCGTAAGAGGGTCAGCATTGGACAAGAAATGCTCATAAATCCTAGCGTACTTTTTCTTGACGAGCCTACGTCAGGCCTCGATTCGACCACAGCTCAAAGAATTGTATCAACCTTATGGGATTTGGCGAATGGAGGAAGAACTGTGGTGATGACAATTCACCAACCTTCGAGCAGATTGTTTTACATGTTTCACAAAGTGTTACTCCTATCTGAAGGCAACAGTATGTATTATGGTAAGGGAGAAGAAGCCATGGATTATTTCTCCAGCATCGGATATGCCCCATCAGTTACTATGAACCCTTCGGATTTCTTGCTAGATCTAGCAAATGGTATGAAGTATAACAAGTATCCAAGTTACCATATGCGAGGTTGTTTTATGAATTTTTAAGTCTTCTTAATTCATATTAAGATTTTAATTTTGTGTAGGGATTGTATCGGGAGATACAGGGGAGGACCAGGGTATGACGAAGCAGAGTTTAATTTCTGCTTTCAGGAGTAATAAAACTGAAAATGTGAAGGCAGAAATGCAACAATCTTCTGATGGTCACATGCAAATTGTTCCTGATGATAAAAAGTTTGCTAGGTGGAGCACAAGTTGGTGGCAGCAATTCACAGTGCTGCTCAGTAGAGGGCTGAAAGAAAGAAAACATGATTCTTTTTCAGCTCTTAAGATCGGACAGGTCCTTGTCATATCTTTCCTCACTGGATTACTTTGGTGGAAATCTGATATAGCTCACGTACAAGATGAGGTAAGCTATCTTTTATGATAGGAACGTAAATTATGAATTTTATGAAATGAGACAAAAGAAAGTGAGGAAAAATGCCTAGTTTTACTTTTGTACTTTTGTGTTCTCTGAGCAAAGTAGTTAAACTGACAGGATCTTCTCTTGACTTAAGTGAACCGCTCTTAACGCTGATCAGTGCAACTAATTATATCATTCTGATTCCTATATCAGGATCTAAATTTTAATTCTGTAGAACCATTACTAAATGCATGACACATTTTCAAGTTCGAACAATTCCAGTTTTTTACAGTTTAAAAATAAATTTTCCTGTTTTACTGTATATTGCAGACTGGGCTTCTTTTCTTTTATGCTGGATTTTGGGGATTTTATCCTCTTTTCCAAGCTATTTTTACATTTCCACAGGAAAGAATGATGCTTGAAAAAGAGAGGGCTTCAGGAATGTACAGACTCTCATCGTATTTCATGTCACGAGTCATAGGTGACCTCCCCATGGAGCTTGTACTCCCAACTGTTTTTGTTATCATAACTTACTGGATGGCAGGGCTCAAGCGAACCTCTAAAAATTTCTTTCTTACCCTGTTTGCACTACTATATAATGTACTGGTTTCTCAAGGCCTCGGACTGGCAATTGGAGCCCTAGTGATGGATCAGAAATCTGCAACAATACTAGGATCAGTTATTATGCTATCATTCCTTCTAGCAGGTGGATACTATGTTCAACATGTTCCAGCTTTCATTTCATGGATCAAGTATATTTCAACGAGCAATTACACGTACAAGCTGTTATTAGTATCACAATATAATTCGAAAGATACCTACCCCTGTGGAGAGAACAAAACCTGTTTGGTCCGAGATTTTCCAAACGTAAAAACAATAGGCCTGAATGGACAAGTTGTTGCAGTGGTAGCATTGGGCATAATGCTTATTGGTTACAGGCTCATAGCTTATCTTGCCCTCATGAGGATAGGAAAGAAAAAATAGTGTTTGTAAGTTCTAAAATTTTGTCTCTATATTTTCTCCGGGATGTAGTCATTAAATTATTACATATGAGTTTAGACATATGTAGCTTATCAGGAATAATTCATGTGAATCCTTGAACCGTTTAGGAAATTTGATGCGTGATTTGAGATTTTGTGTACTGTACTGTTTGATCATGTGTATAGAGAATGCATGTGAAAATCCCAGTTGGCAAGGGCCTAGTCTTCATGGCCTCTATATTTTCACCTGTGGCCTCTATATTCTCACTTGGGTTCTAAAAATCGCTGATAAATCGTTGAAAAATATTTGATCGATTCAATTTTTAAAATTCAGTTTATCGCTATGAAATATCTATTACTATATATTAAACTTCAACACAAGTTTGTGATTTTAATAGGCGGGAAGTTATGGTTTTATCCTTATTTTTTAAAAAATTACAAAAATGTCATCCTTTAATAATTATGTAAAAAATAGTGAAATTATGTTTAGGATGAGATTCAAATTCAAACCACCAACCTTCTACTCACAAACTCATGTCCTAACTAATTGTGTTACAACTAATTTTGAGTTTTGTTTAGAAATCCTATAAGATAAATCACCGCTCTTTTCTTTTTGTCTCATCCTTTTAGTAAATGAAATGTTAATTCATATTATTTTTAGAATATTGGATAGAAAAATTATATAAAAAAAATTAATCCATTGAGTATACTCTACAATTCTCTTTTGCCATTTCAAATAATTGATATAGCAAAAAATTAGATTATATATAATGTAACGGAGTCCAAAAAGAAAAAAATCATTTACATGCGTCTTAAAGTAGATGTTAAATTATTGGGAAATTACCTCATATACTATCTTTTTAAAACTATTTTCAAAAATACTACCACTTTGAAAATTATTTACAAAAATACTATCTTTTAAGTTTTATTTTCAAAAATACGATTTGCAACCTATGCAACCTTTTGTATATATGGGCGGCGTCAGCCGCAACTTTCAATTTTTGGTTACGAAGGTTGCAAATGAATTTCCGATTACAAGTTCTAGTTTTCAGTTGTCATTTTTGACCAGTTTTTTGATATATATATATATATATATATATATATATATATATATATATATATATATATATAGGCCAAGGTTCTAGAGAGAACACCCTTAAAAAGAGAACGAGAGAACACATCATCTAACCATTGAATCTATTAAATCTAATGGCCCCGCCAGGGGCACCCAATACAAAAAAGTCTTATAATTCTAGTCTCTATCCATTCATAAAAAAAAAATTTAAAAAATTTTTTTTTTAAAAAAATTTAAAAACCTGTTGTGACGTCACAATGACATCATCATCATTATTATTTTTTTTAAAATTTTTTTTTTTTAAATTTTTTTTAATCAATGGATAGAGGGTAAAATTATAAGACTTTTTTGTATTGGGTGTTGTTGGCGGGACCATTAGATCTAATAGATTCAATGGTTAGATGATGTGTTCTCTCGTTCTCTTTTTAAGGGTGTTCTCTCTGGAGCCTAACCCATATATATATATATATATATATAGTCTTGTTCTAATAGAAACTAACTTAGAATAGAAACTAGAAACTAAACCTAAATTAAATATTTCAAGTTAATCTAATGACCAAACTAGGAGTACCCCAATACAAAAAACGTATAAAATTATTGGCTCTATTCAACGGAAAAAAAAAAGTTACTGTTCACGTGATGACGTGGCAGTGACGTCGGCACGTGAACAGTAACTTTTTTTATTTTTTTGTTGAATAGAGCCAAGAATTTTATAAGTTTTTTGTGAAGGTGCCCCTAGCGGGACCATTAAAATAAATGAAATATAATTTATTTAGTGTAGGTTTCTAGTTTTTATTCTAAGGTTGGTTTCTATTTGAACGCTAGCCTATATATATATATATATGAGTTAAGTTCTATGGAGACCAGTATCTTTAGTGGAGACCGGAGACTAATATCAATCAAAAACATTGTTAAAACTTATTTATTGAAAATCATGTTCTATGAAAATCACTATATCATTTATTTCATTGAAAATCTTGAAAATCATATACGTTTTACATGTAAATTTCATTCAAAATCTTGAAAATCATGTATGTTCTGCAAACAAAATATTGCAGAATGCATTGTTCTCTAAAACATGTTTTGCTTGAAAATCATATATGATTTTTAAGATTTTGAATGAAATAATAATGTTCATTGAACATTCTTTGCAAATATATATGTTTTGCAATGTTTTGAGTGCATAATGTATATGGTCTCCACGGTCTCCACTCAAATGTTGGTCTCCATATAACTTAACTATATATATATTGTTGTGGAATAAAAACTATGTTATTAGATTGTGGCTAGGGTTTGCTGTATTTAATGCTAGGGTGCGTGAGCTTCGTGCTTTAATGGCTGCTCTCGTGCTCGTGGCTGAATCTGCCTTCACAAGATGCCTACGTACTTTGATGTGTATCAAAGATCAAGCCAAAAAATGTAGTTCTGAGAATGAGGGGTCAGACCCTTTATATAGGCTGAGAAGCCCTATTGTCGTGGTAGAATTAGGTGACTTGGTGGGCAAGTCACCGCCTTGAGGAAGGTTCTAGACTCCTTCCTTGTAGGAATCAGTTTCCTTGTGGAAGTAGGTGCCTTGGAGGCTAAGTCAGGCAGGAGTAACATCCTTATTTGACTCTTATTGCTGAGCTGGTTATTACCCTTAATATTAATTACGAAATTAATATTATAAATAGGGTTTGGGCCCATTTAATGGGCCCCACATTTTGACCATATTGGGTCTAATTAATGCCACATTAAATATGTCTTTAGGGCTTATTTTTAACCCACATCATTTGCCCCCCAACTTCTAGGAAAACTGATCAGGTTTTCCTTGAAGTTTTAATGGCCTTTTTCGAGACTCGGGTCAGGGCTCATCTTTATACACTAGTGTTTCACGAGTATTGTCTTTATGTAAAGCGTGGAGCGACCGACGCGTTTACGACAATGTTAATTTGATGCTAATCGACACTAATTAGCTTTAAACGACGTTTAAACGATGTTAAACGACACTAAACGGTGCTAAATAGCCTTAAACGACGTTTAAACAATGTTAAACGATGCTAAACGGCGTTAAACGGTGTTAAACGGCACTAATCGGCACTAAACGGTGCTAATTTAAAACTCAGTTTTCACTTTCCTTGATTATCAAATCGGAAAAATAAAACAAAATTTCGCAACCCCGACTCGAGCATCGCTACCAGTCTTTCGAGTCAAAAACCCGTACCGACAGTCGACGTCGGTCGGCCAACGCACGCGCGGGAAGCCAGTCGGCTAGGAGGTCAGTCGGCCAAATTTTATTTTTTTTTAAGAACGGAGCCAAAAAAACTCATACCGACGAACAACGTCGGTCGGCCGAAGGGCCTTCGGGGAGCCAGTCGGCCAGGAGGGCGGTCGGCCGGTTCAAGAACTCGCATCGACGGTCGGCGTCAGTCGGCCGATGCTCCAAAAAGAGGCCAGTCGGCTGGGAGAGGGGTCGGCCAAAAATTTTTTTTGCAATTTTTTTTTTTGGAAACGGAGAACAAAATCTTGACTCGACGATTGATCTCGGTCGGCCGAGACGTCCGTGTAGAGGCAGTCGGCTGAGAAGCCATTCGGCTGGAGCAAAACCGCACACCGACGGTCGACGTTGGTCTGCCGGAGCATCCCACGGAGAGCCAGTCGGCTGGGAGCCCAGTCGGCTATGTTAAAAACTCATACTGACGACTAATGTCAGTCGGCCAGGGCTCCTTGCAGGCCTCAATCGGCTACTTTGTGGTCAGTTGGGACGTCTTGATCACTATCAGTGATTTTGATTTTTGCATACTGACATCGATCATCAATATGGATTTCGTTCTTTGAAAATCAACAACTTGGCCATTCATGGCTTTGTTTAAGGTTTTACTTAATACCTTATTCAACATCACTAATCCTGAGTTTAGGACTAATCTCCCAATTAAGCTTTTCTTAAACGTACTTAGCTTTCTAAGCTCATCTGACTGCTCCGGTAGAATATTTTGCCAGATATTCACTTAAATTCTCCGTTTCTCTCCCAAAATTTCATGAGTTTCAACGACTCTTTCCATCCATAACAGATAGTTTTTGCTCCTTTTTTGTATATTAACGATACTTGACCTGTAAATGCGAATCAAGCTGTGTTTCAACCTGAGGTAGCAGGTCATCCTTTTCTTATAAAAGGAGGGGAGTATCCTTCATTTATCTTCACTTCTTCATTTCTTAAACTTTTCTCAAGTCTTCAAGCTCTTTAGTTCTCTAGTTTTCAAGCTCTTAATTTCAAGTTTCAATCTCAAGCTCAATATGGCCGACCAGCACGCATCTGCCCCCCAACTCTCCATGGAGGAAGCTTTCAGAAAGAGGAGCATGGCGAGAACCATGAAAGGTAAACTAAAACTCATGCCTCCTAGATATATTGAGCATCGATTCGAGTCTACGTTAGATTTGCTAAACACAATAGCAGAATCATTCTTCAATAGTTCAAGCTTAGTTGCTTTTAATAGCCCTTCCAAATTTAAAAAGAAGGATGTCAAGAAGATTAAGAGCACTTATTGCTTTCCAAGTGCAATCAAAGTCTGCCTTCCAAATCTGGGAGATAGAACTTGCAATTGGCATCCTGAAAGGATCTGTGTCGTGAAAGGAGCCTTAGAAGCGGGATTGAGGTTCTCAGTCCACCCATTTATCATCAGGTTCTTAGCGGAACTCCAAGTCTATCCTTGCCAGCTATATCCCAATTCATGGAGGTTCCTGATCATCTTCTTGTTAAGATGTCATGAGTTGGAGATCCCGTGGAGCACAACCATGTTTAGAAGCATTTTCTCGGTAAAGAACTCCCCTGAGTCTAAGCCGGGGTGGATTAGCTTTCAACTTCGAAGTGGGCTTCCACATATAGTAAATTCCTTCTCCTGTCCTAGCTCCCACCATAAGTGGGAGAGGGAATTTGTTGTTTTGGAATGAGAAGGTGGCAACTGGGGTCACTTCTTTGTCAAGAAATTTGGATTTGTGGAGGATAGTTCACACTTCGTGTGTGACCTTGATCTCAAAGAGTTGGCAGATCGAGATAGGTTACTTGTTGATGATTGTCGCACCCATTACAAAACTATTCTGACAGAAAAGAAACTTATTGAAGCTAGCTTAAGCTTCCTTTCTTTTGAGGGTAATTTTTCTTTCATTCTACCATTATGAGCTATGTTAGTTCTTATTCCGATGCTTTTTCTTCATCTTTCAGCTGCTGAGGAGCTGGACAGCCGACCTGAGAATCAACCTCAAGTTACAAGACGCATGATAAAAAAGGCGACAGAGCAACTGAACCCTACTGACCGAAGGGTTCCTTCCTTCTTTGAGGAATGTTCCCAAGGGGGGAAGAGATCCCGGAATGCTGCTGAGGGTGTTAGAGTCCCCTTCACTCCAGACTGGGGTATTTGCGAACAGGACTCTATCTTGGGGAGTACTGATTTAGCTTTGTCCTGGTCCAGGCTCTCTATCACTGCCCCTGATCTCTTAACGGTAACTGCATGAGACAAGATTGATGAATCCGAGCGCCTTGGGGCCCAAACTCTGTATCAGGTATCAACCTTTACATTCGATCTTTTTGTTTGTACCTCTTTTTTAAAAAAAAATGTCTTACTAATTTCCTTACTACAGGCCAATGCTTATCTTCAATCTGCCACTTGTCAAGGCCGAGCTTATAGAGATAGCAACGTGGAACTGAAGAACGAGCAAACAAAGTTCAAGGAGCAGCTTCAAGATTTAAACTCCAGAGTTGTCCGATCTGAGGCCAACACCCTATCTTATCAAAAGCAACTTCACTCGCTTGCCAAGAAGAAACTTTCTGATGCTAACAAGATAATTGCTTCGTATCATAATTCGGAGGACTTTATGCAGTTTATGGATAAGCATGATGACGAGTTGAGGCCTTTTAACATGTAAGTTGGATGGAACAAAGCTATTGGCGTTGTAAGCAGCAAGTACCCTTCGGTGGTGAATCCAGAGGACTTCTCTTGCCTTACCTGGGCTGTTGATAGCGGAAGTCATGACGTGGATCATGCATCAGGCTCTGGGGGCAGTCGCCGTCCTTCTGGTATGAGGAAGGCGGCCAATGTTGTTAGCTCCGGTTCTACCTCTTCCTGTTCTGCTGGGAAGAAGGCCATGTCAGATAGGGAAGCATCTACGAGGCGAGCTTTCATCGGTAAGCAACTTCGTGCCAGAGTTGACTCCTCGACCGAGACTTCAGAAGAGGAAGGGGACATGGCGAAGAAAGGGACGGCGCAGCCAATGGAGACGGAAGCTGAAGAAAAAGATGATAAGGAGAGCTCCGGGGAGGAAGAGGAAGAAGATGATGATGATGATGAGGAAGAGGAGGGCGAAGAGGTGGTGGAGGAATCCGCCGAGGAGTAAGGGCCTTGCACGACCTTGTTAGCCGTTTGTGGCTCTATTTTTTCTGCTTTCAATCAAGGTCCTTCAGGACTTAACTTTTATTCGGTTATGTAATTTAACTTCAACTTTGGCGCCTTGGGGGTGTTTATTTATGCATTCATTTTATTTCCATTTGTGTATTCTTTATTTTCGTTGCTTGGTCATCTTTGACTTGCACTCATCAGGTGCTTGGCACATAAATAAAATCACACAATCATGAAATGGAAAACAAACTTGCATTAATAACTTGAAACAGGTTCAACCCTTACATAAATATTCTATCTCCTACTGGGAGCCACATGCTCTATAATGGTTTCATGGAACCTTATTTTTACTTCTCCTAATAGATAGATAAAATCCAAGTCCTTACTAGGAGGGCTTACACATAATAAATCTTCAGGTTCAGAGCATGCCAAGTTCGTGGCACTTCATTCCCATCTAATGTCTCCAACTTGTATGATCATCGTCCTAGTGTTTTCTTTACTCGATACGGCCCTTCCCAATTAGGAGCTAGATTCCCCTTCTGACCAACTCCAGAAGCCTCTATCTTCCTCAAAACGAAGTCGCCTTGTCGAAAGAACCTCTCCTTAACCATTTGGTTGTAGTGGAAAGATGCCTTCTTTTGATGCTCTGCATTCCTGGCATTTGCTTCATCCCTAACCTCATCAATCAAATCAAGGGCAAGCCTCATGCCTTCTTCATTAGTTTCTGGTTCATATGCCTCAATTCGAGGTGATGCATGCATAATTTCCAAGGGCACAACTGCCTCGGCCCCATAAGCCAGCAAGAACGGGGTTGCTCCCGTTGTAACTTTGCAAGTAGTGCGATATGCCCAAAGTATAGGCAGCAATTCATCCACCCAGGTATTTTTAGAACGCTCGACCCTCTTCTTTAGTCCATCAAGGATAATTCGGTTAGCTACCTCGGCCGCCCATTAGCTTGTTGGTGTGCTATTGAAGTAAAACGAAGCTCAATAGCGTTTTCCTCGCAATACTTTTTGAACTCTTCATTGTTAAAACTGTGTCCCATTATCTGTTACAAGGATTCGTGGGATTCCATATCTGCAGATGATGTTCTCCCAAAAGAACTGGGCAACTTGCTTGGTGGTTATCTTGGCTAGAGGTTTAGCCTCAATCCACTTGGTGAAGTAGTCGATGGTCACTATCAAAAACTTTCTCTGCGCAGAAGCTATGGGAAAGGGACCAAGTATATCCATGCCCTACATTGCAAATGGGATGGGAGAGCTAACTGAGGTTAACATCTCAGGCGGCTGCCTTACAATAGGGGCATGCTTTTGACATCTGTCACACTTTTTGACATAATTCTGTGCATCTGCCAACATCTCTGGCCAATAGAATCCCAGACGGGTGATCTTGAGGGCTAGGGCTCTGCCCCCCAAGTGTTGCCCACAAATCCCTTCATGAACTTCTTCCAATGCTTCCTTAGCCTCTTGGGGCCTTAAACACTTCAAATACGGGATGACAAATGATCTCTTGTAAAGGATGCCTTCGATCAAGGCGTATCACAATGCTCTTACTGACAGCTTTCGTGCCTCTAAGGCATTGTCAGGGAGCCAGCCGGTTTCGAGGTGAGCTTTGATGGGATCCATCCAGCAGCTTCCTACATCAAATTGGTGCCACCAACTTCGAGTCGATAGTTGGGGCCTTCAAGACCTAGAAGTAAACACTCCCTGCATAATTTTCTATTTTAGAAGAAGCGAACTTGGACAGGGCATCGGCCTTAACGTTCTCTTCTCTAGGAATGTGCTCAACATAGCACTCCCCAAACTGAGTCATAACAGCTTTCACAACTCTCAGGTATTTCGCCATAGTTTCATCCTTAGCTTCAAACTCACCGTTCACTTGTGATACCACAAGCCTTGAGTCTCCACAAACTTTGAGATTCTTGACCCTCATGATTTTAGCTAAGCCCAATCCGGCTATCAGAGCTTCATACTCAGCTTCATTGTTGGTCATTGAGAAGTCTAACTTCAAAACATATTCAACTGTAAACCCATCGGGGCTTTGCAAAACCATACATGCACCACTGGATTTTGTTTTTGATGCTCCATCAAAATAGAGCACCCAATATTCCTTCTGATCAGTTACAAGTCCTTCATCTTTATCTCCACTTTCATGGGTGGTTATTATCTCCTGCCCCCCGACTTCTTGGTTGTTAACGGTGCATTCAACCACGAAGTCATCCAATGCTTGAGCCTTGATGGCTGTTCGAGGCTTATACTTGATATCAAATTCTCCGAGTTCTACGGCCCATTTGATTAGCCTTCCACTGGCCTTCGGGCTGCGCAATATGTTCCTAAACTGTTGGTCCGTCAGGACTTCAATCTTGTGTGCCTGGAAATACGGTCGTAAGTTCCTCGAGGCTGTTATCAATGCTAATGCAAACTTCTCTATGGGAGAGTAATTCAACTCAGCCCCATGCAACACCTTGCTCACATAATAAATTGGTTTTTGAACCTTACTCTCTTCTCGAATGAGAACATCACTCAATGCTTGTTTAGATACCGCTAGGTATAGATAGAGAGTCTTTCCAGGACTAGGCTTGGCCAACAACGGGGCTTCAGCCATGTATTTCTTCAACTGTTCGAAGGCCTCTTGGCTCTCAGGAGTCCACTCAAAATTCTTCACCTTCTTCAATGCCTGAAAGAAGGGCAAGCATTTGTCACCAGATTTGGAAATGAATCTCCCCAGGGCTGCCACTCGGCCAGTTAACTTCTGTACATCTCGTATAGAACGGGGTGGTTCCATGTCCAGAATTGCTTTGATCTTGTCAGGGTTGGCCTCTATGCCTCTCTTTGAAACCATCAATCCCAAAAATTTTCCTGATCCAACTCCAAAGGCACACTTGGCTGGATTCAACATCATCTTGTGGTGCCTCAGCACTTCAAATGCCTCTCTGAGGTGCTTAATGTGGTCTGCCTTGGAAAGGCTTTTGACTAACATGTCATCAACATAGACCTCCATGGTTTTTCCAATCAGATGTGCGAATATTTTATTCACCAGTCGTTGGTAAGTAACTCCTGCATTCTTTAGTCCAAAAGCCATAACAAGATAGCAGAAAACACCAAAGTCAGTTATGAAAGATACTTTTGGGATGTCATCCTTGTGCATCTTGATCTGATTGTAGCCGCTAAACCCGTCCATGAAGCTCAACATCTCATGTCCAGCTGTGGCATCTATCAACATGTCTATCCTCGGTAGGGGAAAACAATCCTTTGGACAGGTGTCATTCAAATCGGTAAAGTCAATACACATCCTCCACTTCCCATTCGCCTTCTTGACCATCACCGGGTTAGCTAACCATTCAGGAAACTGAATCTCTTCAATGAACCCAGCCTCTAAGAGCTTATCAACCTCTTGCTTAATTGCCTCTTGCCTTTCAGGAGCAAAATTCCTCTTCTTATGTTTTATCTTCTTCTGGTTAGGATCAACATTCAACTTATGAGTTATGAGTTGGGATCAATCCCTGGAATATCAGCAGCAGTCCAAGCAAACACATCACTATTCTCTTGAAAAAATGTCGTCAACTTACCCTTCAAGGGTTCCTTCAGAGAAGCTCCTATGTAAGTAACTTTCTCAGGGTCGCCCAGCTCTAGAGGTATGGGGATCAACTCCTCTGCTGGCTTCCCTCGGTGTTCATCATCACCACGGACATCCATGTCTTCAATTGGGAGTACCTGCCCCCCGACTCCATCAGCTCTCAACGCAGACACATAGCAACTTCTTGCCATCTTCTGGTCACCTTTTTGTTCTCCAACACCATTCCGGGTTGGAAACTTAATCTTTATGTGGTAAGTGGAGGCAACAGCCTTGAACGCATGAAGTCCAGTCCTTCCCAGGATCGCATTATAAGTCGAGGATGCCTTGATTACCAAAAAATTCAACATCTGAGTAGCCTCCTTAGGTTCTTGCCCGATTGTCATGGGCAACTAAATAGTCCCTTCTATCTTGGACTCAACTCCATTAAACCCATAGATGGGCATGTTAGTTGGGGTCAACTGTGAATCAGTGTATCCAATCTTCACGAATGCATCATGAAACAAGATATCCACAGAAGCTCCATTGTCTATCAAGACTCGCTTCACCTCTGAGTTTCCAATTACAGGTGTTATGACCAATGGGTCATCATGGGGGAACTTCACCCCTTCAAGGTCAGAGTCATCAAAACCAATTGCGATTTCAGTTCTGGCACGTTTTGGGGCCTCTCCTACGATGTGCATCACTTCTCTGGCATACGCCTTTCGAGAGTTTCGAGTTGTGCCAGCCGCTGTCGGGCCTCCCCAGATCATGTTGATAACTGGCCCTCGGGGCTGTGTGTTACGATCACGATCATTATCCCTCCTATCATTATCTCTTCTGTCATAGTCCCTTCTTTGGGTTCCACGATCTTCTCCCTTAGTGAATTTATTCAGTTTTCCTTTGCGAATTAAGAACTCAATCTCATCCTTCAACTGCCTACAATCATCTGTATCATGCCCCACATCTCGGTGGAACCTACAGTATTGCCCCTTGTCTCTCTTTGCGGGGTCACCCCTGAGTGGCTTCGGCCATCGAAAGTCCTTATCCTTCTCAATCTCTAGCAAGATTTGAATCCTAGGAGCATTCAACCTTGCATAGTCAGAAAACCTTGGTCCAAGATTCTTTTTTGGTGCTGATTCAGAGTCTTTGCTAGTACGGGGATACTTGTCCCTAACATCATACTCCTGATCTTACTTTCGCTTCTTGGAGTCATTGTTACCTCGACCATTGCTTACTGTGACCTCCTTCTTTATACTATCCTCAGCCTTGATATACTTGTCAGCCTCTTTGGAGCTCAGCCATATTCTCGGGAGGATGCTTAGCCAATGACCTTTTAAAGTATAGGTCGGTGATGCCATGCTTCAAGGCTACCATCGCCACCTTATTCTCCAAATCAATGATGTTCAAAGTCTCCTTAGTGAACCTCTTAAGGTAGTCTCTCAGATTTTCATTCTTTCCTTGAACCACATACATAAGAGATGCAGAGCTTTTCTCATGCACTCTCCCGCTGATAAACTGGCTAACAAAGGCAGTACTTAATTCCGTGAAAGAGGCAATCGAGTTTGCAGGCAATCGGCTGCACCATCTTTGAGCCATGCCCGATAAAGTTTGAGGGAACGCCCTATACTTTAAGGCGTCACTCACAGGTTACACCAGCAATGCATTCGAGAACGTCCTAACATGGTTTGCGGGATCACCCATTCCATCATAAGCCTTAATTATTGGCATCTTAAACTTCTTTGAGATACGAGCATTCATCACCTCCTCAGTAAACGGGGGCGTGGGATCATCAGGATCCCCAAGTGGCATCAGATCCTTGGGGTTGCTCTTAGGGGTTTCAACCCTTGTTGTTTTTCCAGTTGGGGCATTGGCCCTTCTCTGCCTTCTTGAGGACCTTTCTAAGTCTATGATGGGAATCGGTCCTGATGTTGGAGGAGGTTGAGTCTGATTTAACCTAGCTTGTTCTCTCGCAATATCGTCCTTCAACCTTAAGATCTCGGCCTCATGAGCCCTGATCCTCTCAGCGGCTGTCAAAGAAGGTCCATCATGGATGGTTTGGGTTCTTCTTCTTGGTTCTCTGCTAGCACATTGCCTCCTCGGGGCTTCATCACGATCATCCTCATCAGACGATGAATCATCAGTATAGGGACCAGAGTAGTCAACATATTCTCGATCTCGAATCTGCAAGGCGTGGCCACTAGGTCCAGGACCTTGAGTAACTAGAGGGTAGTTAGGCAGCTCATACATTGGGTTGGTGTTCATGGGGAGATCCGTAGTATGGATCTGGACCCCATGTGGGGGGTTGTTAGGATCGACAACTAAGGGAGAAACCACCACCTGAAGAGGATTGGTCCCCTGATTTGTGTGGACGATCGGGGGTAACGTACTCTCAACATGGGACGTTGTCCCTAGAGGTTGAGAAACTTGATGTTGAACAATCGCCTCGGTCGTCGGGGGTACCGGATCCGTAGTGGGCGGTGCAGAACTGAGTGGTAGAGGCTCGGTAATTGTTGGTGTCCTTCGTGTTTGAACCATGGTTGATGTCTTTTTCCCACAGACGGCGCCAAATGTTGTGGAATAAAAACTAGGTTATTAGATTGTGGCTAAAGTTTGTTGTATTTAATGCTAAGGTGCGTGAGCTTCGTGCTTTAATGGCTGCTCTCGTGCTCGTGGCTAAATCTGCCTTCACAAGATGCCTACGTACTTTGATGTGTATCAAAGATCAAGCCAAAAAACATAGTTCTGAGAATGAGGGGTCAGACCCTTTATATAGGCTGAGAAACCCTAGAGTCGTGGTAGAATTAGGTGACTTGGTGGGCAAGTCACTGCCTTGAGGAAGGTTCTAGACTCCTTCCTTGTAGGAATAAGTTTCCTTGTGGAAGTAGGTGCCTTGGAGGCTAAGTCAGGCAGGAGTAACATCCTTATTTGACTCTTATTGCTGAGCTGGTTATTACCCTTAATATTAATTACGAAATTAATATTATAAATAGGGGTTGGGCCCATTTAATGGGTCCCACGTTTTGACCATATTGGGTCTAATTAATGCCACATTAAATATGTCTTTAGGGCTTATTTTTAACCCACATCATATATATATATATATATTTCAAAAAACTGGTCGAAAATGACAACTGAAAACTGTAACTTCCAGTTTTCAGTTTTCGGTTGCATATATTTCAAAAAATTGGTCGAAATTGACAAATGGAACTTCCAGTTTTCAGTTTTCGGAACCTCATATGCAACCTTATATGCTATATAGGGGAGCAGACAAATTTCCAACCTTTGCAACTTTTGCAACCTCCAGTTTTCAATTGCAACTTTTGCAACCTTTGCAACCTCATTTGCAACCCACACGACTGGCGTTGCCTGAAGTTATAAATGAGGTTGCAAAAATTGCACATGTTGCAAACCGTATTTTCAAAAAAGAATTTTAAAGAAAGGTATTTTTATAAATAGTTTTAAAAGTGGTAGTATTTTTAAAAAAAATAATTTGAAGGACGGGTATTTTTGAAAAAATTCCTAAATTATTTAAATAAAAAATAAGATTTTATTTTAAGAAATATATAAATTTTAGTCATCAAATCATACATAATTAATAATTGCATCACATAACTTTTGAGTATATAAAATTTTAAATATATGAGGCATATTAGAGGTTTTTGGTCGACCAACTATTTATACTTTCAACGATATAAATATATTATTGGTCTATTTTGGAGTGGATTGTTCATTATTGTGCAAGGGTTGTCATTTTAAAGGGTGTGAAATTACGATTTTATCCCTATATTTTCAAAAATTACAAAAATGACATTCTTTAATAGTCATGTAAAAAATAATGAAATTATGTATTGTTGGGAATCGAACCATTGACCTGTCCTATCAAACTCATGCCATAACCAATTGTGCTACACTTATTTTTCGATTTTTGTTTAAAATTCCTATAAGATAAATCACATCTTTTCTCCTCATATCATCCTCTTTTATTTTTATTTTTGAGTAAATTAAATGTTGGTTTATATTATTTCTTGAATACTAGATAGTATAATAATATAAAAAATATTCTAATCGATTGAGCATACTCTACAATTCTCTTTTGTCATTCTCAATGATTAATATAAAAATTAAAATTTTAAATTATACATAAATGTAACCAAGTCCAAAAAATAAATTTATTTACATTCGATTCCATGTAGATATTATTGAAAAAAATTTGGGTTTAAGAAATGTGCAAATTTTAATTATCAAATCGTGCATAATATATAATATCGTTTATTATATTTTTAATTACAATTTTTTTATAAAAAAATACAATTTTGGACAAGAAATTAGTTTACTGCCCGTGTCGCGCACGGGCTTTTACTCTAGTTCTTCCTATAATCAAAGAACAATTTAAATAATTCAGCACCCAAAAAATTTCATTGCCAAAAAATTCAATGGTAAACATATGTAAAACACATGTATCCTGCAAAATAAAATGAACTAAATTAGATGATTGGAATAGCATCACCAAACAGAACAATTGAATACTATTGAAGTGATGTGGAAACAATTACAACTGTGATTTATTTATTTCAAAATTCAAATTTCAAGGAGAATAGATATGTAATCCTGCGAGGAATAAGTAGTTTACCATTACATGATTTTAAATTTTGAAACCAGTTGTCTTGATTATTGGCATAATTTATGGGGTTGTTATTTATGAAAGAATAAGTTGGTTATCTATATGATATTTAGATATGTGAAAAGAGCTGTGTTGGAACTGAATTGGATTGGTTGGCCCATTAACCCAATTTAACGTGAAAAGTTACCGCAATAACATTAAAATATTTTATAATATGAAGAATGTTAATGGTTGAAAGGTAATATCAAAAAATTATTCACTATCAGAAATTAAGATAAATGGATGACGATGTCATGTATATCCCATTTTCACCCCTCTTTAGCGCTACGCTGCCTGCATGCTCTATGTAATTTAATCCAAAGATGGTGAGTGCAAAGGCTTTGAAGTCCCGTAGTGATGTTGATTCGTTTGAAGGTGTAGTTGACAATTAAGATCGGCCAATATATTCTTTATGATAGTCTGCAATCATGTTCATGAGTCTGGTGTTGTAATGTGCACTCCAGCCATTACTAGTCAATGTAATATAGAATTTTGTACATTGTTAGATGACTCAGAGAACTGGAGCTATCTGGTTGGATCATGCATGAATTTTGTATCGAATATCCACTTATCCCTCCTAAGGTAAACACATCCGCCATGTCATATATAATCAGGTTGCATATATGACTTTACCATTATTTATTTGAATTTGTGCTGAGGCACGTAAACTAAGCATATTGTATATTATGTAGATTTTGGTGAACTGAAGAGGAACTAGGAGAACTAGAGCCAGAAGCAATTTATGCAAGAGCAAAATTACTAAGTGAAGTACTTGGATAAACTAATTGCGAGAGCAAAATTATGTATACTCGTTGCTTTGCCTGAGGATTTAAAAAGCAAAGAAGATAAATTATGCGAAGTACTTGGATTACTTGTGCCTAATTTTATTCTGGTGAAAAATATTTCAACCTTAATTAGTACTATTATGTAGGCTTTAGTTGTATTCGCGCTAGTTATTTTGTTTTGTGATGTAAACGCAGAGTTGTAGTTCTCTAATGGTAGATTTTTTATTTTTTTTTTTGCATTCAGTGAGCAAGTTAAAGGTTTTTTTACTTATTTTTTTTTCATGTTTCCAGTTTTTTCATGAGTTCATATTTTTGGTTTTCATGATTCTATTTATGAAATTTTAGAAATACTACAGCCTCCAAGTGAAAAAAGGCAGGAACAATTATATATATATATTAAAAATCACTTGCATAGCGCTTTAGAAAGAGCTATGTAAGTAGTAAAATATATAATAAAAAGAATTTTGTACAGTGCTTGAGAAATGCTATTGTAGAGCCTAATGCACTTGAACACCAGTTACTTACATAGCACTTATGAAACCGTTATCTAAGTTCAGCACTTAGATAGCTGCAAAAAAAGCGCTATCCAAGCAACATGTACTTGCATAGCGGCTGCTTATATAGCGCTCAAAAACGCTATGTAAGTGCTAAAATAAGCGCTATGTAAGTGCAGATTTGTAGTAGTGATTGTTTTGCCATGGTCATTTTAAAGTGTGTGAAGTTACGATTTTATCTCTCTATTTTCAAAAATTACAAGATTGTCATTCTTTAATAATTATGTAAATATGTTAGTGTTGGGAATCGAATCACTGACCTTGTCTTGTCAAACTCATGCAAAAACCAATTGTGCTGCACTTATTTTTGAGTTTTGTTCAAAAATCCTATAAGATAAACCACATCTTCTCTTCTTGTATCATCCTCTTTTATTTTTAATTTTGAGTATATGAAATGTTGGTTTTTCTTGAATACTAGATAGTATAATAATATAAAATAAATATTCTAATTGATTGAGTATACTCTACAATTCTCTTTTGTCATTCTAAATGATTATTGTAAAAAAATATAATAAAATTATACATAAAAGTAACCAAGTCCAAAAAAATGAATTTATTTACATTCGATTCCATGTAGATATTAAATTATTGAAAAAATTATTTGGTTTTAAGAAATATGCAAACTTTAATTACGAATCGTACATAATTAATAATTGCATCACATAATTTTTAGGTATATAAAAATTTAAGCAAGTGAGTAATATTATACAATTTTGGTCGATCAACTATTCAGACTTTCAATGATTTAATTATATGATTGGTCTAAAAACATAAATTTTATACATATAAGAAAAATAATTGAAATTTTGTTTTAAAAAAACACTCTAAAAATATGATCACTTTAATACATTCAATTTTAATATAATATAGTAAAGTGATCAATAATATATAATGGTTAAATTAAAGAAAGTTATACGATATTTATTAAAACAATTAAATTCTAACGAACACATGCTAAATAAGATTAAATCCACATTATTTTCATCAGAACTACGATCATTGAGTAGATCTTTTGCTGTGGAGCATCCCCGCTTACATTGCTAGAACGCACAGCCTTTTTGAAGGGACAATCTAACAATTATATTATAATTATGAAGTACGTAAGACTGATTGATCATCAGGTATCCGAAAAATCAACCGTAAGTGCAAACTCATATAATCCATCAACGAAGCATAACTACGAAAATCCCGCATATCTATAATCCCGGTCATGAAAATAAATAAACTCTCATGAGGAGAGAGAACAATCCCAATATATGGGTAGATAAAACCCAAAAATTGTGTGTAAAAACCAATGAAGAAAAAGATTTATTAAATAAGAATTATACTAAGAAAGAACAATGAACTGGAGCTTATCATCAACCAGATGACTGATGATAGCCCCTAACTAATGAATAGTATGTAGGATTTTTTGAGAGAGAGAGAGAGAGAAAGAGAGAAATGAGGCGGGGGAGAAGAGATATAGTATAGTATGATGTTATTCATGTAATTATTATCGTATGGATATTTATCTGAATTTTACAAAATCTAATCAAATTATCAATATATTTGGTTCAAGAAATTGGTATGCAATATTATAAAATAATTAGAAAAATAAGAGATAAATCGAAATATTATCGTTTATCATATTTTAATTACAAAATTATTTTAAAAAAAATAGTTTTGAACAAGAAATTAGTTCAGTGCCCGCGCACGGGCTTTTATCTAGTTTTTAAATGTGACGCCCCCAAATCCGCCCTGTCCGGGGACCCGGGTCGCCACATCAGGTCTCAGCATCCTGCAACACACGTTAGCTCGATAATAATAAAATCTTTATTACAACGGAGCGGAACAGTCCCACTCCACAGATCCAAGATCGGATTCACACTTTATTACAATACGCTTATTACATCACCGAAAATATCTTGCAAAAGTCTATAAAGATAGAAAGGATAAAAGGTTCCAGCTGGCCATTCTAGTCCTTGTCAGCATAGTCTGGAGCTTTTCCCTTGCCTCTAGATCCCTGGCTGGACGTCTCACATCTTTCCTTCTTGACAGCTGAACAAATGTTGTAAAGCAAGAGTGAGCAACTATGGTGCTCAGCAAATTCTCTCCTGGCTCGGTACATAAATATAGTAATATATACCGAAAGAAAATACTCGAATTTAAAATAAAACTGATAAGATAACAAACTCTAAAAATTTTGACTCATGACTCGTCTCAAAATAGAAATACTCGAAATGACTCTTTTTGTGAAACTCTGATGACTCATGATAAAAGAATAACTGGTCTTCCTTCCTTTCGGTATCTCGGCGGGGCGATCAACTATCCGACCGGGAATACCGTCCTCCAATGACACCGCACTTCACCCGATCACGGCTACAATACGATATCAACGAATATAATATATAGTATGAATGCTAGCATCATAGTGGGTGATTATATCAACCCTGGCATCATAGTGCCTAATATTCTCGTGTCCTTAAAACGGTTCACGAGTCTCTCTTTCTCTAAATGGGCCTCTTTCCCAAAATTGACCAGTAGAATACAGAATTCCCGAATATTTAATGAACTGACATTCTGAGATAAAATTCACAAGAAAATATTAAATTGATCTGGCGGACTGCCAGTTATACTCAATATGCCACCAATCCGAACAATGGATTGATGTAACTCTCAATAAATATGCTTTAATTTGTTGGCACGGACAAAGTGCCAACCCTTGACAAGAAAGGCAACTATCTCGAAATAATGAGGATAGTCTCAAAATGAAATAAAATGAGTCGTACTGAACAAGTTGTACTACTCGAATGTTTATAATACTCAAATTTGATGAACGTTAAATAGAATGTTTTTCATTTGATCCAAGAGTAAAACTCTAACAAAATTTAAGTAGCATAATCCCTATTGATTGATTCGAACGATGAACCAATTAAAAGATAATCAATAAATGTTGTCGAATTTGTACGATAAATCTGACTGAGAGAATGAACTTAACTATCTCGAACGAATGAGAATAGTTCCACTGAATCAAAATAAATAGTCATCTCGAATTAAAGAGACCGACCCGATAGCAACGAAATTGCTTTTACGCTTATTTCGCAAGTAAACTAAATTAACAGTATCGTAATATTTAACGAGAAATAATGCTCGAAAGAAATATTGCATCATAAAAAGGTAACAGATAATTTGATAGCTCGAAAATAAATATGGAATAAAATAATATGACAGAAATACAAAGTTTCCGAGAGTTAGGGTAGGAATGAACTTGCCTCTGTCTCGACGTTAAACGATTACCAGAAAATTAAAAGAGCGCTAACCGCGAGCAAACGTCTCAGTTCTCGAAAAGGGAAAACTCTATAATAATTATCAAAATAATTTCAGTGCTCGATTAAGAAATTAATCTCGTAGGGTCAAGTAGTAACGATAATCATGACATTTGATAATCAAATAATTCTCAACACGTAAATGGGAATATTCTTGTAAGTTAAAAGTCTCATCTATGCCTTATTCGCAAAATATAATAAATTACATGAAGGCTCTATTCGCGTTCACCTATTAATTTTGATATCTCGAGTTTTATACATAATGCAACCCAAATACAATTATTCATAAGGGAAATTTTTATTTATTAAAAGGCCTCTAATTATTTCTAAATATGTGGCACTAATTTAATTATTTATTTAACTCGCACTTCTAAATTAATCTCACTCTTGCAAATCACATCTCGAAGTTAAAAGGGTATTTACGAGATTCTCTTTAATTATCTAGGATTCTCAAAAATATCTATTTCATTTAAGTCCATTTTAAAGGAGCAATAATATGTTTTACTATTTATTCTCAAATTCAAGAATCAAATATTTGTCCGAATTAAAATCCATAAGCATTATCTCTACTTTAAAATAAATTGCTTACTCGCACTTTCTAAATCCATTTAGTTCGTATTAAGTCTCTAAGATTTTATCTAGAATCCCTTTTTGCAACATATGATTCTATTAAAATAAGCTTAATATAATTAAGCTCACTGATGTATAATTCTAAATTTAATACACCAAAAATTATCTTTTATTCTAATTAATAATTCCAAACAAAATAATTTCAATTTTAAATGACCAAGATTTTAACCTATTTCTTCTCTTTTAATGAATCAAAATCATGATTAAATCTCATATTATTTTTATTCCACCTTTATTCACATTAATCTAAATTAACAATTTATCAACTAATGCACAATTAATTATTATTAATATTAGATCAGATTATTACAATTAAACAGATTAAAACAATTAATTTAACCCCCCCCCCACTCGACTGCTTCTCCGGCACCGCACATCACCGCCGACCGGCGGCCACCGCCGGACCACCACCTCTCCCGGCGACCTCTCTCCCTCTCCCTCTCTCCTTCTCGCTCTCTCTCTCTCTCTCAATCTCACGTCTCTCTCTCTTCGATCTCTCCTCTCTCGCTATCTCTCTCTCCCTCCGCTCGTACCTCTCTCTCTCCGCTCGTATCTCTCTCTCTCTCACTCCCTCTCTGTCTCTTATCTCTCTTTTTCAATCTCTCCGATCGTCTCTCTCACTCTCCGATCTCTCCTCTCTCTCGCCGCCGCGTCTCTCTCTCTCGATCTCTCTGTTCTCACCTCTCTCTCCCACCATCGATTTCACCTCCTCTCCCTTCGCACGCCTCCTCCCCATCTCCGACTCGACCTTCCGATGACACCATCGTCGCCGATCACCCCACCCCCTCGGTGGTGGCTCCACACCGACATGCAACACCAATCCCCACTTTTCAATCACAATCCACCCCTTATAAAATTTCCCCAATTCACTTAATTCAACCAAAACCCCATTTAAATGATGAAATTGAAATTAACCAAATAATTAAAATACAACCCTAATTTAAATGAAATTAAAAGGATGCATATTACCACAAAACTCAATAAAACATGATTACAAAAAGCTTTTTAAAGGGTATAAGACCATACCCTCTTGAGAAAAATCAAATTTTAAAACTTGCTTGAAAATTCCAACTCTTGAAACCCTTAAATATCTATATCAAATTGTAGAGCTAATTATGGGCTTCTCAAATCTATAATTGCATGCAAGATCAAGTAAACCTATATGTAGATTTGGGGGTTTTCTAGTTTAGTAAAATGGTGGAGGAATATTTTGGTGAGTTGTGTGTTCTCTAGATATGTAATTTCTTTTGTTTTTCTACTAAGAGAGAATAATGGGAGTATGAGTTCTCTTTTCCTATTTTTATACATGACCTAGCTAGTTGGGCCTTTAGTGGGCTAGAGAAATTGTTGGGCTTAACTCACAACCCATCAAATAATTAATTAACTCACTTGACCCACTTTACAATTTGATGCACAACTTATAAACTCCAAAATTAGCTAAAATATTTATGATGTTTATAGTTGTTAGATGGTAGCAATCACATTAATAATAATAATAACTCGTAACTAATAATAATCAGCAATTTTTTAAATAAATAATTATACTGATATGGGCCAAAAGTAAGCCCTAAAGACACATTTAATGTGGCATTAATTAGACCTAGAATGGTCCAAACGTGGGGCCCACCAGATGGGCCCAAATCCCAATTATAACATTAATTTCGTAATTAATATTTATGGGTAATTAACAGCTGGGAGAAACAAGTCAGATAAGGACGTTATCTCTACAAAGAGTAGCCTCCAAGCCACACAGTCATACAAGGAAACTGACTCCTACAAGGAAGGAGTCTAGAACCTTCCTCAAGGCTGACTTGCCCGCCAAGTCTCCTAACCCTACCCTAATTCTGAGGCTTCTCAGCCTATATAAAGGGTCAGACCCTTCAACTCAGAACTACGTTTTTCTTGGCTTGATTCTCTAATACAGAGATACGTAGGCATTCTGTGAGGACCGTTTAAGTCTCGAACGCAGAAGCAGCCATAAAAGCACGAAGCTCATGAACCCTAGCATTAAATACATCAAACCCTAGCCGCAATCTAATAACCTAGTTTTTATTCCACAACATTTGGCGCCGTCTGTGGGAAGAAGACATCAACCATGGTTCAAACACGAAGAACTCCACCAAGCACTACAGAGCCAATCGCTACCGAGGCTCTACCTCTTAGCTCTGCTCCGCCCCGTACTGAACAAGTGCTACCGACATCTGAGCAAGTACCTCCAACATCTGGGACTATCGTTCCATATCAAGTTTCTCAACCCCTAGGGACGACTACCCATGTTGAGAGTACGCTACCTCCGATCGTCCACACAATTCCAGGGACTGAACCGGGGATTTCTTCCCTGATTGTAGACCCCAACAACCTTACACGAGGGGTTCAGATCCACACTACGGATCTCCCCATAAGCACCAATCCAATGTATGGGATGACCAATTACGGAGCTGGACCGAGTGGGCATGCCCTGTATATTCGAGATCGAGATTATCGCGATTTTTCTGGTCCTTATACGGATGAATCATCTTCTGGCGATGATTACGAGCGTGATGAAGCCCCGAGGAGGCGACGTGCAAGTAAAGAGCCTATGGGGAGAACTCGAACTATCCATGATGGACTCCCTTCAACAGCTGCTGAGAGGATTAAGGCTTATGAAGCCGAGATCTTAAAGTTAAAGGAAGATATGGCCAGGGAGCAAGCCAGATCAAAACAGACTTTGCCACCTCCCACGTCAGGACCGATTCCCTTCATAGATCTGGAGAGGCCTCCAAGGAGGCAAAGAAGGACTACCGTCCCACCTGAAAGAACTACAAGGGTGGAAACCCCTAAAAGCAACCCCAAGGATCTGATGCCGCTTGGGGACCCTGATGATCCCACACCTCCGTTTACTGAGGACGTGATGAATGCTCGTATCTCAAAGAAGTTTAAGATGCCAACAATCAAAGCCTATGATGGAATGGGTGATCCTGCCAACCACGTTAGAACGTTCTCAAACGCACTGCTGTTGCAGCCTGCAAGCGACGCTTTGAAGTGTAGGGCTTTCCCTCAAACTTTGTCAGGCATGGCTCAAAGATGGTATAGTCGGCTTCCTGCAAACTCGATTGGTTCCTTTAAGGAATTGAGTGCTGCCTTCATTAGTCAGTTTATCAGCGGAAGAACGCATGAGAAAAGCTCTGCATCTCTTATGTATATAGTACAAGGGAAGAACGAAAGTCTGAGAGACTATCTTAAGAGGTTCACCAAGGAGACTCTGAACATCACTGATCTGGACAATAAAGTTGCAATGGTAGCCTTGGAGCATGGTACCACCGACCTGTACTTTAAGAGATCATTGGCAAAGCATCCCCCGGAGAATATGGCTGATCTCCAACGAAGGGCTTCTAAATACATCAAGGCCGAGGATAGCACGAAGAAGGAAGTCACATTAGGCAATGGCCAGGGGAACAATGATACAAAAAAGCGTAAGCAAGGGCAGGAGTACGATGCTAGGGACAAGTATCCCCGAACTAGCAAAGACTTTGATTCGCCACCAAAAAAGAACTTGGGACCAAGGTTCTCTGACTATGCAAGGTTGAATGCCCCTAGAAGTCAAATCTTGTTGGAAATTGAGAAGGATAAAGACTTCCGATGGCCGAAGCCACTCAGGGGAGACCCCGCAAAGAGGAATAAGGATCAGTACTGTAGGTTCCACCGAGATGTAGGACATGACACGGATGATTGCAGACAGTTGAAGGACGAGATTGAATTCTTGATCCGTAAAGGAAAGCTGAACAATTTCACAAAGGGTGGAGATCAAGGAACCCAAAGAGGGGATTACAACAGGAGAAACAATGACAGAAGGGATAATGATCGTGACCGTAGCACGCAGCCCCGAGGGCCAGTTATCAACATGATCTGGGGAGGTCCTACAGCGGCCGGTACAACTCGAAACTCTCGAAAGGCATACGCAAGAGAAGTAATGCACATTGTGGGAGAAGCCCCGAAGCGTGCCAAAACTGAGATGGTAATTGGTTTCGATGATTCAGACTTGGAAGGGGTGAAGTTCCCCCATGATGACCCACTGGTCATAACTCCTGTGATTGGAAATTCAGAAGTAAAACGAGTCTTGATAGACAATGGAGCTTCTGTGGATATTTTGTTTCATGATGCGTTTGTGAAGATGGGATACAACGACTCTCAGTTGACCCCTGCAAACATGCCTATATACGGATTTAATGGAGTGGAGTCCAACGTTGAAGGGACTATTCAGTTGCCCATGACTATTGGGCAGGAGCCTAAGGAGGCGACTCAGATGCTGAATTTCTTGGTGATTAAGGCAGCTTCAACATACAACGCAATCCTTGGAAGGACTGGATTACATGCGTTTAAGGCTGTGGCCTCTTCCTATCATATGAAGATTAAGTTTCCGACACGGAATGGTGTCGGAGAACAAAAGGGTGATCAGAAGATGGCAAGAAGTTGCTATGTAGCCGCTTTGAGGGCCGATGGAGTCGGGGGGCAGGTCCTTCCAATTGAAGACATGGATGTCCGTGACGATGAAGAGCATAGAGGGAAGCCAGCAGAGGATTTGATTCCCATACCCCTAGAGCCGAATGATCCTGAAAAAGTTACTTATGTTGGAGCATCTCTGAAAGAACCCTTGAAGGGCAAGTTGATAGAATTCTTACAAAAGAATAGCGACTTGTTCGCTTGGACAGCAGCTGATATGCCAGGGATTGACCCCCAACTTATAACTCATAGGTTGAATGTTGACCCCAAGAGGAAGACAATAAAGCAGAAGAAGAGAAACTTTGCTCCGGAGAGGCAAGAGGCCATTAAGCAAGAAGTGGATAAGCTCTTGGAAGCTGGTTTTATTGAAGAAATCCAGTTTCCCGAATGGTTAGCAAACCCTGTGATGGTCAAAAAGGCGAATGGGAAGTGGAGGATGTGTATAGACTTCACTGACCTGAATGATGCATGTCCAAAGGATTGTTTCCCCCTTCCAAAGATTGACATGTTGATAGATGCCACAGCTGGACATGAGATGTTAAGCTTTATGGATGGATTCAGCGGCTATAATCAGATTAAGATGCACAAAGATGACATCCCTAAGGTATCTTTCATAACTGACTTTGGAGTTTTCTGTTATCTTGTTATGGCGTTTGGTCTAAAGAATGCAGGAGCTACTTACCAACGCTTGGTGAACAAGATATTTGCCCATTTGATTGGAAAAACCATGGAGGTGTATGTTGATGACATGTTAGTCAAGAGCATACTCAAGGCTGATCATATTAAGCACCTCGAAGAGGCATTTGAAGTGCTGAGGCACCATAAGATGATGTTGAATCCCGCTAAGTGTGCCTTTGGTGTTGGATCGGGAAAGTTTTTAGGACTGATGGTTTCAAAGAGAGGCATTGAGGCCAATCCTGACAAGATCAAAGCAATTTTAGACATGGAACCACCACGTTCTGTAAGGGATGTGCAGAAGTTGACCGGCCGAGTGGCAGCCTTAGGAAGGTTTGTCTCCAAGTCGGGTGATAAGTGTTTACCTTTCTTTCAAACATTGAAGAAGGTAAAGAATTTTGAATGGACATCTGAAAGCCAAGAGGCCTTTGAACAGTTGAAGAAATACATGGCCGAAGCCCCGCTGTTGGCCAAGCCTAACATTGGAGAGACTCTTTATCTATACCTGGCGGTATCCGAGCAAGCATTGAGTGCCGTCCTCATAAAGGAAGAGAATAAGGTTCAGAAACCCATCTACTACGTGAGTAAGGTGTTACATGGAGCTGAGTTGAACTATTCTACCATTGAGAAGTTTGCTTTAGCATTGGTAACAGCTTCAAGGAAACTACGACCTTACTTTCAGTCACACAAGATTGAAGTCCTGACGGACCAGCAGTTGAGAAGCATCTTGCATAGCCCTAAGGTCAGTGGAAGGCTAATTAAGTGGGCAATCGAACTCGGAGAATTTGACATTGCATATAAGCCTCGGACAGCCATCAAGGCTCAGGCATTAGCTGACTTCTTGGTTGAATGTACCATTGGCAACCAAGAAGTCGGGGGGCAGGAGATAGTAACCACCCCTGGAGTTGAGAGTAAGGATGAAGAACTTGTACCTGATCAGAAAGAGTATTGGGTGCTCCATTTTGATGGAGCATCAAAAACAAAATCTAGTGGTGCAGGTTTGGTTTTGCAAAGCCCCGATGGGTTCACAGTTGAATACGCTTTGAAGTTGGACTTTCCTACAACCAACAATGAAGCTGAATATGAAGCATTAATAGCTGGATTGGGATTGGCCAGAGTCATGAGGGTCAAGAACCATCTACCTCCTCAACATCAACTACATGGGGCCTCAAGTAGGCATCCGTGGCTGTTGGGGCTCGAGGATCTTTCCCTGAACGAGCCCTTTTCAACCTAGCAGTGTCCCCATCTTCTGGCTCGTTAGTCTTGTTGATAAAAGCTGCAGCTGCATTTACAAAACAAAAAACAAATAATGGGTATGAGACAATCATATTCAAATAAGGGAATGCAAAAAGAAAGAAAATTACCCTTATTGCCCACTCGGGAAAGTCCCAAAGTTTTAAGCTGGAACTCATTCAGGAGATCCCAAGCCATAGTAGAATAGTTATCCTTGATGAGCTCCTGGTAGGCATAGGCCTCTTCCTCATTCAGCTCAATATCATTGGCACTGCCATCTACGACCTTACCAAAGGTACTACGAAAAACATTGCCCCAATCTCCACCTTCCCATATCAAGTACATGAACTCCTTCTTCCACTTTGGGTTGGAGTCAGGAATAGATTGGGGGTGAAAGATTGGAGGAGTAGAAGAACGGTGACTAATGTAAACCCATCCCGGGGTAGATTCAGCAGAATTTTTAAATTGAAAAATTTTCCTAAAAAGAGCTACAGAAAGAGGGAATTTGTTTTTAAGGCAGAGGACCAGAAAACAGTTGATCACCCTCCAAGAATTGGGAGGAAGTTGACAAGGGTTAACTCCTACATCTGCTAAAAGCCTAGGGATAAACTCATGAAAAGGGAATCGAACCCCTGCAACAATGGCACCCCTGTAAATGCAAAGTGCATTGGGGCGCCAATGGCAAGATCGATCCCCAGGCTCAGCTGGGATAAGCCTATAGGGTGATTCTATTTTATACATCCTATTATAGTCAGTGATTTTTTCTATATCATGGAAAATGTTGCTATGATTATAGGAATCAAGGTGTGACAGGGATGGAAAATGGAGGGAGAGTGCCTCGGATGGTGTTGTCGTCTGCTATGATGAAAATCGGCATCTCTTCACCTCTCCATCCCTTCATCAGAGATGTATGCGAGACCTATCACCTCGCTCCCATCCAAATCAATCCCAATGGGTATAGAGCAATGATAGCCCTTTACATTATCTATCACAAACTGGGATATCCCGAACTTGATGCGAGGACCATGGGATACTTCTTGCAATTGAAGAGATGCGGGCCATATGACTTTGGTTATGTCTATTTCTCGGTCTGGCCAGAGTTTAACAAGAAGGACTTATATCATAGCGCCCCAAGTAATGCAGGCTCATGGAAGGGACCTTATCTCTATGTCCACGAGGTGCCCAGAATAAAGACTTCTTTTAATCATCTTCCAGTAGGCCAAGTGCGAACCGTCCTGAAGGGCGAGGAGAAAACACGAGCCGATGATGTGCTGAAAATGCCTCGTGAAAATAGGAATGTACGAACCCTCCTTACTTTGGAAAATTTAATCGAATGTGGATTCTTAAAAGAAGGGATCGAGATTCCCTCTGAGGCGGGGCCATCAAGTGCGAAGAAGGCCTCGCGAAAGAGAAAAATGCGAGAGGAAGCCTCGTCCTCTAAAGTGGTGGTCGCAGAGAGTAAGAATACTTTTATTGTTGTAATCCAATAACTTCTTCATATTAACTGTCTTTATTGTCTTCGCATTTTCACTTTTCGCAATAATTATCTCTAACTGTATTCCTCTCTCCTTTTGTAGGTATGTCAGGCAGAAGTCGCAGACCTCCCTTCTGTGCAAAGAACAAAGAGATCCCTACTGAGAATCCAGCTGCCACCCCTTCAAAGAAGAAAAACAATCTCCCTCCTCCTCCACCTCCATCATTTAATGACGGGGTCGCTTCTCAACCTTCTCAAGCCAACCCTGAACAACACATATCCAAGAAACACAAGAGCGGTCCCCTGCCCCAGGTCAAAAAGCCTGCAAACACGACGTCAGTGCATCATCTGTATGCGAAGCATGGATATACTCATGCTACTGAAGCAGAGTGTACTGAATGGGTAGGGGCTGAGTTAATAGAGAACTCCGAGGCAGTCTCCAAGTGTCTGGCTGAGGGTTTCATCCGCCAAGCCTCTCACCTTCGAGAGTTGAGATGTGTTGTTTCTACTAATGAGAGGTTGGAGAAAGAGGTGAAATCCTTGAAAGCCAAGGTTGAGGAGGAGAAGAAGCTGATGATGGAGAGCTACAAGCGAGCCTTGAAAACTGAGACAGCGACCCTCCAGTCCGAGCTCAAAAAAGTTGGTGATGAAAAGGCAGCCCTCCATAGGTCCTTAACTGAGGCAGAGCAGCACGAGGAGGAGTTGAAGAAAAAACATGTGGATGAGCTGGACAAATTAAAGAAGGAGCTCGCTGCTGCCCAACTCAATCGGGAAGATATCGAAGAGGCTGCCCAAGCTGAGTTCATGAAAAACTTCATCAGAAAGGTTCCTAACTTCGACTGGTCGCAGCTCGGCCCTGGTAATGCTGAGTTCGCAGCCGACCTTTGCAAGGAGATTGCAGAAGAGGATGCGAAGGAGGCGGCCAGGATCGCTAGCGAGGCTGCTAAGGCTGATGCTGCCAATCAGAAGAAACCCAGTGAGGCTGCTAATCAAGACAAACCCACAGAACCTGCCGCATGATTATTCTGATATTTTGAACTGGGGATGCGGACACCCCTTGAATGTCTCGCAGATTGTAATATTCTTTTGGTAACTTTATTGATAACTCTGTTGGGTTCGCGTAGCGACCCAGTAACTGTTGACTTTGACAATTTATATAACTGTCTTCATTTCTTCATATAATATCTTGTGTTTGCTTTAGCTTTATAAAATGCTTGCCTTCTTTATGCATCTGAAATATTAGCGAGTAGATTGACCTCGCAACTGCGAAGCTTCCTTTGTTGAACCTGTAGCTTTTTCTTTTCAATTTGCTTAACTTCAAGGTGTACCCCATCTCTTTGGAATCAAGACATGCGATGCCTTCCTTGCGAGGTCGCATACACGATCCGGAGATGGAGGTCGCACCTTGACTTCTTTTTACTTTAAACTTTGAACTTCTTTAAGGAGATACTTTTGAACTAAACTTCGAAGACGTTCCCTCAGGTCGCAGTAAGTGCATGCTTGCGACCTCATTTGACCTAAAGGGTGTTCGGCCTCGCATACGCTGTGCTGGCCTAGTCCTGAAAATTTTAAAATACTAACAAAAGAACAAAATTGCACAACTTCTTGGAGAACAAGCTTCATATATATAAATACTAGGGACGAAGCCCAACTTTCAATACATCATAACGAGGAGGTGTCTGTCTATATGATCACTACCCCCCGAGTACTTTGTATGAATTTATTCATGCTAAGTAGTAGTAGATAGAGACCACCAGGAGCGAAGCTTCTACTGATAGTATTTCCTCAAATGTTCTGCATTCCAAGCTCGTGGCATGACCTTATCATCCATATCAGTTAGATAATAGGACCCATCATTGATGACACCATAAACTTTATAAGGCCCTTCCCAATTGGCTCCAAAGACCCCATGAGACGAGATCTTAGTGTTAGGCATCACTCTCCTAAGCACTAAGTCCCCCACGCGAAGGTGTGGCACACGAACCTTTCCATTGTAGTACCTTGCAGCTCGCCTTTGATAAGCTGCGAGCCTTAACTGAGCCTCCTCCCTTGACTCTTGTATCATGTCCAAATATAGCCTGTGATTGACCTCGTTGGCCTCAGGGTCGTAGTGTTCTCTTCTGAACGAACCTGAGCCTACCTCAACAGGCACCATGGCCTCGCACCCATATGTCAAAGAAAATGGAGTCTCACCTGTGGTGGATCTTGGGGTCGTGTTGTATGACCACAAAACCTTTGTCAACTCCTTGGGCCAACTACCCTTACTCTCCTCCAACTTAGCTTTAAGGGTATGCTTGATTATTTTGTTGATGGCCTCGGTTTTCCCATTTGTCTGAGGGTGGCTCACAGCAGAGAAACTTTTCTTGATTCCCAAACTCTCACAGAATTCTTTCATCTCCTTGCTATCAAATTGCTTTCCATTATCTGAAATGAGCTGATATGGGATCCCATAGCGACACACAATTGCCCTGTACATGAAGTCCTTTAATTTTTTGGCCGTGATGGTGGCAAGGGGCTCGGCCTCGGCCCACTTAGTGAAATAGTCCACGGCCATGACTGCATACTTTACTCCTCCCTTAGCTTTAGGGAGTTCGCCAATAAGATCTATTCCCCACATAGCAAAAGGCCAAGGGCTCATTAGCGAGGTGAGGTGAGCAACCGGATCATTACTGAAATTTGCATATCTCTGACATTTGTCACATCTCCTAGCGAACTCAAAAGCATCTCTTTTTAATGTAGGCCAGAAGTACCCTTGTCGCAGAATTTTCTGAGCTAGGGAACTACCCCCGAGTGATTGCCACATATTCCCTCATGGACCTCCCTCAATATGTAGTTACATTCTTCACCATCTACACACCTCAAGAGCGGGGTGTTAAATCCTCTTCGGTATAGCACTTCATCATAAATCACATAACGAGTTGCCTGATATTTGATCTTCCTCGCTTCTTTCTTTTCTTGAGGCAGAGCCCCATTCTTAACATACTCCCATATGGCGGTCATCCATGTCGACCCTTGGCTAACTATTTCCATAACACTTTCCTCTGGAACACTAGGTTTACTCTGAATTTCCAAGGGGATAATCCCAAGTAGAGTAGCCTCGCGTCGCGAGCCCATTTTTGCGAGGGCATCCGCTCCTTGATTTTTTGCCCTCCTGATAAATTCCACCTTTACTTGCTTGAATGCTTTCATAAGCCTTTGAACACACTTTATGTATAGCTCAATCTGGGGTCCCCTGGCTTGCCATCCGCATCCAACATGACCCGTGACTAACATAGAATCGCTATATGCATTGAGATTCTCTACTTTCATTTCTATTGCGAGCTTGAGGCCAATTATGAGAGCCTCGTACTCAGTTGCATTATTAGAGGCCTCGAAGGTGAAGTGCACAGCACTGCTCAACTTTCGACCCTCAGGTGTAACGAGCTCAATCCCAGCCCCGGCTCCCTCTTTGTTAGATGCCCCGTCAACATATAACTCCCACCACGAGGCTGAATTTTCATTTTTGAGTTTGGGGTCAACCACTTCTGGGTTCGCTACGAGAGCCCAGGCATCTTCCTCAGATTGGGAAGGAAATTCCAATATGAAATCC
Organism: Kitagawia praeruptora; assembly: GCA_037693485.1. Lineage (NCBI taxonomy): Eukaryota > Viridiplantae > Streptophyta > Magnoliopsida > Apiales > Apiaceae > Kitagawia > Kitagawia praeruptora. Next base: position 136,991,504 of record CM075353.1, read on the forward strand.
GCTAACTCTTGCCCCTTTATTGCACCTCGAGGCTTGTACTCGATATCAAACTGGCTCAGCTCTATGGTCCACTTTAAAAGTCTGCCTGAGGCCTCGGGTTTGTGCATTACTTGCCTCAGGGGATATGCAGTGCGAACCTGAATGCTATGAGCCTGAAAATAAGGCCTCAACTTTCGCGAAGACAACACCAAAGCATAGGCGAGCTTCTCCATACTAGTATAGCGAGTCTCAGCATCTAGCAACCTCTTACTGACGTAGTAAACAGGGAATTAAACCTTTTCTTCCTCGCGAACGAGGACAGCACTGATGGCATATTCTGAAACTGCCAAATAAACAATAAGAACTTCATCTTCCTTGGGCTTAGAAAGTAGTGGGGGCGAGCCCAGATGCTCCTTTATTCTCTGAAAAGCCTCCTCGTATTCAGGGGTCCATTCAAAAAAATTTCCCACTTTCTTAATCGCTTTAAAGAACTCATGACACTTGTCTGATGATTTGGAAATAAACCGATTGAGTGCTGCGATCCTTCCAGTTAGACTTTGTACCTCCTTGACACTCTTAGGCGACCTCATTTCCATCAAATCTTTTATCTTGACTGGATTATCCTCAATTCCTCTGTGATTAACAATGAACCCCAAGAACTTCCCAGATTCGACCCCAAAAACACACTTCTGGGGGTTGAGCTTCATTCTGTACTTTCTCAATATGCTAAACATTTCTGCGAGGTGGGCTACATGATCCCCAGCTTCCTTAGACTTTACGAGCATGTCGTCTATATAGACCTCCATTGTTTTCCCAATTTGCATCGCAAACATCATATTGACGAGCCTTTGATAAGTGGCACCCGCATTGAGGAGGCCAAATGGCATCCCAATGTAGCAGTAGAGACCCCTATCTGTGATAAACGAAGTGTGCTCCTGATCGGGGCCATACATGGGTATCTGGTTGTACCCAGAATAAGCATCCATGAAACTGAGGAGTGCATGGCCCGCTGTTGCATCTACCAACTGATCAATCCTTGGAAGTGGGAAACTATCTTTTGGGCAATGCTTGTTGAGGTCAGTAAAATCCACGCACGTCCTCCACTTGCCATTTGGTTTCTTCATGAGGACAGGATTAGCGAGCCAATCAGGGTAGAATGATTCCCTGACGAGCCCGACCTCGAGCAACCTATCCACCTCCTCCTTGAGGGCCTCGACACGCTCTCCACTTATTGGTCTTCTTTTCTGTCGTACTCCCTTTTCGTTAGGATCAAGATTGAGTCTATGACACATCACATTGGGATTGATCCCAATCATGTCTTCGTGAGACCATGCAAATACATCCAAATTAGCTTTAAGAAACTCCGCGAGCCTCCCCCTAAGATCAGGGCTCAGCTGCGACCCGACCTTCAACACCTTGGTTGGATCTTTAGCATCAACAAGAACGGATGTCGTATCTTCTGCGGCTCCAGCCCGCTCCACATGTTCAGGAATGCGAGGATCTAGATCAATTTCAACATCACGAGCCCTACTAGACTCTGCTTCACCCTGCCTTGTGACTTCTACCACCGAGGTCGGAGTCGCTCCAACATGTCCATACTCGATCACAACTGTTGTTTCTCGTGTGATACTACTAGGCAAGTCTACCAACGTTGATGTTTCCTTGCGAACCCATTTCCCTTTTCGGGCTCGCACAGCGGCCTGTTCTGGACTTTCCTCGCCATCACTCGCCTCCTCGACAATTCCTTTTTGTAGCACCAACACAGGCTGCGAGGCCTCCATCATAATCGCCCCTGGCACTGGTTCTACTTGGATACCCAAATTGTCAAAATAATCATCAGGCAACTCCTCGATGGATATTATATTGCAACCAACTGAGGGTTGCGAGGCCAACGTGCGGGCCCTTTTTTCTTCTTCGCATTCCATATGATTTCTTCCTCTTTCTGCTGACTTAAGGGCCTGATTATAGCATTCTCGAGACTCATGCTGAATTCCTCTAACACATCCTACACCTTGCGGGGTAGGGAACTTCATTGAGAGGTGGTAGATAGAAGTCACCACCCTCATTTCCTTCAAGATGGGTCTCCCCACAATAGCATTATAAGAAGATGGTTGATCCACGACCATGAAATCAACGACCTGAGTAGTGATGCAGGGCTCGTCCCCCAAAGTAATGGGAAGTCTGATGAGGCCTTTCACTCTAACAGAAGCTCCAGTGAATCCATAGAGGTGGCCTACTGTGGGAATTAGATCTTTGTCTACGTATCCCATTTTCTTGTAGACATCATACATCAAAACATTCACAGCACTTCCATTGTCCACCAACACTCTGTAGATATTCTGTGAGCCAATGCGAACTTGAAATACTAGAGCATCAGAGTGAGGGTGGTGTACCCACTTCGCATCCTCCTCAGTGAACATTATATTTGTATCTTCCCCCTTAAAAAGCTTTGGGGGTCGTTCCTGCAAATGATGCACATTGGTGAGAGGCCGCTCCCTGGCCTCGCGAGCATACTTTTCTCTTGCCTTGTTACTTTCTCCTCCAATATGTGGCCCTCCAATGATCACATGAATGCTATTACCTCGCTCTTCTCTCTCCTTGCGAGGTTCCGTGTTCTGGCTTATATGAGGTACAACATGATATCCCAGTCCTGATTTTCCTGAGTTCCCTTGATGCTTTTTCACTTCACGAACCGCCCACTCAGTTAACTTCCCTTCTCGAATCAAGCGATCAATTTGTTCTTTGAGTTGCCAACAGTCCGTTGTATCGTGCCCCTTCTGTTCATGAAAATCACAATACTTCGCAGTGTTCCAAGTACCCTGTGCACCTATGGCTGGGGGTTTTGTGAACATCCCTTTGTTAGCATTGATAGCATAAATATGATCAACTGAAGCCACTAAAGGAACGAACTTGTCTTCATCTCTAGCCGGACGAGCCCAGGGTGGGGATCGTCTTGAGGGATCACGATCTCTTCTCTTCGGGCTCGGGCTACGATCCTGTCTTCGCCTGGGGCTTCTAGAATCCCTTCTCTTTACCCCTTTTCCTTTACTTCCATTGCTACCAGACCCAGCATTCTTCTTGAGATCTGCTAGTGATTTCTCAACGCGGTTAAAGGGCTCAGCGACCCGGTGCAACTCCGAAAGTGTACCAGGGGTTTGCTCCTATAGTTTCTCCCAAAATTTAGTTCCTTTCCTTACCCCAGCAATAATGAAATTCCTCACGGCTTCGTCATTTGCACCTCGAACGCGAGGTACCTCAGCATTGAACCTCTTGAAATAATCATGCAAAGTTTCTCCTTCCTTCTGTTTTATGTTTGCCAATGTGGACAAAGGAGGTGCATAAAGCATTGAAGATTGGAACTGTTTGATGAAGATATCCACGAGCTGTTCCCAAGAATCTATGACAACTAGGGACCCTAGCTTCGAGAACCATTGTTGGGCACTTCCCCTTAGCGAAGCTGCAAACAGCCTACACCTCGCTAACAATGACACCGGATACACATCCATCTCATTATTAAATCGAATAACGAACTCGGCTGGATCCGTCTCCCCATTATAGGTCATGTCAGAGTGATGACCTCGAAACACTGCAGGTAGTGGAGCAGTGCGAATTTCATGAGTGAAGGGCGAGGAGGAGCCCATATTGCTGAAAATCCCTTTCTCATTATTCATCGCATCCAGTGCCTTTTTCAACTCCTCGAGCTTATAATCCCCGATCCTGACCTCTTTGTCTCCATCCTTCTTTTCTCCAGTGCTCGCATGATGAGATTGAGTGTTCTTTGGGATGCTAGACTCTTCTTGATCATTTCTATGATCCTTCTTCTTACGTTCCTCCTCTCGGTGTTGGGACCGCTCGCGATCTCGACGAGATGGGGGTCTATCATCGCGATGATGGGACCGCTCACGCTCTCGACGAGGAGAGGGGGGTCTGTCATCGCGACGATGTGATCGCTCGCGATCTCGACGAGGGGACAAAGGTCGAGAAGAGCCTTTGCTTTTATTTTTAGATCCTCCATCCTTCTTAGTTTTGAGCTTCACCAACTTGAGACGGAGATTGTGCTCGCTTAGTTTCTTTCCAACTCGGTCAAAAACACTAACGGATCTTCCTTCAGACGAGGCGGGCCTCGCCTTCGACCCCTCCTTGTCCATTGTAGCATCCTCCTCGTTCCAGTCGAGGTTCGTTTGGTCTGTCACCACATCATCGAAGTCCCCAATTAGCTTCTTGGTGGGGCCCTTGCTACTTTCTGCTTGATGAGTTCGATCCCCTGTCCTTGTATTCCTCTTTAAGCCTCTAGAACTATGTCGCTTCTCCATCTTAGCCACCTTTTCCTTTACCTCGATCATTTGATCACCGAGGCCTTTCAAAAATGACATGACTTCGCCAGTTAAAGCCACTTGTTGGACAACAGGGGGTGTTTGCTCCTTCTCAAACTCATCCTCGATCCCCTCATTACGCGCCTCGCCCTCGGGTAGATTCCTCCTTTGGGGGTCGTCTCTGTCTCTCTTATGCGACCCCGGGGTTTCCCCTACTCCGTTTTTCTTCTTGTTCGATTTAGTCATTGTTCTCCCAACTCAACGACTACCCCTCCTTCTAGTGCCAAATATTATAGGGAGAATATTGTATAACAATATTTTGGAGGTTGCTGGATTTGCGGAGCAAAATACGGATATTCTGCTATGAACACGAAGAACACGGAGGTGATTGGTGAATGATTGTGGCTGCTCTTGTCTATTGATTTTCAGTGGTGAACTGTTTCTCAAGTCTTTACAAGATGCGTACGTACCCTATTTATAGGGATCAAGCCATACGTAGTTCTCTTAGAGAATAAGTTATCTAGACGGGCTAGGATTTCTACGGGCTCGGCTTGGCCCAAATCCACTAGTCGTCTCCTTGGGTTGTATTTTACCCATTCATACTGATCATGCCCCATGGCCCATTAAATAGAAACTCACGGCTAGCATGATGCTATAACTATCATTATTGGCGAGAAACTGACTAGATGGCCTCGCATGTGACCTCACTGTGCCTGACCATGCGAGGCGATCCTCGCTTTTTTGGAGATAAACTACTTATGCGACCTCGCTGGGCCTGCCCATAAGCCTTCGTAGTAAGAATGCTCTAGGTCACGCTGGACCTCTAGGCCTCGCCGGACCTCATAAACTACGACCCCGTACTCTAGGGCTCGCTGGCAATCCTGTTGTACAAAATAATGCAATGAATCTTCATATGATGGCGGACTTTAATGACTCATTCCTCATTCCTAGGTCCATTATGTGAGATATACTGATATTCTAGCCCATTAAATCTATTTAGGACTTATGCCAAATTTGGGCATAATGACCATACTCATTATAATGTATAGCTGTGCTGTATATGAAGCATTGGGACGTAGAATATGGAACAATACCGAACCATTGGTTGTGTGACATAGGAGATCGAGCGAGCTAGAAGATAACAATGTAAAACAGAATACCAGCGCGACATGTATGTGTAAAGCTCATGCAATTGTCACTTCGCCTAATTCCCCGCGTTAACACATGCATTCACAAGACATACGCTATTACGCTTTTCTTGTGCATGCCACAAATTTACCTTGCCAAATTATAGGTGTACGTGTTTGAGATACTTCATAACTTATTTATAAATCGAAAACATGGTTCTAAAAATCCCCGATTTAGCCGATTAATCCCCGATTAATCCTCTGTAAGGTAACCAACCGATTCGATTTTTGAAATCCGATTAATCCTGTTGATTTTTTTAAAATGATATGTTTAATTGTAAATTAAACTAATATATTAAATATTATTATAATATCCGATTAGTACTCCGATTAATCCTTCCGATTAATCCCGATTATCCGATTAATCTTAAATCGGTACCTCAATCGATTTATACCGATTACCGATTTTTACAACCATGATCGAAAAACGTATATAGTTTTATCATAAATTATAAAGTAAGATATACATACTCTACAATTTATGATGTACATGTAAAGTTGATGGTTTAAGATACGATTATTATAATATATCATATTGCAATAAATTATCTCGATACATACAAAAATGAATTCTAAAATATTTACAGAAAATTAATACTCATTTATATAATAATTTGTCACAAAATGATATGATATAGTAATAATTTATTTTGGACCTTGTATTTGACTGGAATTTTGGACAGCCCACGTGAACGGAAGATATTCTTATGGAAAAATATTCGACTGCCCATGTTATTCAATGGTGCATGCATATATCCTCGAAATGGCCTTGATCTGTTTATATTCCATGAAGTTCAGATTTTGAATCCTTCGCATATACAGTACCAAATTCTACTTAATATATAGGAAGTGGCTAGCTACATGCCATGCATATTGCTTCTCATTCTCAATATATAATTATCATTATATACAAAATAAATAAATACTCCCTCTGTCCCTCCCATTTCTTTACATTTCTTTTTCACTACTCGACACGCATTTTAAGGCTCCTAAAAAGTATAGTTACATAACTTATTTTTTAAACTTTCTTTTTTTGTATAAAAATAGAACAATTCTATTTTTATACAAAAAAAGAAAATTTAAAAAATAAGTTATGAAACTATCCGTAAATTGCATCTTAAAATCCGTGCCAGAATTACGTCCCCCAAGATAAAGAACCAAGGGGGACAGAGGGAGTACATAATTGGATTTGGGAAAAAATACAGCTAGCATATATATATCTTGCAATGCGAAAAAGTTGATATATGCATGTGTAAACCTGTTTATGTGTCAAATTTAAACTGAGCTAGTACCATTAATTATGACTTAAAATTTCATCTTGTCTATAGCACAAATGACTCCTTTTAATTTAATCCTTTTTCCTATCGACTTTGGAACTTATCTAATATTTATCGACATTTTTTTTCTTGATTTTGGTTCCTTTTCCTATGGACTCGGTGGTAAAAAAATTAATCTACATTTCTTGCATGACATGTTACATGCTAACATGCATGGCGTAGAGCAAGACCGTTTATAAGGGTGTGCAATAAGTCCTATAGCATAGGGTCTCAAAATTCGAAGAATCCCCAAATTTCTAAACTTACATATATGTTTATTTTCTGAACAATAGAATTGACGTAAAATCTATATTTTTTTCACGTTTGCTCGAAAATTTACCATATTATCAACCCGAATAATTATATTACATTACATAACTTTGACGTCTTTGTAATTATTATAATAATTTTTCTATGAACATTGAGACCACATTTTATAATTAACATATGATGAGATCCCTCGAAAAAGTTCAAGACGAGCATGCTGTAGAGTACTCTAGAGCCAAGATGTTACTGCATAACTATATGCAAACCATGTATAGAAAATTAGTATATATATATATATAGTTGGTAAAAAAGAAAATTACGCAGAAAAATGCACAATTTTACTTCCTCTGCCCCATCCATTTCTTTATAATTTTCTTTTTGGGACGTCCCACCAATTCTTTACATTACTAAAAATAGTAACTTTTAACAATAAAATACAATATTACATCCACTACTTCACTTCACTTTTTCAACACTTTACACTATTACACCCACTACTTCACTTATTTTAACACTAAAATTACTACTACACTCACTACTTCATTTATTTTAACAATATTACACCCACTATCCTTGATCTCCGTGCCCAACCACAATGTAAAGTATTGGCTGGGACGGAGGAAGTATTAACTATGACCATGGGCATTGGGCCCACAGAATCTGATAAAAGAAGCAAAGAAAATCAAATTATAAGGTGGCCGGTGATTTTAATGTAAGACAGCGTTGCATATAATATAAGATGTGAAACATTGATTCAAGATTTGTGCTTTAAAGATTTATGCTTTAGCTCCATTCTGCAAATGTCTAACATATAAATGGTATTAGTTGTAGCATATTTCCTCTTTCGTACCACAAGTTTTGTGACAATACACATCAAAGTAGGTTACGAATATATCATAACATCATCTCGAGTAACAGCCAGCTGGAATTTTAAATTATTACATTCATGTAAGCATGTTTGTGATACCCCTTCCAAAAGAAAAATAATTATAGACACTAACGAAATTATGAACGAATGATTTTTCGATACGAAAATAATTCCTATACTAATCGTAAATGTGAAAATGATAATATGTTGACCTAGCTATTTAACAAATTTAAATTCTCGTGATTATCATTCTGTTACTAACAAAGCTGGTGATGGGAAATTTTTATTCCGCAATACCATGTGGACTGTGGAGTGCATTAACCCCATGTGATCAAGGCCATGGGCCCAGGTATGGTCGACTATTTTACCCAACATTATCATCTTTGTATAAAATTCACTTTGATTTGCGGTGCACTAAGCCGGGGGTCTTCACGGAAACAGGCTCTCTACTGTAAAGTAGGGGTATGGTCTGCGTACAATTTACCCCCCCAGACCCTGCTTCATGCGGGATATACTGGGTATGTTTGGTTTGGTTTGGTTTACTGTGGAGTGCATTAAGATCCCTATTGGCGTGCTAAACAGATAATTAGAATGATCTAATGACTCACCAATAAATTGAGCAAGAATTAAGAATAGACTAAATTGCAGTTTGGGGCTCATAAAAAGATTGTTTTGCACTTTGATGGCCGAGTTATTAAAAACAGCATATTGATGGACAAGGTATTAAATTTAATGCGTTTTGGGGTCCCCGCTCCAGAACTGTTAACGGCGTTAGTCAACCCCATCCCCGTTTTCTCCCTCCTCCCACCTGCTATCCCCTTTCCCGTTCACCCATCCTCCTCCATTTCCTCCGTCTTCAACCTCTCTCCTTCAACCTGTTTTCACGACTCCAATCAACCACCATTCTTCGTCTCTCTCCCATTCACCTCTCCCCTTTTATTTCCATTCGCCCAACCTTACAACACCTCCCGGCATACCCACCTTCAACTCGCACCATCTCCTCCCTTCTCTTCCGTTCACCACACCTTATTCCTCCCACCGACCAGCAACAACACCACACCACCGCTGCCTCTCACATTCACCAACAACACCCACCTCTGTCTCAAAACCTATTCCGCCGTTCCTCCGCCTTCCGACTAACAACCCTCCTACCTTCAATTCAAATCCCTCCATCCCCTCACCCCCACCACAATTCTCCCCACAACACCCCTTTCTCTTCAGTCCCAAAACACCAATTCCACCGCCACTCTTATTTCTTCAACACCGACCACCACAACACCACACTACCAGCCACCGTTCAGCCCCTACTCCACCACTGCAGTAGCCATCAACATACCCACCGCGCCTTTTCTTCCTCCCGCCTTCGCAACAGCAACACCCCTCCGTTTCATAACCAACCAAACGCCACTAACATCCCTCTCCCCCCAAAACCACACCAGCCCCTTCCCTCATTACAGTAGTGCTTGTAATGAAGGAAGAGGAGGAAAGGAGGAGGATGGGTATCGAAGAAATTGAAGAGAGTAACGATGATGAGGTGTGTTAATATGCGGGATTTAAACAAGAACAAGGGAGGATGGGGTGATTGCAGCGAATTAAAAGGATGAAAAGAGAGAGAGAAGTAGGTTTGTGGGTGTGTGTATGAATCGAAGAAGAACAGAAGGGAGAGGAGGTGAAGATGATGCTTAAATAAAGAAAAATAAAAGAGTATGTTCTGGGTTTGCAAATAACGAAACAGGGGAAAAATAACTCTGCTACTCTGCTTCGAATTAACACATAACGAGACAGAAAATAATACACTGAAAATTAATTAATTTACTAAACAGATGCCCATGATTTGACTAACGCCGTTAACAGTTCTGGAACGGGGACCCCAAAACGCATTAAATTTAATACCTTGTTCATCAATATGCTGTTTTTAAAAACTCGGTCATCAAAGTGCAAAACAATCTTTTTATGAGCCCCCAAACTGCAATTTAGTCTTAAGAATATATACGAGTTAAGATAGTGAAATGATGTGGGTCGCCACCAAGATTTGACATTAGTGGGCCCAAATTTCTACAGGGTCCATCAAGAGATACCTACACCGGACCCAACCTCCGTAACACCCGATAATCAACTGGCACATATTCTGTTAATTATACATATACACAGATATTTTTTTTTTTTGAAATATACATACATAGATATTTAGTTCTTTAATTTACCGCTCAGTAAATTTCATTTATGTAAATTAGAATTTATAGTCAACTGACACCAAAAACATTATATTCGACTCGAAACAACTCCCGGCAACACGTATTCAACGACAACACAATGTTTATTGGAGTATGACTTTTAGTACTAGTTGCATACTTGTGTTTGAGAAAATTTTCCTTTTATATTTAATCAATTTTGTAACACCAATAATAATTATTAAGCATCCTATGCTAGGACTTTCCTGATTAAAAAAAATTATATTAAAAATGCTAAGACCTTCCAATAAAAATAGGAGTATAATTTAAATATGTTAAAATATGGCTGAAAGCCTGAAACATGTTAATTTTTAAAAGGAAAAAAAAAGGCATCTATTAGGAACAAACGATTGTCGTTGTGATATACAGTAAAACCTCTATAAATTAATAGTATTGGGACCAGCAAATTTTATTAATTTAACGAGATTATTAATTAATCGAGGTTAAATTTACATTAACGCTATTATGTAGGGATCAAAAAATTATTTTGAAAATATTAATTTATAATGGGTTATTAATTTATCGAGTATTAATTTGTAGAGGTTTTACTGTATGTATAAGAGGATTTTTTATATACATATTTGAATAATTCATCTTTTATATGTAATGCGAAAACTTTATATGTTAAAATAATTATTTGTTCCGAATTATCTCCCATTTTAAATTGTATTACAACTAATTCTTAAGTGACAATTGAAGACATAGTTTAAATGAAAATGATGAATTTAAAAAAATCCGCACTTGTAAAATTAGTTATAAAAAACATGTGGCAGCAGGTTTAGAATTTAGAATTATGGTGGAGACATAAAAGCATCTCCAATGGAGAAGACCCCTTAGCTAAACTCACAAATATATTAACATAAATAAAATTTATAGAAATTATGTTAAAAAAACATTACTCCAATGGAACATTACTGTTAGCAAAAAATTTAGATAATCTCTTTTCGTTGGCTATATTTGGTCAACCTCTAGAGACCTGTAAGAAAGATTTTACATGATCTATAACCTTAAAAAAATCTATTAATAGTAACAAAAAAATAATAATAACATACTATATTTACAATATATACAACATTATAGCCAATATATCATTGGAGCATAACTTCTTATAGGTTCAGCAAATTTTATATAATCAATATTTTATCTAATTTAGCCAACTATTTTAGCTAATACCATTGGAGATGCTGTAAGTATTCAAATTTTTTAAGGGTGATGACCCAGAATACCCATAAATTAAATACACATAACCAAAATACCCACTGTCAGTCAGCGCGGCCCTAAATACCCACGGGACACGCTACTGGTGCTGGAGCGTAATGAAGACACGCTACTAGCAAAGGAGTATCATGGAGACACGTTAATGGTAACGGGGCAACAAAGAGACACGCCATTGCCAGGCGTTTACTGTAGCGTGACATACGCTACTTGGAAATGCGCATCTTCAAATACGCATTTGAAAGTAGCGTATCCTCTGTCCTCTTCATTTGCGGAGAAACGAGACACAGCTCATGTCGGCGACATGCCGGCGACTTCTTTCTTTTTCGTCGTTCACCCCTTTCCATAGTTTTCCAGTGACATTCTACACATCAATCAAATCGCCTTCCTCTCCTCTACAATCTTATACCAATTTTATTCTATTTGTAATGTCGAAAATCGAGATCTCACGACTTCTATTCAAAATCGTGATTCCGATCATCGTTTTTCTATTTATCCGTTCACCTCCCTCCCCTACTTTTTCAGGAATATTCTACATACCATTGGAATCGACTCTTCGTTATCTACACGTCCATACCAGTTTAATAACATTTTATGTATTGAAATTGAAACCCCTAAATTTCTCCGTCGCCGGCGATGGAGCTGCTACAGTGATGGAGGATACGCCAGTTGCAAAGGCATACCCCGTGGGTAGTGCGGGCCAAACTTTTGAAAACAGCCATTTTGGGTCATGGGTACCCCATTTTGAGGTATTTTGGTCATTATCTCATTTTTTAATTTATTGGTCGAAAAATAATAATTGATTGGTTGATAATCGAATTAATAATAATCAAATTAATTATTAATGACTGTGCATCTCCAACCATAAATAACCCTTAGCTAAAAAAGGACGTAAACTGTCATAAATAATTTTTTAGAAAAGATGAAAAATTTTCATCTCCGATTAATGTTATTTATAATTTTAGATAACCGTTTCATATTGGTTATATTTGTCGAACCTTTAAAGATATGTAATGAAATTTCACATCATCTATTAACATATTTTTAAAATAGAACCAATCAATATAGTCAACTTCATTGAAATACAATACCTTATAAATTCAATAAATTATACATAATTAATATTTTATATCATTTTATTTCATCATTTTAGCCCAGACGTACCAGATGTTTTTATATCAATATCAGTTCTGTAATTTCTTCTAACTTGTTGTTTTTACCAGCTGGAAACAAGGCGGGCTATATTTTCTCCAAAGTGGTCCCACCATGTAAGTCCCTCGCGTGTCAACTCCTGAGCGTTTTAGATGATAATAAATCGCCTAATTTTCAGTTCAAGACACCATAATACATCATTACCAGTCTTAATCACCTCCATTTTCATACCTTTAAAAATGGTTACAAAAATTAATTTCAACTTGCAAACAACCATCCGGTAAATTACTAAATTCATTAACAATCCCATCGTACAATGACTAATCTACCCTCGATAACAAATTAATTCTCATGTACTAATCATGCTAACCCTATCTTGATTATACCGTGGTCCCTATAAGTCGTCTAAAATTATAAATAAAATATCACTACCTGCAACCAACAACATTTTTCATCTCCAACCCCTGTTCTTTTTCTCCTTACTACAGTGTTGAGTTGTTCTCTACGAGAATAAAATTTTACTAGCTATATTTTAATTTTTATGAATATTTTAATGGAGAGTACGGATTCGTCGACAGCATCGCGTAAGCAACAGCCTCAGCTGCCACCAGGGTTTCGGTTTCACCCGACCGATGAAGAGCTGGTAGTTCATTATCTCAAGAATAAGATTGATGCTGCTCCTCTTCCGGTGGCCATCATTTCCGAAATCGAGCTCTATAAATTTGATCCTTGGGAACTCCCTGGTAATATTAATTTATTAAATTACCGATCCATTTTTTACAATCAAATTTACTTGATAATCGGACGGATTATAAGTTGGTCCGTAAGCAGGCCTTAACTAATTCATAAGTTGCTACGACGACCAACTTACATACGTATCGTGTACTTGCATAATATATGTGTTAGTTTTAGACATGGTGATGACTAGTACTATTTACATGAATAGTTAACTTTTTGAAACGAAAAAATATGAATATTTTGTTGTTTGATCAGCTAAGGCATGTTTTGGTGAACAAGAATGGTACTTCTTTAGTCCGAGAGACAGGAAGTACCCCAACGGGGCAAGGCCGAACCGAGCGGCCACGTCGGGTTACTGGAAGGCTACCGGAACCGATAAGCCAGTGTTAAGCGGCAGTGGAAGTCAGAAAGTAGGTGTTAAGAAGGCACTTGTGTTTTATGGAGGAAAGCCACCCAAAGGGATCAAAACTAATTGGGTGATGCATGAATATCGACTCATTCCTGATCATACCAAGTCCAAGCCTCCTGATCATTCTGATCTTTTAGCCAATAAAAAGGGATCCTTAAGGGTAATTTAATTCAATTATTATTATTATATATACTGTAGTTTAAATTTCTGTTAATAAATTATTTGAGTTTAAATTGGGTTTTGATTTGTGTTGTGTAGCTTGATGACTGGGTTCTGTGTAGAATTTACAAGAAGAAGAACACTCCTCAAAGGCCAATATTTGATGATCATGAAAGTTGTGAGTCTATGAATGAAATGATGTTACCATCATACGGGCAATTACAGAGTCCTAATAAATTGTCATCACTAGGGCTTAAAGCATCATCAACATCCAACACCTACGGTTCATTTCTCGAAAATGACCACAATATGTTCGAAGGGATGGTAACCGATGGTACTAACATTCAAGGCTCCTTACTTAACAATTCGGTTTCTTCATTTCCTTCAACCACAGCCAATCTCCTCTCCTTGAAACCTAGCTTTCCAACTTCAAATATGTACTGGAACAACGAAGAGGACACGACGAATACGAGTGGAGCAGGTACTAATTGTTCTACGAGCTCAAGCAAGAGATTCGTTACGGAGAGAGGAGATCATGAAAATGTGTCTTTTCCGAGTTTGTTAATTCAGTTTCCGCAAAATTCTCAGGCATCAATACATGAACAGGCTCAGACACTTGGAGGACACCAGGCACATCATGAGCCGCAAAGTGCCATCAATTGGTACTCTCATATATAAATATCCACGCGATTTAATTTAGCGAGTATAGAAGCAAGTATATATACAGTACTGTTTATGATTTGTATATGCATTTATATATATATATATATAGATTTCTATTGCTTCTAATATAAATTCGACGATCATAACATATATATTCGATCGAGATATTATAATATTTGTTATGCGCGCTGTATTGAGATTTTGTCAACTGGCCAGTACGTACTGAAAGTGAAGGGTTTTGTTAGCTAGCTTGCCTCTATTTTTGGTTGCCTCTAGCAAGTTACTTATTACACTGACCGGCTCTATTAATTGTTGGCCAAGCGACGTTATACAGATCGAGCTGGACGTACTGAAAGTTGTAATTTATAATATAGTTCCGGTTGTGTATATATAGCCGTATATAGGCTGATAAAATTCACAAATTTTTGTTGTTGACATACTACCCAAACTAGAAGTTACATTCGTCATAATATTTGCGATGGCTTTAATTATTGTCATTTAAAGTATTGCATGGCAGAACCCTACCTACGTTATCGTTCTCTTTAAGGTACTTCGCTAGATCGTTTTAATTTCGACTCTGCAACTGTTGAACAAATTATCAGATCATACATGTGTCTGTGTATCCACTATAACGGAGTAATATGCAAAGAATATGGCTTAATGACCTTTTGGCCCTTCAAGTATGCGCAGTTATATCCATAAAGTCCCAAGATTTAAAGTCGTTCCTTTTTTGCCCCTCCAACTTCAGAAATATACCTTTTAGCCACTTTACCGTCGTCTTTTTGACACAAAACCGTCGCCTTTTAAAGGCCAAAGGCGACGGTTTGTGGCTAAAAGGTACATTTTGGAAGTTAAAGGGGCGAAAAGGAACGACTTTAAACCTTAGAGCTTTATGGGTATAACTGCGCAAACTTGAAGGGCCAAAAGGTCATTAAGTCAAAGAATATTAAACTGAAAAACACTTGATACGCTGTCGATTTGTCAATTTTATCACTTTTCTCGATCAGATTGCACTGTAAAAATCCTTCCCGAATAAGGATCGGCGGTCAACAAGGCGTTCAGAAGACTATCTGTATTTCAGTTTCATCGTATTCATACGTTGTTACTCATATTCTAGAGATTACATGCATGTACGGTTGGATGTGTTACACTGATATTGCCTATTTTGGATTGAATCGATTAATTCGCAAAAAAAAATATATTTGAGCTCCAGTCCTTGTTCATAATAATTCTGAATACCCCTATGCCTGTACAACAAATGAAATTATTAACTTTTATTTACTTTTTACTCAACACTCAACAGTCGCTATTGATTGTTGAGACGGAACCAGAAAAAATAGATTGGAAGGGCAAAATTTTGAAGACAAAAGTACAATTGACATTTTAGGTTTTCACGAACATTATATGAATTTATGTGTGTGAAAATCAAAAGTATATAAAATTTATGAATATATTTGGAATGAATAATGTTAGGGGTACCAAAATTAGTTCCCAAAATTTTCCTCAAATATACATGGCAAATTCTGATTCGTTGTAATAATTAATGGGCCCCTTGTATTCACACCAACAAAACAAATAAAAAAAATCCATACTACCACATCAACCATGCCATGTCATTTGGTAACAATTTTTGGTACTTAATTTTGGTGTCTCTAGCAATACTCATTTGGAATATATTAGGGGAACCATCAAGAATTATTAGTTTTTGGGGTGATCAAATATAACCAAAATTTATACACAAAATTGAAGAAAACTAAGTTCTTCGAGAAGGTTTTGGAAGGACCATCCGTTCCAGTACCGAGTATAGTAGAAAACTAGCAATGAGATTAAATTTTCCAGCTCGTTGCACGTGTACGTATCATGTATGAGAGGAAAATTATAATGAGACCAAAAAAACTAAGTGAAAATTAGCCACAAGATTAAAGATGAAAGCAACCGTCATAAAGAAAGTTATCTTGATCAAGAGTTGAGGTCATATGAAATCGATCCTTCAACATCGTTGTTGCAGAAAAAGAAATTGTGAGGAGCATTTGTAATATGAAAGGAGAAAAGACACCACCGTACTCCAATTTGTCAAACGTTATTTTCTGAAAAGTCTTTATTTTTTGAAAATGTTTACCACCTCAGATAATGTCCAATCAAATTAGGGCATATTTGACTGAATTTGCTTTAGAAACTAAGATTAATTTATACAGTAATTTATAACTTAAAAACTAGATTCATGAAAATGTTTAGATCGTTAACAGGAACCCGAATCGAAAATGGGAATGAAGATTAATAAAAACAAAAATGATATAGTATCTTAAGGAGGAAAGAGGTATTGATTCATCCATCTAATCATCAAATTATGAATTCAGTTAAATATCAATCCATAGGTTTGAGGTTTCGATTTTTGTTTATTTTAAAAAAAAAGTTTTGATTTTTGTTAATCAAACTCATTAATCTCAAACAAAAAAATTAAGTTCAATATAATTATTTTAAAAAATTATACTTAAAAAAATCAAAAAAGTAATTAAGTTAATTAATCTCAAACAAATTATTTAAGTATAATTTCAATATTATTTAAGTTAAGTTCATAAAAAAATTAACGGCATAAGGAAAAAAAAGTAACTGAAAAATGTGTCAAAAAATCAAAAAAGTATAATTTCAATATTATTTAAGTATAATTCTAAGTTAAGTTCATAAAAAATCAAAAAAGTAATGAAGTATAATTATAATTATACTTAAAATTATAATTAAGTTAATTAATCTCAAACAAATTATTTAAATATAATCTCAATATTATTTAAGTTAAGTTCATAAAAAAAAAATAACGGCATAAGGAAAAAAAGTAACTGAAAAATGTGTCAAATTATAATTATTTTTGCTAGTAATTTAAGACAAACATTTCACACTTTAAGTTGAATTCAAGTTCTCAAAAGAAAATTATAAATACCTCCTATGCTTTTTCGTGCCGTTTCCTTTCATTTCACCGGGTTCGTATTTACTAACTTATTCAGTGCCATGTACGACTTGTTTTATAAATATTTTTAAAAATTATTTAAAATTATTTATTTTTGAGAAAAATGTAGAATAATATTTAAAAATGTATATAATGATTTATAAATATTATGTATTAGTTTTTTTATCAGACTAAATTTCTTTTTAAGTTTTTTCATGCATGAAAATTGCAAAGTAATGTTGTAAACCCCACAAAGATACTTATTTTGTTAACATTATTTTCATTATTTTAGTTGTTGTTATATATTTCCTTATAATTTCTTATCTTTCTAGTTTTAAATTTAATAAATTTATATGTTTTAAAAAAAATTCACTCGATAACTTTATATACTATATATTATTAATTTTGATTTTTATTTGAAATTTTTTTAAATACTATTATAAATTACATTCACAATTTTTTCAATAAGTTGTATAATTTTAACAATTTCTTTTTGAATTTCTACTTAATATTGTTTTTTGGAAAATATACTTACTAATAATATTTCTCAGAAAACAAAAATTTCCCGCCAATTATACCAATTATCTATAGAATATAATGACCTAAGTGCATGAATAAAATATTGAGCAAAACAACACGTTTTACCTTTTTTTTAGAAAATAATTTTTAATTAAACGAAACAAATCATACATATTTAAGATCAAATATCATATTTTGCAATAAAAAATGTCATCTCACATGAAATAAATTCACATTTTTATGGAACATAATACAACATAACACCAAAAAATTCATACAAACAGGTTCTTATTTCGATATCATCACGCAACTCGAGGCTAGAGCGATGAGCAATCAATCAAATCAAATTTGAAATTCATTATTTTCAATATTTAAAATATCTTTTGTCAGCACTTTTCCCTTTTTGGTAGTGAGAACAAAAATTAAGTTCAAATCATTACTAGCTTAATTTGGGAATTGACATTTGACATACGTATTTTTCCATATACATCTGAATTTATAACAATAGCTTTAATTTCTAATCACCAGTTTACCACCCATATACGAAGAGGGGGAAACGTATACGCTTTTTTGTACTTAATATACATGCGCAAGTGTTGGTATACATGATGATAACCTTTTTTAAAAGGGTCCCGGTGGTGCAGACGTATGCTAGGTGTATGCTGTGTAACACGTACTGCAGAAACTTTCCGCGGTACATATATTGGTGTGAAAACAGGGGGGCATTTTCTGCGGTACGGGGCACGTACCGCGGAAACTTTCCGCGGTACGGTGGAATATTTTTTTTAAACCCCAGCCGTTGGATCATTGGGAAACCGTATGATCAGTAACAGTACTTTGCATACGTATGTACTGGACCATTTGCCTTTTTAAAAATGACTAATATGTAATTGTGGTTATTAGTCATGTCAATGAATTATTTGTTATTTCAAATTAAGCTAGAGTAAAGTATATAAATAAACGGTTAAATTGAACATATATATGTGAAAGTACTTCAATCCGGAATTCTCATTCAGAAATTTATAATTTAGGAAATGGGGCGGAAGATTCGAACTCATTATAAGTTATCAAATTGTTATGCCATAATTTTGGCATGTCTAATAATCTCCCAAATTTCTAATAATATTAATTATTAATTCAGATTAATAATTATTGCTTAACCACTAAGTTTTATCCTCTCTCTGAAATGAGGAAAAAATCAATCTCAATCAATCAATAACGGAAAATTATCTCCAAACGATATTCTTCAAATCAGGAAGATATCACAACGATAAGATTAAATCAGATAAAATCAGTAATCACCCAGATTAACGTAACTTATCCCTTAAGTCTCTCGGGATAAGCCCAATTAATTCATAGAACTGCGTGGGGCTTGATCCTATATAAACATATAGGTACGCAGGCATCTTGGGACGATATGGAATCTGATACACGAGACAAATCGAGACACCTGCCAAGTCCAGCCCCCTCTTTTTTCATAAACCCCTAATTCCCCTAAAACAACCACAAAAACATTCAATTCGCTCTACTATTCCAGCAAACCTCCGATTTCGTGTTGTTACGAAATTCCTCCAACAACATTTGGCGCTAGAAGGAGGGGTAATTTATTATTCAAGGAGGACGAATAATTTAATCACAATTCGGGGGGATTTTGCGTTTTTTGCATACACCAAAAATCGGCAGGTGACAAAAAATATGGCAGGTTTTGGAGCAAAAATTTTGATACGAGGACCCGCAAGTTTTATGATCGGAAAATAAAAAAAAAAGCGAAGGAAGACTATAATCGGTGGCAAGCCAAGTAATAGTAGCAGAAGTACGAAGGTTAGTTAAAAATAAGAACAAGCCAAGTAATTATTATGGGACCCAGTGATGTACATACAAAGACAAAAAATGGAGAAAGAACGAAGGCCTGTCCACGCGCGGCATAGCAAAGGAACGGTGGAGCCCGAAGCCAGAAAAATAAAGAAAATATTAGAAAAAAAATACTCCAAAATTACTACAGAAGTTAACGCAAGCATGGCCTACATACATGGATGGATGGAGTCATGGAGTTAAAAACAACTCGGATAAAAAGAAATTGAAGCAACCAAAGAGAGGCGCACGATCAAGAAGAAAAAAAAGAAGTCGAAGATGGACTAGTTAGTGTGACCAGCAGACACAGTAAAAAATAAAAGAACTACACGCATGAACGAGGCCAACAACGGGAAAAATGGAAGCACCAGAGAAATTCACAAATCGGCAAGAATGAAAATAAAGATAAGACTTCAATCTTTTAAATTTATTTTCTGCAAATTAATTATATCTTGCCATGCATGCGTGATATCATGTTTTAATATTTTTTCAGAAAAAATATTAATTATTCCGAAAATTCATGCGAGCAATATATTTTTATGCTTGTAAAATTATTGCGATTTAGAAAATATCGTACGTGATATTTATGCTGATAAATTGTGCCCATTTATGATTTTATGAATTGTGGATTTATTTTACAATCTCGTACGAGCTGCATTATTCTCAAGAAAGGAAAAAAATACATATATGAAACGCATAATTTTGTAAAAGATTTTCTACAAAAAGGAGCATTATTTTCGAAGAAAATAAATATCGCGACACTCTTAAAAACCCATATTTATTATTGCGTATGGATTTGTAAAAGATTTTTCATATATCGTCGCGATAGTACATATATGTCAAAAATATTTTCAAACTTGCGAACTAAATTGTCAAGTAGGGTAGCCTGGACAAGCTATAAATCTCGCAATGCAACATGCTTAGTAAAGTGCAGCACCCTCTGGATTATTGAAGGCCCATAAGATATCGCTATATCGAATGGGTGGAGGCATCCCTATGCAAACTATCTTTATTGAAGGCCCATGACCAGATCTTGAGCTCAAGGTCGCATGGGTGGGAAGGCATCCCTATGCAAAATATCTTTCAGACATGCACAGCCAGTGCGCGTGCAAAGTTTACCAGAAACTTCACCAGAGTTACATCTACATCTCCTACTGAAGACCTCGCCAGACACATCCTTATGTGGTTGCATCAGACACTTGAAAATCGTGTATGCCAATTCGGGATATATACAAGTGCCAAGGTCCTAACTAGACAACAAGGATCGCAAAAGATTTCAAAAATATTATTTATGCTCGCACATTTGAAAACCTTGGCAAAAAATATATCTTATAGTGGTCATCGCATTCTATCACATTTGCATCCGCATACGCCTAACGAGCACAGTGATGCTCGAAGTGTTTTTCTAATCATCTATTTTCAGTTTTTTCAGCGACTCAAGAAATTTGGAAGCTTGAAGAATTCTTAGTTCTCCACTGCAGCAAGCTACACTGAAGAACTGGGGGCTAGTTGTTATGCCATAATTTTGGCATGTCTAATAATCTCCCAAATTTCTAATAATATTAATTATTAATTCAGATTAATAATTATTGCTTAACCACTAAGTTTTATCCTCTCTCTGAAATGAGGAAAGAATCAATCTCAATCAATCAATAACGGAAAATTATCTCCAAACGATATTCTTCAAATCAGGAAGATATCACAACGATAAGATTAAATCAGATAAAATCAGTAATCACCCAGATTAACGTAACTTATCCCTTAAGTCTCTCGGGATAAGCCCAATTAATTCATAGAACTGCGTGGGGCTTGATCCTATATAAACATATAGGTACGCAGGCATCTTGGGACGATATGGAATCCGATACACGAGACAAATCGAGACACCTGCCAAGTCCAGCCCCCTCTTTTTTCATAAACCCCTAATTCCCCTAAAACAACCACAAAAACATTCAATTCGCTCTACTATTCCAGCAAACCTCCGATTTCGTGTTGTTACGAAATTCCTCCAACAACACAAATTATTTAAGATTGTTACATATTTAAAAATTTTAGGTTTATAACTTTTTACATTGGAAAACTTTCCATTTCAAAAAAAAAACATTGGAAAACTTTAATATTTACTATTTTTACCAAGAGACATAGAAATTATCATAATCACAAAGGATCATCCATATTAACCGATAAAAAATTAAAAAAACATGCACTTAAATACATGTCTACAAATACAATAAATAATAAAGTTAAAAGTATACGTTTGATAATTTGGACTAAATCAATTCTCTCTAACATTTTAGACCATTAAATATTAAAAATGAAGTATTCTAGTCATTGTTTTTGTAACATCTACAAAACTATAGACGAAACAAATAATGTAAATCACTTTTCTTTAAATTATAATAATAAATTTGTCAAAGGTACTTGAGAAGAAAGCATAATTTAATTAAGGATTTTAAAAAAAAAGTATTAAGTCGAAGAATGAAATTTAGAAATTGACATTTGTAAACTCATTTTTTTATTGTCAGGAAATTAAAAAAAATCTATGCTCTAAATGAAAGAAGTTAATATTTTTCCAAAAAAAATACTCCCTCCGTCCCATTGAATACTTAACGTTTGCGGACCAATTTTCAACACAGATTTTAAGGTACATTTTACGTATAGTTCTATAACTTATTTTTGATATTTTCTTTTTTTTATAAAAAAAACAATCCTATTTTTATACAAAAAAAAATATCAAAAATAAGTTATAAAATTATCCTTAAAATACATCTTAAAATTCGTATCAGATACACTAAGAAATGGGTGGGACGGATGGAGTAGATCATCTAGCACAGTCCTTTCCCCCCTCAACTCTCTAAAAACTATAACATCTTTAGTTTTAGGAGCTGTCATCAACTCATAACTCATAAGCCCCTCTTTAATATTTTCTTCACGTTTCTATTTTCAATTCAATAAATCTTTTTTTAATTATTAGTTTTAATAATAAATCATTTTTGAGAATTTACAGCCCGAAATATCTGTAGGCGATAAGGACCGACCAAAAATTCATTTTCAGGTCAAATACGCATATTCAACATATGTGTTCTTTAGTTTTTTTTAAAAAAAAATGATATACGCATCACTAAAATGCGTACATAATGTAAAAAACAACCCCCGTTTCTTTTGGCTCCGTAGGGAAAATTTCTAAAGTACACGCATTACTATAATGTGTAGATCAAATTTTTTTTTAAAAAAAAATCTAAACTGTACACATATTGATTATGCGTGGCTAACTTTTTTTAAAAAAGAAATATAAATAACACGTATGTTGGACATGCGTGTTCCATGAACAACAACAAAAAAATTATGAAGACAACGTATATTTACCATGCGTGGCCTGCTAGTAAAGAAAAATAATAAAGATTACGTGTTGAGTATTGAATACAGTAAAAGAATACAGAGGGGGGTGAATGGATTCTTGAACTTTTTTTTGGCTCGAGTCTATGTAGCAGATAAGTGTTTGTGTGTGCAAAGGTGTAGGTGCGGATAAAGAACAACACAAGACAAAATATCACTTTAATCTAATGTATTATTAGATAAAGGTTGCTACAATTTGTGAATACAAATGATAGTATTCTCAGCTTCGTTTTTCTCAGAGAGATATAGCTTACAGTGTCTGAAAAACTTGACTCACAAAGTTATTCGAGTGTTTAACTAAGAAAGTGAGGCTGTATCCTTATAGAACATGGATACAACCTACTTACTACAAATAGGGTAGCTAAACAAATTACTTTCTAGTCTGTCTATCCTTTTTGAGTAAGTGTCCAAACGGTTACAGATTTGACTTTGCAAAGCCTGTTCAGATCCACTTCTTTAACCCTTTGTCTCTTCTATATCTCTCCAAGCTTCCTTGTAGAATTTTCAGAGCACGTTACAGATTGTGGTCCATAAAGTGCATTGGCTTGTTGCAGGTTTCAGACTTGTACAATTTCTTCAGTATTTTGTCTCCAAGAATGTATTCGAGAAGTGACTAAGTAAGTGATTCGAGAACTAGAATTGACTTGATCGATAACTCTGAGTTCTCGAATACTGTTATATTGACATAATGAACCATTTCTCGAATAGCTCTTTACTCTGGGAATCCTTGAGTTCTCGAATAGAGCATTGTGACTTGTCGAATCCCTGAGATCTCGAATAGCTTTCTGAGTCCTTGAGATATCGAATGGAATTTTGACTTGTTGACTCTTTGAGAACTCGAATACCACTTTGACTTGTTGACTTCTTGAGTTCTCGAATAGAGTAGTAGACATATCGAATCTCTGAGATATCGAATGAGATATCGAACAGTGTATTCAGAGATATCGAATAGTGTCTTGAGATATCGAATCCCTGACTTCTCGAATGCTAGACTTCTCGAATAGACAAATATACTTCTCGAATTGGTACTTAGGCAAATTCTTCATTTCTTCAAATCCCAACTGTGATTATTTGACAGTCTTTATCTTCTTCCTCGAGGCATGAACCTTGGAACTTCTTTCAAGCATTATTCTTGACTATATAAGTACAGTTACACAACTAGGATTTGGTGCCTATTACAAGTACAGAACAAATAGAAACTCTACAACTAGAGGTTCCCTCAGTTAAGAGGTCATGTAGGTAATGCAGAGCATTACAAACAATTAGGCTTGTTATTAGATGTATACAGGCATGCCTCTGTGACTAACAATCTCCCCCAAATTATGAGTAAGACCCTTAGTCACAATTTCATGTCTGATAACAAGCCTAACATACATAAGGATAAATCTTGACAAGTACATGTATGAAATTGATTGAATATCATTACAAAGGAAGCATTCTTACAGTTATGAAGAGATACTAGCCATTTTCCTTTGATTCTCCTCCTTGAGATTTGGCTTGTAGATCCTCCTTTTCTTTTTCTTCCTTGGCTTTCTTTGCATCACCCATTGCCTGGATGATGTCTTCCATGGCAGTGAGTTCTTCAATGAGAGGTGAGCCAGATAGGTCTCTAATGACTTCATTCAGTTTGGCTTTAGAGTAAGAGCTAATGTAATCCATTCTAATCTTCACATTTCTGCCATATTTCATGTAATCCACAATGTAAGGATTATACTTGACTCTGCATAACCCTTTAGCTCTCAATTCTTCAGCTTTGGCTTCTAGAGCAGCCAACTCTTCTTCTCTCTTTATCTTCAAGGCTTCATTCTTCTTTCTCAACTCTTCCTCATGATCTCTTTTCATCTTGATAAAATGGGCTATCTCAATTTTCCACCTTCTCTTCTTTACATTCTCAAGGTTGAGTAGCACCATTATTCTTTGTAGATCATGTAACTTGCCCCAGTGTTCACACATGCCTTGCTTGAATCTCTTGAGTCTCCCATCAGTGTATTTGAACTCCAGACAGTCATCAACTATAGCTACATGATAGATTCTCTGAGCCAGTTGATATGCTATTTCATCTTCATCATAGTCTATGTTGAGACAGGGCAAGTCTAGTCCAGGAATGATTGTAAGTGCCTGAGATGTAGATGTCTTCACCTTTCTTGCCCTTCTGGATGACATCTTCCATTTCAGCTTCTTTCTTTTGTTGCTTGAGAAAAATTTAAGACCTTTGTCTTTGGACCATTGTAGTATACCATTAGCAGTATGCTTTTTGATATACATAAGTGGTTTCTTGATTAGCATCTCCTTTTCTTGAGTTGGCAAAGCAGTTCTTGGTTGACCACCCTCATTTATTGTAATGCCTTTCTCCTTAGGTTTCTCCCCCTTAGATTTTGAGTTCCTTAATGTCCTCTTCTCCCCCTTAGGCTTGTTGTCAGGCACAGAGGCTGTAGAAGTGACCTTTGGGTTGGAAGAATCTTCAGGTAGAGGGAGTCCCATATGCTTCATTATGGTAGAAAGCATATGTTGTTGGTTGAGAAGAACATCAGCATTGGCAGTGGCTTGAATGTCCAACTTTTCATTGAGAGCAGCAACAGTGTCTGTTAACTGAGCATTGGATGTCTTGAGATTGACCACCTCCTTTTCCAGAGTATCCACCTTGGTGAATAACTCAGTGGCCTTGAAACCAGAGATAGATTGTTCCTTGAGTCTTTGTACTTCATATTTGGTCATGTCATGCACAGGGACCTCAGTTACCAGCTTATCCCCATATTGATTAGCAAAAAGAGTCCTGGCCATGGCATTAGCTTTAGTTGTCTGATTAGATAGGCTCTGAACATAAGTTGCTAGGTGGCTGACTATTCCATGAAGCAAAGCCAAACCATTGTCCATCTTGGTGCAGGAAGATTTGCATTCCTGAATGGTTTTGAGGACAGGATCTAAAGATGGAAATTTGACAGCAAATTCCCTTTGAATTGCACTTACTTCCTTGGCTGTTGTATCACATACTTTATTGACTTCTGTTTTAACTCCCTTTCCAAGGTAGTAAGCAGCCTTGAGGAAGCCTTTGTAAGAATCATTCATGGCCTCATACACTTCACCAGGGGTCAGAGATTTGGCATTGGAACCTAGTGAAGTGATGTATTCCTCCCTGAGATATTGAAGTGCTTCATCAAGAGTAATATCATATTTTCCTTGTAACCAGGCATCTACATTTCCATCTCTCTCAGCATCATCAACTATCTTTGTCTTCTGCATCTCCACATCATCCCTATGGCATAGCAGAATGGCCTCATAGTCTAGGTTAGGGATGTTGGAGGTGACCAAGTGTTGAGCAATCTTGACAAACTCAGGAATCTAATCCACAACTAAGCTTTGAAGTGCTTCAACCGTCAATTGTGGTGGAACAGACCCTGATCCTGAAGCACTGTCATGTTGCACAGGCTTCAGCCATTGTGACAGGAAGTCAGAGCTAGAGCTAGGCAAGCTAGACTCCTCAGTTACAGATGCAACTTCTGTAACCGGATGGATTGACTCTACTACTAATGTCTCCACAGAAGTGAGATGAGTTACACCAGCAGTTGATACAGGCACAGAGTCTCTAGTGAAAACTAGTGGTGTTGGGTTCCGAGGCATAAAACGCAGCGGAATAACGTAAATATAACAAAAATTTCAAAACCCAAATGCAGGATCCATGTATAATTATGGACAGATTATGGAGATAACGAATCGTACCTTTCAATAAAATTACTTTCACGAACTCAACGGAGATCCTAGCTTTCACGACTTGTGTCTACCTCTCGGAAAACACCTCTATGGTATCCACACGAGCACCTTCAAGAACGACTTACAAACTTGACTTCGGAACGGACGTACTAGCCTCCCTCTTGATGATTCGTTTTTCTGCCTTTTTCTTGCTGCCTCTCTCTAGGGTTTTTCAAAAAAACGTAAAATCCTCTTAACCTATCATTATCTATTTATAATGACTGGTTAAAAGGCCCTAACAGCAAAAGCCCAACCTGATTAGGTTTAGGATTAAATAATAAAACGAAAATCTATTATTTAATTAATAACTAAGTCACACTTAATTATTATGTGCAAAAATACTCCTCTAATTCAAATTTATATTATTTCAATTAATTAAGTCTCATTAATTAATATAATAAAATTCAAATAATCATCAATTAATTTAAATCCATAATTTAAATTAATTGTTCCTTTAAGTGCTCAATGTGTGCGACCCTATAGGCTATTATTTAATTGGCAATAATTTTATTCTCCAATAAAATTATAAACAATGAGCGGTATCTAGTAATACATCATTGCTACCCAATTAAACAATAATTAAATCGTGATTCGATAAAACCTTTCGTGATTAATGTTTCCGTGTAATATAATCCCTTTAACCAAATATTATAGATTAAACTCGAGGCATGCCTTTAGTCATCCTCTTCAACATTTAATCCGAATTTACTTGATCAATGAGTAGACTATTAAAAACAAATCATTATTTGAGCACGGCCATGCATTTTATAGTCTCACTCAATCAAGAGGCCAATAATATCTCTCCTAATTATAGGAGGGTTAAATCCTTTATCTATCATTCATATTTCTCATATGACTCATGATATACCCGATATCCACTTTTATCATCACCCGGTCAAAGGTAACTTTTAATGTTGTCAAAGTATATTAATCCTCGTATAGAAATATAATGATCTCAAGTCAAAGGATCATTACACCATTACCACTGTGAGTTATTCTTATGACTTTATTAAACATGAAGAATCTCACTGTGAGTCTGTCCAGTACCATGTACTCCTACATGTACCTATGTATTGACTTTAGTATCTCCATACTTATAACCAATGAGATGTGGTTATCTGTCAAACAACATACTAGTCTATTTATGTATTATTATTGTCCTATATAATAATAATCGACTAGGGACCTTTAAGAATATGATATATTATATAATCTCAAGTTCAAGTCATGTACTTAAACTATACAATGTGTATCATGATTCTAAGGACATTTATTATGCTAACAAATATATCATAGTAATTAAAGTCATAATAAATACGTTTATTTAATAATCAAATGACATAAAGGTTTGTTCAAGAAACAATGTATTGCCTCTAGGGCACCTACACTAACAAGTGGAACCTCTTTGTTTGTGATGGTGTCATTAGGAGATGCCCCAGCATGCATTCCCTCACCTTCTAAATGTGGGTCCTGGGTGGTGAGCAAGGTGTCATGCACCAAGTCACTTGAATTCATTGGCTCATCAAAAGAAAAGAATTCTTGATGATCAATCCCTTGCTCCTCAATTGCTTGAGTTGCAGGCTGCAAAGAAATTTGAGTGGTAGATTCTGGAAGAGAAGTGTCATTTAGATTAAAGTTTGGCAACTCCCCCTGAGAGATAGAGGGAGTTTCAATTGTGATGTGCTCTCCACTCAGTGTTATGCCAGCCTTATCACTCCCATGTGCTGACTCTGTACAAATAGGTGCATTGGGGAGGATGCTTGATTCTATAGATGCACCCTGTTGAGAGGAGACATCTAGTGAACTGTGTGCCCCTGATTTTACAACTTCAGCCATTTATGTGACTGAAGAGGTGGTCTTAGTTTTCTTCTTCTTCTTTGGCCTTAGTAAGGGTGACTCTGGTTCCTCACTTTCTAGACCTAGTTCAACAGTTAATGCTGCTTCAGATAGAATATTTAAGGGTGCAGACATTACTTCCTTTCTCTTCTTTTTACTAACATCACCCTTTTGAGAGGATGATGCAGTTGGCTCAGTGTTTGGTAGAGTGTTTGGTTGAGAGGGTTGGTTAGCTTGCCCTGGGTTAGCATTTTGTTCTACTTGCTTGGGCTTAGCTAACTCAGACTTAGAGGCAAATATTGGCATGTTGTGGGGGTAAGTTCTAAACAAACTCTCCATATGGGGAGTTATGTTAAGTCTTACATCCACATCATTCCTAGTCTCCAAATTACCAAAAATGAGTTTGGTCATGGATTTAGGATAGCCTATTCTATTTTTATCTATCCCAGGCAGTTCATTCAATTGAGCATTTTTAAAATTAAGAACAGATTGAATAAAGCGAGGGAAGAAAATGTCAGTACCTCTCTTGGTTGTGTTCTACCAAGTCTCCCATACAGCTCTTGTAGGATGATTTGACCAACACCTATCTTCTTTCCATAGGCCAGTGCATAGCCAATTTGTTGTCCAGGTGCACTGATTTGATCAAAGCTTGATTTCCTTGCCGTGAAGACTTGAAGAAGAGTTGCAAACACATAGATCCACTCCTTTCTCAGATTCTTCCTGTTTAATTTTCCAAAATTAATCCCATCTGAGTAGTTGATGAACTCAAAGAATTCTTCTAACTCTGCATTCGCGGCCAGTATGTCATATGACTCTTGTTGTAGGCCCAGTGCTTGATTCATGTCTGCAGTGGTGATAGTGATTTCCTGGTCTTGAATCTTGCAGTAGATTATGTATGAAGTTATTGCGCTTTCCAGGGCTACAACTTCCACAATAGCAGTTCCCCAAAACTGTTCCAGAATGTCTAGATATGGTGTTGGGTTGGCAGAGAGTGCATCCTTGATGTATGACTCAGCCATCCACTTTACAAAGCACTTGAAGTTCACATTGGGTGCTTCAACATCACTGGTTGGGCGATAAAATTGGTGTTGAACTTCACTGTTGCCATTGATACAGAGAGAAAAGAAGAAAAAGTAAACGTTGAAGAAGAAATTTAGCTTTTGGCAGTTAGGGTTTTCAGAGGTTTTGGGAGTTTAGATGCTTGAGAAATCGAATGAAATGAATCGAATGGATGTAAAATGGTATAAGTATGAAGTACTTGAATTGTCGATTAGATGTATGTTTTGTATCGACAAGTCAGGCATTCGAGAAGTAGAAAACAACTATTCGATAACTCAAGAAAAGCTTATTCGATAACTCAAGCAGGTTGTAACTCACAGATGGCAGTTATCTAACTTAGAAATAAATCTAAATTAGGTAAAATATGTTTTTATGAGTAATTCTGAATTCTGAATAAAAATCCAAAATCGGTTAAAATTCAGCGAGAAATCAGCCTTTTCAAATGATTCGAGAACTCAAACATGCTATTCGAGAACTCTATCAATAGAGAACTGAAATACCTTATTCGAGAACTCACTCATGTCTCTGTTCGAGTTCTCTAAAAGACGATATTCGAGAACTCAAGAGTGTCCTGAATAGGCTTGTTAGAGAAGTCGACCACTAACACTGAAATGAACCATTCGAGAAGTCTGATTTATCGAACTATTCCTTTTACTCATAGAAACTCAATTTTCATTATCTTTTTAAAATTTACCAGCCATATTCATTCAAGAATATTCTAGCAAATTAAACATTGATTTTCTTAAAATTTCATAGAAATTTCAAGTTAACAAGAAAATATGATTTTCCAAATATGCAACAGATTTGAAATATTTATAAATCATATTTCAGCCAACACTTACTCCAAAAATATTGAGAATTTAGATAAAGTAAGTGTTTACTGCTGCAACAATCTAGATGCTGTATTCACCTAGCTAGAATCTGAAGAATTCAGCATTCCAATCTCACTAACCAACCTTGTGAAGGTGGCTTCATCTAATGGCTTAGTGAATATATCAGCTAGTTGTTTATCTGTAGAAACATAATGCAACTCAATGGTTCCATTAGTTGCATGTTCTCTTAAGAAATGATATCTGATGTCAATGTGCTTTGTCCTAGAATGATTGACAGGATTGGAAACTATAGAGATTGCACTTGTGTTGTCACACATGATTGGAATTCTTTCCAACACAAGTCCATAATCTCTAAGTTGATTTCTAATCCAAAGCACTTGAGCACAGCAACTTCCAGCAGATATGTATTCAGCCTCAGCTGTAGAAGTTGACACATATTGTTGTTTCTTGCTATACCAAGAGACTAACCTTTGTCCAAGAAACTGGCAGCTACCTGAGGTGCTTTTCCTATCCACTCTGCATCAAGCATAATCAGCATCAGAATAACCAGCCAGATTGAACCCTGTGTCCTTAGGATACCATAAACCCAAGGTTGGAGTGCCCTTCAGATATCTAAAGATCCTTTTTATAGCAACCAGATGTGATTCTTTTGGATTTGATTGAAACCTTGCACACAAGCATGTAGCAAACATGATGTCTGGCCTACTTGCAGTGAGGTAGAGTAGAGAACCAACCATGCCTCTGTAGACTGAGATATCTACTTTCTTGCCTTTAGCATCTTCATCCAATTTAGTGGCAGTGGCCATGGGTGTCTTTGCAGGTGAGCAATCTTCCAAGTTAAACTTCTTCAATAAATCCTTGATGTACTTGGTCTGACTGATAAAGATACCATCCTTCCTTTGACTGACTTGCAACCCAAGAAAGAATGTCAACTCTCCCATCATACTCATCTCATATCTGCTCTGGATGAATTTAGAAAATTTCTTACACAGCTTCTCATTTGTAGAACCAAAAATGATATCATTCACATAGATCTGAACTAGGATAAGATCATCACCATGCTTCTTGTAAAACAGTGTCTTGTCCAGTGTACCTCTAGTGAAATGATTTTCAAGAAGAAATTGTGATAAAGTATCATACCATGCCCTTGGAGCCTGCTTAAGTCCATACAGTGCCTTAAGCAGTCTGTAAACAAATACTGGAAAGTGTGGATCCTCAAAGCCAGGTGGTTGTTGCACATAAACTTCTTCCTCCAACTCTCCATTCAGAAATGCACTCTTGACATCCATTCGATACACTTTAAAGTTTGAATGAGCAGCAAATGCCAAGAATATTCTGATGGCTTCCAATCTAGCAACAGGGGCAAATGTCTCATCATAATCAATGCCTTCCTGTTGAGAGTATCCTTTTGTAACTAACCTTGCTTTGTTTCTTACTATTACACCAACTTCATCCATCTTATTCTTCAGAACCCATTTTGTTCCAACTTCCCATACTTTGTTCCTTTCAAATTGATTCAGCTCCTCTTGCATGGCAACAATCCAATCTGGATCCAACAGTGCATCATCAAGTTTCTTAGGCTCAACTTGAGATAGAAAACAGCCATAGAGGCACTCATTCTGAGTAGCTCTCCTAGTCCTCACTCCTGCATTAGGATCTCCAATGATTTGCTCTGCAGTGTGTGATCTATCCCATTTCCTTGAGTGCTCAGCCTGATTTCTCATTCTTGATGTTGCTTCATCTTCCAAATCATGATCATTCTCATTTCCTCCCCCTGTGAGATTGCTACTACTCACAGGTGTGCCTTGGATGCTTGTTTCTCCACTGTTGATTGGCACAAATTCTTCTCTTATGTCATCATTGACTTGAGCTTGTTGAACTTGAGTTTCAACTTCAGTTTCAAACTCTTCATCAGAATCATCTAGATTATCAAACCTTAATGGATCTTTATCTTCATCATTGGCTTCTTCTAGTCCAGGTAGTTTGCTGTCATCAAATGTCACATCTGTGCTTTCCATAATTTTCTTTTGACTGATGACATAAACTTTGTATGCAATTCTTTCCATAGAGTAGCCAAGAAGAATTCCTTCAAATGCTTTTGCATCAAACTTTCCAACATATTCAGAATTATCCTTCAATACAAAGCATTTGCTTCCAAAAGTATGAACATACTTTAGAGTGGGCTTCTTTCCAGTCATCAAGTTGTAAGGTGTCTTTCTAGTGTTTTTGTTGATGAGGGTTCTGTTCTGGATATAGCATGCAGTGCTTACAGCCTCGGCCCAAAAACATGTAGGCATGGTTGCATCAAGTAACATTGTTCTAGTAGCCTCAATTAGAGTTCTATTATTCCTCTCAACAACTCCATTTTGTTGTGGAGTCCTTGGAGCTGAGAATTGCTGAGAAATACCATTCTCTTTACAGAATGCTTCAAGTATGGCATTTCTGAACTCTGTTCCATTATCACTTCTCAGTGCAATCACACTTGCATTGTTGGCCTTTGCTTCCTTGTCAACTTTCTTTATATGCTCAATGATTACTTGTGGAGCCTCATCTTTTGATGCCAGAAATTCCACCCATGTATACCTTGTAAAGTCATCAACCATCACCAAGGCATACTTCTTTCTTCTTAGTGACATAATATTTACAGGCCCAAACAAATCCATATGAATGAGTTGTAGGGGCTTGGTTATTGATGTCACTGTCTTTGACTTGTGGCTTGATCTTTTCATCTTTCCTTTTTGACAAACCTCACACACTCCTTCTTGACAGAATTCAAGTGTGGGCATGCCTCTCACTAACTCTCTTTTGACTAGAGAATTAATGGCTTTGAAGTTCAGGTGTGATAGTTTCTTGTGCCATAGCCAACAATCTTCATTTGATGCTTTTGAGTAAAAGCAACAAATTTTGTCCTTGTTTGCAGAATCCATATTGGCTACAAACAGGCTTCCTTTCCTTACTCCAGATAGAGCAAAATCACCCGTCTTCTTGTGGGTGATCAAACATTCATCTTTGTCAAAATCCACCTTGAATCCTCTATCATTAAACTGACCAACACTTAGCAGATTATGCTTGAGTCCCTTGACCAGTGCTACATCTTCAATGATGACATTTCCAACTTTTAACTTGCCATATCCCAATGTGTTACCCATGCTGTCATCTCCAAAAGCAACCATTGGGCCAGCCTTTTCCTCATACTGTGATAGCAGGGCCATATCACCAGTCATATGATTTGAGCATCCACTGTCCAAAATCCACATTTTTCACTTTCTTTGCCCTGCAAACACAAAGGTATTACTTCTCCTTTGGTACCCAAACAAGTTTGGGTCCATGTGACTTAGAAACAGTTTTATCATAAACAACATGCTTGTCAACTTTCTTGGTGTTAGTCTTCTTGTCACTGTTAGAAGTCTTAGAGCCTGAGATTTCAGACTTAGGTGACTGAGGTACCTTCCTAGCTTTAGGAGGACTCGAAGACTTTGACCTGGTGTAGTGTGTGTGAGAATTGTGACTGATACAACCATCAATGAATTGCCTTCTCAAATTGAAACAACTAGTTATAACATTCATATTGCATGGCATACAGTCAAATTTATCACAAAATGGTGCATCTCTATGTCTTAGAGGCACAGAACAATCATAGAATGGTTTAGACACACTACCAGCAGGTTTCTTGCATGCATGAGTTAAATGATTGGTACTGAAACAGTTCTGACAAGTTTTCTTAGGGGCATTAGGCATATAAGCATAGTTGGTATCTTTGTTAATCCCTAACTTGCCATTTCTGTTCTGTTTCTTCTTAGTCACTTTCTTCTCTGATTCACTCTTCCCAGCTGAAACAAACTTAATAAACTTCTTGGGTCTTATCCTATCACCTACTGGCTCCTTGGTCTTTGACTTGACACTCTCACTCTTGGAAGATGCTTGTTGTTCATTGGATTGTGCCTCATCCTCATCATTCAACATTTGTTTGATGAGTAAGGCATCCTCATCAATTTCAAATGTTGATTCCTTAAAAATTGGATTTTCAGTCTTTTTCAAAATGTGAGGCATTTCCTCATGAACAACTGTGTCATCTTCAATGACAGCATAGCCTTTTCCCTGTTTAAGAGTGTCATAATCAAGTCCAATAGCAGCCTTGGGTTTTGCTTGAATTTTCTCACAGTAGGATTGCACTAGACCAGATGATTTCTTAAATGTTTTCAGTTTGAATTCATTTTCAGCTAATTCATCCCTAAGAGCCTTTTCCACTTGACTAGCACATAGAACCTTATTCTGCAGGTATTCAACCTCTTTCTTAAGGTTTTCTACTTGCATAGCAGTTAGCTCAAGTTCCTCATTCTTTTTGGTTAACATTTCATTTCTAGTAGACAGTTTAGCAATTTCTTCATTAGCAGCAATCATACTAGTATGAATATTAAACATCTCAACAGATAGTTGTTCAATCATGCATTTATACTCAGAAACAGACATATCTATAGTAGTGAGAGATGGTACCTGAGAGCTTGATGGAGATGTGTCATCCTTGGAGTTGGCCATCAAGGCATAGTTGCAAAATTCTTGTTCCTCTCCATCACTATCAGAATCATCCCAACACTTCCCTTCAGCAATGTAGGCCTTACCTTGTGTCTGCTTTTTCAGAAGGGCCTCATACTTAGCTTCAAGCTCAAGAAACTCTCTATCCTTCTTTTTAGGCTTTGTGCATTCACTGGCAAAATGCCCTAGGTCATTACATCTATAACACCTTACAGATGACCTATCCACATGGCTGGTTTTGAACTTATTCTTGTTTGGTTTCACAGGTGCCTTGCTCTTGTTGAATGAATGGTTTTGGGTTTTAGGTTTGAAGGGTTGGTTCCTCTTGAATCTGATGTTTGGGAATTTTCTGGCCATAAAAGCATATGAAGTGTTTTCCATCCCATCTAGTTCTTCAAGAGTATAGAACTCATCTTCCTCCTTCTCCTCAACAGGTTCACTTACCTCAGCTTCAGTTTCTTCATCATCTACTATCTCCTCTATCCTTAGCTGGCTTGTAGATGCTTCTAGGTCTTGAATAAATTTGTTGACAATCAAGGCACATGATGTGTTTATCATTCTGCCTTGGTTGGCTTGGATAGCCCTTTTCTGAAGCAACTCAATCTCATGAGTCTTTAAAACCCCATAGAGCACATCATAAGTGATTTTGTTCAAATCTCTTTCCCTTAGAGAGATGACCCTTTGCTCTAGATGGTTTGGTGAAGATAGCAGAAACTTAATGTTTAACTCCTTGGTGCTGTAAACCTTGCCATTCATCTGTAACTCAGTAACTAGCTTTTGAAATCTCTCAAACATCTCAGTAATGCTTTCCTTGGGCCGTGCCATGAAAGCCTCATACTGTGTGACCAGTATCTGTTTCTTATTTCCCTTACCTCATCAGTTCCTTCACATAATACCTCAATGTGATCCCACATTTCTTTGGCAGATGTGCATGATACAATGTTTGCAAACATTGACATGTCCATGGAATCAATAATTAGTAACATGAGGTGACTGTCAAGAGCAACCTTCTCCTTTCTGATTCTGTCCATTTGGATGGTTCCTTGGCCTCATAAGATCTTGGAACAGTTGTGGTTCCAACAGTCTTTTCAGGTATTTCTTGTTGTGGGACAAAGGGACCATTCTTGAGAATCTCAGGATACAAAGGATGAGAGGCTTTGATGAACAACATCATCTTTATCTTCCAGAGGTTGTAATTTTCCTTGTCAAACTTAGGGACTTTCACCGTTCCTGTAGTCTTTGGTGTATTCGAACTCATGATCGTTTTTCTGTTTTTGAATAAACAGCCTGCTCTGATACCACTTGTTGAGTATTTAATACAGTAAAAGAATACAGATGAGGGGTGAATGGATTCTTGAACTTTTCTTTGGCTCGAGTCTATGTAGTAGATAAGTGTTTGTGTGTGCAAAGGTGTAGGTGCGGATAAAGAACAACACAAGACACAATATCACTTTAATCTAATGTATTATTAGATAAAGGTTGCTACAATCTGTGAATACAAATGATAGTATTCTCAGCTTCGTTTTTCTCAGAGAGATATAGCTTACAGTGTCTGAAAAACTTGACTCACAAAGTTGTTCGAGTGTTTAACTAAGGAAGTGAGGCTGTATCCTTATAGAACATGGATACAACCTACTTACTACAAATAGGGTAGCTAAACAAATTACTTTCTAGTCTGTCTATCCTTTTTTAGTAAGTGTCCAAACGGTTACAGATTTGACTTTGCAAAGCCTGTTCAGATCCACTTCTTTAGCCCTTTGTCTCTTATATATCTCTCAAAGCTTCCTTGTAGGCTTTCCAGAGCACGTTACAGATTGTGGTCCATAAAGTGCATTGGCTTGTTGCAGGTTTCAGACTTGTACAATTTCTTCAGTATTTTGTCTCCAAGAATGTATTCGAGAAGTGACTAAGTAAGTGATTCGAGAACTAGAATTGACTTGATCGATAACTCTGAGTTCTCGAATACTGTTATATTGACATATCGAACCACTTCTCGAATAGCACTTTTCTCTGGGAATCCTTGAGTTCTCGAATAGAGCATTGTGACTTGTCGAATCCCTGAGATCTCGAATAGCTTTCTGAGTCCTTGAGATATCGAATGGAACTTTGACTTGTTGACTCTTTGAGAACTCGAATACCACTTTGACTTGTTGACTTCTTGAGTTCTCGAATAGAGTAGTAGACATATCGAATCTCTGAGATATCGAATGAGATATCGAACAGTGTATTCAGAGATATCGAATAGTGTCTTGAGATATCGAATCCCTGACTTCTCGAATAGACAAATGTACTTCTCGAATTGGTACTTAGGCAAATTCTTCATTTCTTCAAATCCCAACTGTGATTATTTGACAGTCTTTATCTTCTTGCTCGAGGCATGAACCTTGGAACTTCTTTCAAGCATTATTCTTGACTATATAAGTACAGTTACACAACTAGGATTTGGTGCCTATTACAAGTACAGAACAAATAGAAACTCTACAACTAGAGGTTCCCTCAGTTAAGAGGTCATGTAGGTAATGCAGAGCATTACAAACAATTAGGCTTGTTATTAGATGTATACAGGCATGCCTCTGTGACTAAGCATGCTTGCCATGCGTGTATAGGCTACGCATACCCTATATGCATGTGTGTAATGCGTGATTCGTGAGTAAAAAGGGCGGAGCTTTTCACCGGTGGGTATTTTGAACACGAAAAATTAATTGGTGGGTATTTTAGTTTTTCACCCATTTTAACAACCCATTAGTGGTTTTTCTTTACCCATATTTGGGATTGTTATCCCCTTTAAGAATTTGATTGGTTTTAATATCCGGGTTTGTAAATTTGGAGAATTTATATTACTAGCTTAAAACCCGTGCGATGCACGGAATTTTTTAATATTATATGAATATTTTTTTATTAATTTGAATTGATTTTTTTAAAACATGAATGATTTAAATTTTTCAATGAGATGATTTCATAATAATTATATAAAGGTTATCCGTAATATTTCTAAAAAAAAGGGATTGTAGTTAGAAAATATAGAAAAGATGATAGGTTTTAGTTGAAAAAGGTAATCGGTTAATTATTAGTATTATAATACTATTATTTCATTTTATTAAATAGAATCACACGTGATGTAATTGGAAAAGGAGAAAATAGGATGTAAGGTGAAAATTCAAAAGGTGACATGTTTTAGGTGAAAAAGGTAATTAATTAATTTATAGTAATTATAATTTAATTAAATTATTTTACTAAATAAAATTGCTCGTAGTGTTTTTAGAAAATGAGAAATTAATGTTGCGCGTGATATATCTAGAAAAAGAGGCATTAAAAAAGATAAAAAAAGATTATACGTTTTAGCTAAAAAAAAGTGATCGATTAATTATTAGTATTTTAATTTTATTATTTTATTTTATTGGATAGAACCGCCCGTGATATAATTGGAAAAGGAGAGATTTTAGTTACAGAAAATAGAAAAGGTAACGTGAAAATTAAAAAGGTGACATGTTTTAGGTGAAAAATGTAATTGATTAGTTTATAGTAATTATAATTTAATTATGTTACTTTACTAAATAAAATTGCTCATAGTTCTTTTAGAAAATGAGAAATTAATGTTACCCGTGATATTTCTAGAAAAAGAGGGATTTTAGTTAGAAAATATAGAAAAGATGATACGTTTTAGCTGAAAAGAGATATTTTAGTTAGAGAAAAGAAAAAAGGTAACATATTTTGGTTGAAAAGGGTAAGATCGATTAATTAATAGTAATTATATTAAACAAAATTGCTTGTAGTGTTTTTAAAAAATGAGAAATTTTAGTTAGATAAAATATCATGTGCATGTTTTAGGTGAAAAAGGTAATTGATTAGTTTATAGTAATTATAATTTAATTACGTTATTTTACTAAATAAAATTGTTCGTAGTTTTTTTTATAAAAGGAAAAATTAATGTTGTCCGTGATATTTCTAGAAAAGATGGATTTTAATTAGAAAATTTAGAAAAAATGATACGTTTTAGCTGAAAAGATAAATTTTAATTTAAAAAAAGAAAAAAAAAGTAACATATTTCAATTGAAAAATGTAATTGATCGATTAATTAATAGTAATTAGATTAAACAAAATTGCTCGTAGTATTTTTTAAAAAGGAGAAATTTATTTAGATGAAATATCATTGGTCGTCTGATTTAATGAAATAAATTAATAATATCATAACTAACTGATTATTTTTTTCAGCTAAAAGGTAATATCTTTTTTATATTTATAACTAAAATATCTCATTTTCAAACTTGCTTTTTTTACTTCTTTTTCAGCTACCCTTACGGCCTTACTTAGTTATTCTTTACTTATTTTATATTTCTTAATAAGTAACCAAATACCTTTTTCAATTATTACCTTTTGTACATTTTCCAAGTAAAATATCTTATTTCCAAAAATAACATTAACATGGGTCGTTCTATTTAATGAAATAAACTAATAATATTATAATTAGTTATTACCTTTTGTACATTTTTCAACTAAAATCTCTTCTTTCCAAAAATAACATGGGTCGTTCTATTTAATGAAATAAACTAATAATATTATAATTATTAATAACTAACTGATTACCTTTTTCAGCTAAAAGGTAATATCTTTTCTATAATTTTAAACTAAAATATCTCATTTTCAAACTTACTCCCTCCGTCCCAACCAATTGTTTACACTTTCCTTTTTGGGATGTCCCAACCAATTCTTTACATTTCTTAAAATAGTACTCCCTCCGTCCCTTAATGTTTTTCCTGTTTTGATTGGACACGTTTGCCAACGCATACTTTTGATCGTTAATATCTTGAATTTCGTATTAGTATTAATTATAAAAGCTTTATTGTATTAAAGTACTCATAAATACGAATTCAACAAGATCACTCATGACTATATTTGGTCTTATAGATTATACGTAAATTAGTAATTTATCTCATGTTATGAACAGTCCCGACATATGAAACAAGAGTGATATTAAGGGACGGAGGGAGTAAGTTTTAACATTATTACACCCACTACTTCACTTATTTTAACAATACTTTACACTATTACACTCACTACTTCACTTATTTTAACTATAAAATCACTATTACACCCACTACTTCACTTATTTTAACTATAAAATTACTATTACACCCACTACTTCAATTATTTTAATCACAATTCTTGGTCTCCGTGCAAAAAGTAAACGTAAACATCTCATTGGGACGGAGGGAGTATCTTTTTTTACTTCTTTTTCGACTATTATATTTTCTAACTAAAATATATTCTTTCCAAAACTTTGTTTTTTTACTTCTTTTTCAAGCTATTACCTTTTCAAGGGTATGGATTTTATCTTTCAAACTTATCTTTTTTTACTTCTTTTTCGACTATTATATTTTCTAACTAAAATCTATTCTTTCCAAAACTTGGCTTTTTTACTTCTTTTTCAAGCTATTACTTTTTCAAATATGGATTTTATCTATAATTAAGTAAGGGTAAATAAGTAAAATCAACAGGTACCGTACCGACCGACCGACCAACCAAACTTTTAATGTTTCGGCTTTTATATAATAATGAATCAATCTATCTATCTATTCTATTATATTAAAGCCGAAACATTAAAAGTTTGGTTGGTTGGTTGGTTGGTACCTATTGAATTTACCTAATTACCCTTACTTAACTATTAACTAATTACATAATTTCCTTTTTCATATTAAACATATTACCTTTTCTATTTGTCACTAACTAATTAATTTCCCTTTTAAGGTAAAGCACAATACCTTTTATATTTTATCTAACTAAAATTTCTCCTTTCTTGTTAGAAATGATTGATGGAAACAGTGTTTGGAAGCTAAAGTCAGAAAACAGAGTTTAGCTGGAAGTAGTCAGAGTTTGGTTAAACACTGACTGGAAGCGCAAAC
This sequence comes from Kitagawia praeruptora, assembly GCA_037693485.1. Taxonomy (NCBI): domain Eukaryota; kingdom Viridiplantae; phylum Streptophyta; class Magnoliopsida; order Apiales; family Apiaceae; genus Kitagawia; species Kitagawia praeruptora. The sequence goes on from CM075353.1 coordinate 137,032,616, forward strand.
AGAGTTTGTTAAACTCTGTAGCGATATTGTCTGAAGAGTCAACAGTGTTTGAAGATTGATAAATATGGAAGAAATATCTTTGAAGATTGTAAAAGCTGTCAAAGAGATTGAGTTGACTTGAAAGACTGGAGCAATCGTGATTGATATCAATTGTATAGCTTAATTATAGGAGAATCAATTACTGATTGTACGAAGCTGTATGTTCTATAAATACAGTTAGGTTAACCCTAGAAGGGTAATCGAACATTGAGAAATCTATTGATTGTAACCTAAGCAGCTCTCTGTGATATTTACATCACCGAGAGAGGAATTATTAATTCCAAACAATTTTTAATTGTTAAACAGTGTGTTCTTGTTAAGTTACTCATACAGTATTTGATTGCTTATTGTGTATTCGATCTAACAAGTGGTATCAGAGCCTAATCTGTTATTTTATTACAGTTAAAGATCCAAACACAATAGTAATCAATGGCAGAGATACCTCCACCAAATGAGAAAGCTCCTACTACTGTTAGTAGGTATGAAACAATAAGGGTTCCTATACTTAGGCCATCAGAGTATGCAATTTGGAAGGTGAAAATGACCATGTTTCTGGAGGCTACAGATCCAGAATACCTTGATAGAATTTATGAAGGTCCTCACAAACCAACAAAATTATCTGCTGCTGCTGCTGGTGAGGAATCAAAGGTCATTCCAAAGGAAAAGAAAGATCTAACTGCTGAGGATCTTTCATCTATTGCAAAGGATGCAAAAGTGAGACATTTACTTCACAGTGCATTAGACAATGTTATGTCTAATAAAGTGATTAATTGCACAACTGCAAAGGAAATATGGGATGCACTTGAGGTTAGGTGTCAAGGAACTCCTGCAATCAAGAAAAACAGAAGAAACATACTCACTCAGGAGTATGAGCACTTTGAGGCAAAGTCTGATGAAACCATGACAGAAACATTTGACAGATTCTGTAAACTGCTCAATGATTTGTCATTGGTTAACAAAGAGTATGATTTAGAAGACTCAAATCTCAAGTTTCTTCTTTCTCTACCTGAAAAGTGGGATGTGAAAACAACCACTATTAGAGATAATTATGAACTTGGTGAAACAGAGATTGATGAAATTTATGGACTGCTCAAAACCCATGAATTGGAGTTGGAGCAAAGAAACAAAAGATCAAGTAGAAAGTCAAAGTCTGTTGCACTCAAGGTTGAGGAGAAACCATCAAAGAAGGAGGCATCAAGGAGAAAAGCAAAAGGAAAAGCCTTAGTCATACATTCAGAGAATGAGTCATCAAACACTGATGTTGACTCAAACACTGATGGATCATCTGATTCTGAAGATGATGAAGAGATGATGCAAATGGTTGCATTGATGGTAAAGACCTTCAAGAAGATGGGATACAAGAACTTCAAGAAGGGAAAGAGATTCTCCAGGGACTATTCAAAGTCTGACAAGAAGAATTTCAAGAAAGCTGAGGGAAAGGACTTCAAATCTGGAAAGAAAGATAAGTCTGAGATTCAATGCTACAAGTGTAAGGAAATGGGACACTATGCTCCTGAGTGCAAGAAGGGTAAAACTGAAAAGGCACTCTACACCAAAGGCAGAGATTGGGCAGACACTTCAGATTCAGATGAGGAAGTCAACTATGCTCTCATGGCTACTACTCAGACTGAAAATGATGATCTCAAGGTACCTCCAACTACTTATGCTTATAACACTGATAATATAACTGAACTGAGAATTTATCTTAAAGCATTGCATATCAGTTATAGGGATCAGACTTTAGAAAATGAAAGGATAAAGTCTGAGTGTTCTCAACTCAAAGAAAGAAATAAACTTGTTGAGGAACAGCTAGAGAACATGAATAAAATTCAAAAAGAGAGAGATGATGCAGTGTTTATTGAACAGGAGTTGCTAGGTAAGTATAAGCAACTAGAATCTGAATTGGAGGATACTAAACACATCATTAAAACTTGGACACACTCTGGTAAAGACACTCAAGAAGTGTTTCAGTCAGATACAGTAGGTCTAGGTTACTCTGTAGGAGATGAACTTAGATTTGAAAATCAGGTAAAGGTTAGACCACATTGTTCATCTGAGGGTAATGTCATGGGAACAGGTGGACCTAAGACTGAAGCACAGAAAAAGGCTGTTAAAGAGTCATATGCTAAAACTTTTGTTAAAGAGGCTAACATTGGTTTAATGACAGATAAACAACTCAAGCATAAGCTTAAGGAGATAAAATCTGTCAACAAACAGAGATTGCTTAAGAAAAACAAAAATGGAAAAGTAGGCATCACATCAGGAATTAAGCCAATGCTTGCTTCATTAGCTCCTAGAAAAACATGCTTTAATTGTGGTAGCACTAATCATCTTGCTAGTTTCTGCAGTAAGAATAAGAACATTAATTCTTTGCCCTCTAAAACTGCAGTAAAGAGTGATTATGTGAGAACTAGACCACAGACTTTATGTAAACACTGTGGAAGTACATGGCATTCTATTTACACTTGCAGAGATTATCATGCTATTTATTATAATTACTATGAACCCAAACCAAATTTGAAATGGGTTAAAGTAAACTCTGCAAATGTAAACTCTGAAAAAGTTAGCTTAAACTCTGTTAATGAAAATTCCGCTGCAAAAGCTAACAGAATTAAGAAAGCCAAAGGATCCAAGCAAGTCTGGATCCTTAAAACTAATAATCATTGATTGTTTGTGATTGCAGGGCACCAGGGTTAGTACCCTAGTTGTGGACAGTGGATGTTCAGGACACATGACAGGAAATAAAGCCCTGCTATCAGAGTTTGAAGAGAAGGCTGGCCCAGAAGTTTCCTATGGAGATGGCAACATAGGACATACACTGGGATATGGCAATATTAATCTTGGAAATGTCATCATCACAAATGTAGCTCTGGTTCCAGGACTCAAGCATGATCTGCTATCTGTGAGTCAAATCTGTGACAGAGGATATCATGTGGATTTTCAGCCTGAATATTGTCAAGTGATCAGTAAATCTACAGGGAAAGTTGCTCTAGTTGGAAACAGACACAATAACATTTATGAAATCAAATTGTCAACAAACACTGATGGCAAAGCAGTGTGTCTGTCTACAAGAATGTCCAGTGAAGAGAGTTGGAAATGGCACAAGAAACTCTCTCATTTGAACCTGAACTACATCAATGAGCTAATCAAGAATGATCTTGTAAGAGGTCTACCAAAGTCCTTGTTGAATGTAGAAGGACTGTGTGATTCTTGTCAAAAGGCTAAACAGAGAAAAGTCTCCTTCAAAAGCAAAACTGAGTCTTCAATTGTTGATCCTTATCATCTACTACATGTTGATCTTTTTGGTCCAGTGAATGTGATGTCTCTTGGAAAGAAGAAATATGCATTAGTCATTGTTGATGAATATACCAGATTTACATGGGTATATTTTCTTGCAAAGAAGGATGAAACTGCATTAACACTGACAGAACATGTAATTCAACTGGAAAAAGGGTCAGAGCATCAAGTGAAGATAATCAGAAGTGACAATGGAACTGAGTTCAGGAATTCATCAATGGAAGAATTTTGCAAGAGTAAAGGGATAAAACAAGAGTTTTCTGCACCTGGTACTCCACAACAAAATGGTGTAGTGGAGAGGAAGAATAGAACCTTGATAGAAGCTGCCAGAACCATGCTAGATGAAGCAAAGTTGCCAACATATTTCTGGGCAGAAGCAGTTCAAACTGCTTGTTTTACTCAAAATGCAACACTGATCAACAAGCATGGTAAAACACCATATGAAATGGTGAAGAAGAAAAAGCCAAATCTAAAATATTTTCATATTTTTGGATGCAAATGCTTTGTGTTGAAGACTCATCCTGAACAGTTGACCAAGTTTGACCTAAAGGCAGATGAAGGAATTTTTGTTGGCTATCCACTGTCAACAAAGGCATTCAGAGTTTATAATCTGAGAACTAGAGTGATCATGGAATCAATTCATGTGTCATTTGATGACAAGAAAATAACTGGACTTGAAGATGTCAATGAACATGATCAACTGCACTTTGAAAATGAAGATTTATTCTCTGAAAAAGTAAACTCTGATCAGACCGATTTGACAAACTCTGTTGATCTAAACTCTGAACCTCTACTGGTAAATACTGAAGAAACTCTTCAATCAGAAACAAGGGAAGAACCAGTTGAGGGGGAGCATGAAGAATCACATCAAAGTGATAAGTCAAACACTGAAAGTGACTCAATTGATGATTCTGAATCAAACTCTGTTGATTCAAACTCTGTTGATGATTCTGAGAAGTCACATTCAGGGGGAGCATCAGAAAATGAAGAAAGGCACCAAGAAAATCAGGAGAGCATGGATCAAGGGGGAGGATCACATGATGACAGAAGCAATCTGCCTTCTGCAAGAAAATGGACTAAATCTCACACACCTGATTTGATTATTGGTGATCCTGATGCAAAAGTAAGGACAAGAAGTGCAACAACAAATGAATGTCTGTTTCATGCATTCTTGTCACAATCTGAGCCAAAGAAAGTGGAAGAAGCTCTTAATGATGCTGACTGGATAACAGCAATGCAAGAAGAGCTAAATGAATTTGAAAGAAATGAAGTGTGGACACTTGTACCAAGGCCAAAGAACAGATCCATTGTTGGTACTAAATGGGTTTTCAGGAATAAAACTGACAGTGAAGGTGTTATCACAAGGAACAAGGCAAGACTGGTTGCAAAAGGCTACTCACAACAGGAAGGAATAGACTATGATGAAACATTTGCTCCAGTGGCTAGATTGGAGGCAATCAGAATCTTTCTTGCATATGCCTCTCACATGAAATTCAAAGTATTTCAAATGGATGTAAAAAGTGCATTTTTGAATGGAAAACTTGAAGAAGAAGTGTTTGTGGAACAACCACCAGGGTTTGTAGATCCAAAATATCCAGACTATGTCTACAGGTTAGACAAGGCACTCTATGGACTTAAGCAGGCACCAAGGGCATGGTATGAAACCCTTGCCAAATTTTTACTAGAAAGTGGATTTAACAGAGGTACTATTGACAAAACTCTGTTTTACTTCCAAAATGGTAGTGACTTGCTTTTAGTTCAGATATATGTGGATGACATTATTTTTGGGTCTACTAATGATAAACTCTGCAAGAAGTTTGCCAAACTTATGCAGTCAAGATATCTAATGAGTATGATGGGAGAGCTTAGTTATTTTCTAGGTCTACAGGTGAAGCAAACAGATGATGGAATTTTTATAAATCAAGCAAAATATACCAGAAACATTCTCAAGAAATTTGGTATGCTTGATTGTTCATCTGCAACAACTCCCATGGCAACTGCAACAAAATTGGACAAAGATGCTGGGTCATCAGTAGATATGACAAGTTACAGAGGAATGATTGGTTCTTTGCTCTATTTGACAGCTAGCAGACCTGATATCATGTATGCAACTTGTTTGTGTGCAAGGTTCCAGGCAGATCCAAGAGAACCACATTTAACAGCAGTAAAGAGGATATTCAAGTACCTCAAGGGCACTATGACTTTGGGGCTGTGGTATCCAAGAGAATCAGAGTTTAAACTTCTTGGTTACTCTGATGCAGACTTTGCTGGATGTAAGATAGACAGAAAAAGCACCAGTGGAAGTTGTCAATTTCTGGGTGACAGACTTGTTTCCTGGTACAGCAAGAAACAGAAGTCAATATCTACATCTACAGCTGAAGCAGAGTATATTGCTGCTGGCAGCTGCTGTGCACAGATTTTATGGATGAAGAATTAACTGCTGGATTATGGATTAAGGTATACCAAGATACCTATTTACTGTGATAATCAAAGTGCTATTGCAATGACAGGTAATCCAGTACAACATTCAATGACAAAGCACATCAGCATAAGGTATCACTTCATCAGAGAGCATGTAGAGGAAGGCAACATTGAGCTTCACTTTGTGTCTACAGAACAACAACTTGCAGATATCTTCACCAAGCCATTGAGTGAAGCTACATTTACAAGACTGGTCAATGAACTAGGAATGGTTTCTAGTTTTGACTAGAGATGTTGGTTAGACTCAAAAACTTATTTCTAAAATATGTTGCTCATGTTTCTGCAAATTGTTAAGTGCTATGTGAACCTTAGTATTAAACTCTGTTATGCATGCTTATGTTTAAAACTTTTTAAACTCTGTCAGCATGTCTATCTGTTAAACACTGTTAACATGTTAGATACACTCAGTAAATTCAGAATTGATTATTGTCTGAATGAAACACCAATGAAGAAAAATGTATGAAGCATGATTCTCAGTAAATAAATCATGATTCTTTCTGAGTCACTGTAATCTAATCAGACTTTGTGTAGAAAATCAACACAGCATGATACTGTTTCATATTTATAGCATCTCTTAGTTTATTCAGTCCTAAACTCTGAGTCTATGAATATTGTGTGCATTGCCTCTCATAAATAATTTTGGTTATTGATGAACTCTAAACTCTGATAAGTGACATTCTGTTTCCAAAGATATGGTTCATGATGATTCCTTGTTTGTACTTGTGAAAACCATAAAACTTGAGATGTGTCATTGATTAGTTTGGTGAGTTCAGATTCATGTCTACAACCTGTGAGAGTTTGAGCCAAATCAGTGATTGATACATTTTCTATCAATCAGTATTTATTGTTGTGTGATATTCATCAGGTAGTATGTTTCTCTAGAACTTGTATTAAACCATTTTGAGACTACATGATATGTGTGTGCATGAAAATGATAAAGGCAATAGGATTTACCATTCTTTCAAACACTGTTCAAAATTCTTTTGAACATTATACAAACACTGTATAAACACTGTTCATAAATTCCATCCTTAGTAAACCCCTTTGAGCCTTATTAACTGCTCATTTTTCTTATACTCTGAAGTGTTAAGAGCAGTTATATTTTTTTTTTCAAACAGATGAGTATTTCTCAAGAAAAGAAAAGTTTATTCAGTATATATGCTAAATAAAAAAAAAATAAAAAAATAGATAAAAAAAATAAAAAAAAAAAAGAAAAAGAGCATATATACTGATCTTATACAAATACATACTGTGACTGAACACTTTGTTCTATTAAGATGTTCAGCTTGAAGTCACTTATGAATAAAACATCTCTTTTCATCTGTTTGATCTTACTCCATTTAAACCCTGAATAAAGTCCTTTTGATTTGTGAATACATGTACTCAAGGTAGTGTAGAATTGGTGGACATTCAAGCATATGGTAGATTCTGCTATTTCTGATTGAATGTGAGTGTAAACACTTCACCTAAACACTTGTGTGCATTGAGAGTTTGTGAGAATATCCAGTTCATGACTGTTATTCACTGAATGAAACTCTGATTTCTATCTCTTGATCTTTTTGTCTTTAAAGACTGTGTGCTTACTTGGATAATCATGGACATCAAAGGGAATCGAAGTTTTCAGATTTCTGTATTACAGTAACTACAGAGTTTAGCATTCATCAAACAATCAGTGTTTAATATGAGAGTTTGTGCATTCAGTGTTTATTAACTGTTTGTTATGGATTTTATGAAATATTAGATGCTTTAAAAATTGATTATGGTAAACTCTGCTTCACACACACTAAATTCACAACTGTGCAATTTTTGAAAGGGTTTTAGTGATAAAGTTGAAAAATTGATAAACACTGTTGAGTTGTGTTAAGTACTCTGAGGTAAAGTCTCATTGAGATGATTTGACTATTTTGGAGTAATTGGGGTAGTTGACAACTGTTAATTAGTGTTAATATGTCTAAGTGTCGTGATTATAGTAATGACAGCGGTAATTATTGAGTGCTCCATTGGTTGTTTGACACGTGTCCCATGATGGTGTCCCACTCACACATTACTCGCGCCTTTACTGCATAAACGATTGAGTTTTAGTTTACTCTAATCGTTTTTATTCTCTCACCTCACATCTATTCACATTCACCCACTCACAATTACTTACATATTCATTCATTTTCACACTTTTCATATACTCTCCTTCACATTTTGATAAACACTTACAGTGCATAAACATCTTTTCTCTGAATATCTTCGTATCTTGTTACTAATGGCAACTAAAGCGTTTGATGCAGCAGGGTTAGTTTTTCTCCCTAGTAACTATGCAGCACCATTGGAGAATGCAAATGCTCCACAGGCATTTCATTTGTTTCAAAATTTCTTGAATGATTCTGAGATAGGGAAAGCTCTAACAGCACCACCTACACTATCTGCTTCGCAAATTGCTGCTTTCTGGACAAACTCTGTATATGATGATGGAGAAGAGTCTGGCACTCCTACAATCACTTTCACTCATGATGAATCAGAGTATATTATTACTCCAGCTACTGTTAGGGATGCTTTGGACTTTGAGACACACACTTCTTACAGTGTTGTTGGTCATGATCGGTTGAGGACAATGTTGGAACAAATTGGATGTGCAGGAAACTTGAACAAGATAGGGTCTTTGAGACGGCCAAGTTTGAGAAAAGAATGGAGTTTCTTCTTTGATTGTATAACAAGGGCTTTTGGAAAGAAGACAACAAACTGGGATGCACTTCCTCTGGATACTCTCCAAATTGGTCATGCTCTACTATATGGAGGTAACTTCGATTTTGGTAGACTAGTACTAATGAATTTGGGAGAGCATTTGTCTGAGTCTACTACTGTTTATTTTGCTCGTTTTTGTCAACTGCTATTTACTGCCTGTGTGCCTAACATTCCAATTGATGAAGCTGATGTTATTCAGCCTTTTCAAGTTGCTAAGAGAATGTTTTCTGATTTGACAAACAAAGATATCACTAAACAGCAAATACCAGATATGTTTATGCCTTTAGCCTTACAAAACTATGTAAACCAACCACAAGATCCTCAATCACCACAACAAATGCCTGAACCAATAGACACCATAAACACTGAACCTACATCTACAACACCCACACCCACTGTACCTACTACATCTCATCAACCACAACCAGAAACCTTAAACTCTCCACCAATAAACTCAACACCCTTAAACACTGAACCCTCAAACACTGAAAACTTAAACACTGAACCATTAAACACTGACACCTTAAACACTGAAACCTTAAACCCTGAGCCAGCACCTACTGAACAACACAAAACCAAGCCAAAAAGAAAGAAACACACCGCCCAAAACACTAAACACTCAAAGGCTAAACAAACAACACCTGAAGCTGTTTATACAAGAAGGAAGAAACAGAAAGCAAACAGACCTTCACTTTCACCACCAAGAGAGAGCTCAAGTGAAGATGAAGAAGAAAATGTGGTGCCTCCAATCAAGAAAAGGAGATTAATTCTTTCTGATTCAGATGAAGATAATCTTGTTGAAGCTCCAGAGGTGGTTTCACAGCAAACACCTACTGTTGAGGTTACAGTGAATGTTGCTATACCTGCAGAGGTTAAAATGCCTGCAGAGGATATTATGACTGACAAAGTTGAATTACCTACAGAGGATAAAATGCCTGTAGAAGAGGATAACAGAGATGGTTTTTCATCAAGGGATAATATTTTTGACTCATTTGAACCATTCTCTGATCCTATCTCACCTATTGTTCATACTGAAGCTCCTGGTGTAGCTGATGAGCTTGCAGCAAAAGTTCCTGAAGCTGAAGCATCACCCACAGAGCTAGTATCTTCTCATATTCAAGACAAAGGTGATGAAGTTGATCAGGCAACAAAGATAATTTCTGAATTCATGCCTGTTGAACTACAAAGACAAACTCTGTTGCAGAGCCTGTGCAACATGAGGTGATTGTTGAAAAGGTTGAAGAAACTGTGGCTGACACTGCTCAGCACAGTGGTTCTTTAAAAGATGATCAATCTAAGGATGCAAGTGCTGAAGATGAATCTGCTAGTAGTGCAAACTCTGACTCTTTTATGAGTGCACCTGCACAGACAGATAATAAACATACACCTTTTGATCAGCCTTGTCCATCTCATGCAGTTGAAGTAGAGCATCTTACTAAGTCTGCTGAAAATTGGTATAAACAAGATTGCATTTTTCCAAAAGGGAGAGCATCTGAGTTTGTTAAGCAAACTGCAAAGCAAATTTCAAATCCAGATATCCTATCCTGTTTAAAGGCAACTGTGGTGCAAGTCAAGACTCTGGAAGGAAATTTTGCTGAAACTAAACAAGAAATTGCTTCCTTGAAGACTGAGATTCAGTCAAGAGAATTGAAGATGGAAAGAGAGTCTAAAATTAAAGCTGTTCAGCTGTCTAAAGTTCAAGACACTCTCTTTGCCAGGCTAGGAAAAGTTGAAGACAATCAGACTGCTTTATTTGCTAAGGTTGATTCCATTGCTAATTCTTTGGAGCTCATTACATCAATCCTTATTCCTGATGATGTCAAAAAGGGGGAGAGAGTGGCTAAGTCTAGCTGCAAAGTTTCTCAAACTCTGACTCAAAAGGATGATGCTGGAGATGGAGGGGCAAGTGAAAAGAGCAAGGTCTTAAACTCTGAAAAGCAAACTCTGAGATCTGGCAAATCTTTTAAATCACAGTCTGTTGGAATAAACACTGAAACTCAAGGTACTTCAAAGACCAAGAGTTTGGAATTAACATCAAACCCAAAGACTGATGAGGAGTTAGCTGTTAAGCTTTTTATGGAAGAGAATGCAGAAGGAGTGACCATAGAAGATGCTAAAGCAGAAGAGAAGAGTTTACAAGAAAAGCATCTGAAAGCTCTAAAGTCTGTAAAAGCAAAGAAGAATGTGAAAGTTGCTGAAGCTGCAAAGCCTGTTCTTAAAGGCATTCAAATCAAAGAACCTGTTGGTACAAATCAAAGAATGCGAATATTTAAAAAACCAACAGATGCAGAAGCCAAGCAAAAGCTGAAAAGTATAGTTACAACCTCTGTTGATACACATGTTGTACAGAAGAATGAAGACACAACCTCTGTTGCTGCACAAGTTGTGACCACACCATTATTGTCTTCTCAGTTGAAATCAACATTTAAGAGGGGTGCTCCTCATGATCCAAGACTAGAAGCTACAATTCCAATGGATTTTACTGATGGTAGAGCTTAATCTGGTAAAGTTGGATACAACAAAGAAGGCATAGGCTCACACAGAGATAAAAGGCAATATGTTGGTCCTAGAGATCCTTCTTCACTGTCTGTTCCAGGTCGTGGTGTCACTCAAGAGAGTTTGGACAAACTGGAGTCAGTACAGCTTGTATATCAGAAGAGTCTAGAAAAGGATTTTTTGCTATATTTCATGGCTGATGGAACAGTATTTAAAGTCTCTGAAAAGGATATTGAATTAAAGTATGCTGAAGAACTTGAATATGTCCTATATATTTTCAGAGTGAGAAATCAAAGAGCTCAGTCAGTTGCAAATGTGCTTCAACAAAGAATGATTCAAAACCTTGCAAGAAGGCAAATGAAATTCAACAGCAAGTATGTTCCTAAATACAGAGATTGGAATGGCAATCTGATTGAAATGGAGAAGGGGACTACAAAGCTGAAAACAGATCTTGGAATTACTGTTCTGGATTTCAATGTAAAATCTGAAGAGGTGAAATACATTAGGCTGGGAAATGAGATGAGAAGAAACAAAATCTACGATCTTAGAGCTGCTATCTATCAAACTGATGAGAATGATCCTCAGTTGAGAGAAATCAAAGAAGCTATGCAGATAGAGCTTGAAAATGCTGAAAGAAGGTTGCTTATAGATTATCTCAGAACAATGCCTGATCTGCAAGAGATTAGAAATTAAAGTCTGTAAGAATTTTCTTATTTTCTGTAGAATTTGTTAAGTAATAGCTTAAACTCTGTTTGTATGTTAAACACTGTAAACTTTGTATTTGTTTTGACATCATCATTTACTGTAAAACTTGTACATTTTTGCTAATGGACAAGTTGGGGGAGATTGTTAGAAATGATTGATGGAAACAGTGTTTGGAAGCTAAAGTCAGAAAACAGAGTTTAGCTGGAAGTAGTCAGAGTTTGGTTAAACACTGACTGGAAGCGCAAACAGAGTTTGTTAAACTCTGTAGCGATATTGTCTGAAGAGTCAACAGTGTTTGAAGATTGATAAATATGGAAGCAATATCTTTGAAGATTGTAAAAGCTGTCAAAGAGATTGAGTTGACTTGAAAGACTGGAGCAATCGTGATTGATATCAATTGTATAGCTTAATTATAGGAGAATCAATTACTGATTGTACGAAGCTGTATGTTCTATAAATACAGTTAGGTTAACCCTAGAAGGGTAATCGAACATTGAGAAATCTATTGATTGTAACCTAAGCAGCTCTCTGTGATATTTACATCACCGAGAGAGGAATTATTAATTCCAAACAATTTTTAATTGTTAAACAGTGTGTTCTTGTTAAGTTACTCATACAGTATTTGATTGCTTATTGTGTATTCGATCTAACATTTCTTATAAACACTACAAGCAATTTTGAAAATAACATAATTATATTATAATTACTATTAACTAATCAATTACCTTTTTTAGCCAAAACATGTTACCTTTTCTCTATTCTATAACTAAAATATCTCTTTAACTAAAATATCTTTTTTTACAAATATATCACGGGTGGTTCTATTTAATAAATAATAATATTTTAATACTGTTGTGGAATAAAAACGAGGCTATTAGATTACGGCTAGGGTTTATGTGTATTTATTGCTAGGGTTCGTGAGCTTCGTGCTTTAATGGCTGCTTCTGCGTTCGAGACTAAACGGTCCTCACAGAATGCCTACGTATCTCTGTATTAGAGAATCAAGCCAAGAAAACGTAGTTCTGAGTTGAAGGGTCTGACCCTTTATATAGGCTGAGAAGCCTCAGAATTAGGGTAGGGTTAGGAGACTTGGTGGGCAAGTCATCCTTGAGGAAGGTTCTAGACTCCTTCCTTGTAGGAGTCAGTTTCCTTGTATGATTGTGTGGCTTGGAGGCTACTTTTCGTAGGGATAACGTCCTTATCTGACTTGTATCTCCCAGCTGTTAATTACCCCTAAATATTAATTACGAAATTAATATTATAATTGGAGTTTGGGCCCACCTGGTGGGCCCCACGTTTGGACCATTCTAGGTCTAATTAATGCCACATTAAATGTGTCCTTAGGGCTTACTTTTAGCCCATATCATTTGCCCCCCAACTTCTAGGAAAACTGATCAGGTTTTCCTTTGAAGTTATAACGGTCTTTTCTGAGACTTGGGTCAGGGTTTATTGCTCGTACGCGAGTATTTTCAACAATATCATCTTAATGCAAAGCGTGGAGCGACCGACGCATTTACGACGATGTTAAACGGCACTAGACAGCGCTAATCAGCCTTAAACAATGTTTAAATAATGTTAAACAATGTTTAACTGGCATAAAACGACACTAAACGGTGTTTAATGGCACTAAACGGTGCTTAAATGTAAAATTTTTTCCGAGTTTCTGGAATTTTTAAGCTTTTCTCTCCTTTTTTTTTTTTTTCAGCTCATTTTCGAGCTCAAACTTCGAGCTCAAAGTGTCCCAGGTCGTGGGCTTCGAGCTCGTTTTGCAGTTGATTTTCGACCAGGAGTCTGCGACCTCAACTCAATGTAATTTCGACCTCGAATAAGTCCCAGGTCGAAAGGATTTCCTATGTTTCTCAGTTCAATTTCGACCTCGAATTAACGATCTCAAATGAAGAAAAAACGACCTTAAAAAGGGTCCTAGGTCGTGTGGTTTTTCTTGAATTCCTAGTACAAATTCGACCTCGAACTTACGATTTCAAACCCTGTTATAACGACCTCATATTTACGAGCTCGAATAATGTTTTAAACGATCTCAAACTTAATCCTAGGTCGTTAGGAATTTCCAAATTTTCAAGTTCGTTTTCGAGCTCAGAATTTCGATCTCAATTTCAGAGAATATCGACCTCAAAATGGGTTTCAAGTCGTATAGATTTTTGGTGACTTTCTGTTCTTTTTCGACTTCAAACTTACAAGCTAGCCCCAGCATATTTTCGACCTCAAAGTGGGTTTTTACTTGACTTTCCAGGTCGTTTGATCGAGCTCGAAATTGTATTGTCAAATGAGGTCGTTGGTCACGACCTCAGACAACTTTTGCTTAGGACGCTTGTTTTGCTTTTGGGCCTTAATTCTGGGCCTCTCCTCGTGGGCTCTTAATTGACTTTGACTTGGGCTTCAACTTTTGATCAATATGACCTTAAATTAAAACCTTAATTAGGTTCATCAATATGGGTTGGGCCATGACAGGCCTTTAATTGTTTTAACTAAACTTGGGCCTTAACAAGCCTAGTGTTGTTGGGCCTTTTTAAAGTCCACTTTGTGTTGACAGTCCATAAGAGTTTTGAACAGGCTACAACCGGTTGATATTTATTTTAACCGGTTGAAATCCCCTAACTTTTTGCTTATATAAAGGCCAAAGTTTTCACTTTCACTTCATCACAAAAGTTTCTAAAAACTCTCTCAAAAGTTCCTAATTTCCTTAAGAAATTTTCTCTGAGTTTGATCCTCTTTCTTTGAAGATTCAAAGGCATCCTCCAAGTTTTCTGGCGATTTTCCTTCCAATCTTTGAAGATTTGAAGATTGCTCAAGGATTTCTGGGAATTTTTCCAGAAATTTTCCAGTTGTTGTTGAAGATTTGAAGAACACTCAAGGTACTTTCCAGAATTTCTAGTTTTTTAGTTTGAAGATTGCCTTTTTTCTGGGTTTTTCCTTCAATTCCTTTGAAGATTTGAAGATTGTTCTAAAAACTTCTTTGTTCTTTGCAGATTTTCTTTGATCATCATAATTTTTCTTTGAAGATTTGAAGAAATGGCTGAAGATCGTGCTACTCAACGTTTCCAGAAACTGCAAGTGGCCTCAAAAAGAGGTATCACCATTCGTTCTTCCTTCATGAGTTTACAGGATATGATTTTAAATCGTAAAGAAGATTTTCCATCCCTGTCACACCTTGATTCCTATAATCATAGCAACATTTTCCATGACATAGAAAAAATCACTGACTATAATAGGATGTATAAAATAGAATATCCCTATAGGCTTATCCCAGCTGAACCTGGGGATCGATCTTGCCATTGGCGCCCCAATGCACTTTGTATTTACAGGGGTGCCATTGTTGCAGGGGTTCGATTCCCTTTTCATGAGTTTATCCCTAGGCTTTTAGCAGATGTAGGAGTTAACCCTTGTCAACTTCCTCCCAATTCTTGGAGGGTGATCAACTATTTTCTGGTCCTTTGCCTTAAAAACAAATTCCCTCCTTCTGTAGCTCTTTTTAGGAAAATATTTCAATTTAAAAATTCTGCTGAATCTACCCCGGGTTGGGTTTACATTAGTCACCGTTCTTCTACTCCTCCAATCTTTCACCCCCAATCTATTCCTGACTCCAACCCAAACTGGAAGAAGGAGTTCATGTACCTGATATGGGAAGGTGGAGATTGGGGCAATGTTTTCCGTAGTACCTTTGGTAAGGTAGTAGATGGAAGTGCCAATGACATTGAGCTGAATGAGGAAGAGACCCTTGCCTACCAGGAGCTCATCAAAGATAATTATTCTACTATGGCTTGGGATCTCCTGAATGAGTTCCAACTTAAGACTTTGGGACTTTCCCGAGTGGGCAATAAGGGTAATTTCCTTTCTTTTTGCATTCCTTTATTTGAATATGATTATCTCATACCCATTATTTGTTTTTTGTTTTGTAATTGCAGCTGCAGCATTTATCAACAAGACCAATGAGCCAGAAGATGGGGACACTGCTAGGCTGAAAAGGGCTCGTTCAGGGAAAGATCCTCGAGCCCCAACAGCCTCGGATGCCTACTTGAGGCCCCATGTGGCTGATGTTGAGGAGGTAGATGGCTCCTCCAAGAGTGCTTGGCGCCCCAACTGGGGTATTAGGAAGAAAGACTCCATTGTTGGAGACTGCAGGCATGCTATGGATTGGTCCTATCACTCCATCACCCCTGGTGACTTCAAGGACTATGTATCTGGCTCCACTCTTGAAGGAGCTGAGAGTGCTGGAGCTCAGGCCTTCGCAGCTGTAAGCTCCTTTCTATCCACTCTTTTATGTACTTGTTTTGTCACCTGAACCGTGGTTTTAACTTTGTCTTTTGCAGGCTAATGCCAACTTCCAGGGGGTCGTATTCCAAGCTAAGACTTGGCGTTCCAACTACGAGACTTACAAGGCCAAGTTTGATGACTCCCAGGATGAACTGGGCTCTGTCAAGGCCACTTTAGCGAGGAGGGAGAAAGAGCTTTTAGAGTCTCAGGCTGAAAATGTCTCTCTCAGGAAGGACAAGGACGACCTGATTGACGAATACCTTGCCTCCCAGGAGTATATGGGCTTCATGGAGAAGCATGACGACTCTCTATTCCCTTATCAGTTTACTCAGGGATGGGATGAAGCTCTTGCTGAGGTTACTAGGAGATTTCCTGGCACCCTTAGTGTTTCAGACTTCCCTAGCCCTCATGCTCCTATGGCCTTGGCAGTGCAGGACACACGGGAGGAGGACCCAGAGGATGATGAGAGGATCCTAGAGCCAGATTCCTCTGCTCACCCTGGTGCAGCCGGAGAGGATGAGCATACTGGAGATGCTTAGTAGCTGACATCTTTATCTTTCTATTTATGCACTCTGCCTTCGGGCATGACTTTGTATTTTCGTTATCCATTGTCCTTAATGCTTCTCAACTTATTTATACTCGCATGTATAGTCTAGCATTTTGTGCATAAATATCAATGAGTAAGGTTCATATCTTATGCGAAAATGTAGGATAGTCTTATTAATATGAAGAAATGGGCACAGCCCTTACATAGATACTCTATTCCCAATATCTCAAGTTATAAAAACTTGGAATGGTTCCATCGACCTTATTTCTACTTCTATTACATAGGCAAAAAGCTATGTCCTTTTCAGGAGAGCTTAAACATAGTAAACCTTGAGGTTCAATGCATGCCAAGTCCGGGGCACCTCAACCCCGTCCAAGGTTTCCAGTTTGTAGGATCCTCGTCCTAGTGTCTTCTTGACTCGATACGGCCCTTCCCAGTTCGGGGCTAGCTTTCCCTTCTGACCAACTCCAGAAGCCTCGATCTTCCTAAGAACCAAGTCACCTTGTTGAAAGAACCTCTCCTTAACCCTGTGATTGTAGTAGAAAGATGCTTTCTTTTGATGCTCCGCATTTCTGGCATTTGCCTCGTCCCTGACTTCATCAATCAAATCTAAGGCGAGCCTCATGCCTTCTTCATTAGTCTCTGGCTCGAATGCTTCAATTCTTGGTGATGCATGCATGACTTCTAGTGGTACGACTGCCTCGGCTCCATAAGCCAGTAGGAAAGGAGTTTCCCCAGTTGTTACCTTGCAAGTAGTACGATATGCCCAAAGTATAGGCAGTAATTCATCCACCCAAGTATTTCTCGATCGTTCGACCCTCTTCTTAAGTCCATCAAGGATAATCCGATTAGCTACCTCAGCCTGTCCATTAGCTTGCGGGTGAGCTACTGAAGTAAAACGAAGCTCGATAGCATTTTCCTCGCAGTACTTCCTGAACTCTTCATTGTTGAATTGTGTCCCATTATCTGTCACAAGGATTCGGGGAATTCCATACCTGCAGATTATGTTCTCCCAAAAGAACTGGGAAACTTGCTTGGTGGTTATCTTGGCTAAAGGCTTAGCCTCAATCCACTTAGTGAAGTAATCGATGGCGACAATCAGAAATTTCCTTTGTGCTGATGCCATGGGGAAAGGACCAAGAATGTCCATCCCCCACATTGCAAAAGGAATGGGAGAGCTGATTGATGTTAACCTCTCAGGCGGCTGCCTCACAACAGGGGCGTGTTTCTGACATCTGTCACACTTCTTGACATAATCCTGGGCATCTGCTAACATCTCCGGCCAATAGAATCCCAGGCGGGTAATCTTGTGAGCTAGGGCCCTGCCCCCCAAGTGTTGCCCACAGATCCCTTCATGAACTTCTTCCAGTGCTTCTCTTGCCTCTTGGGGCCTTAGGCACTTCAAGTATGGGATGACAAACGACCTCTTGTATAAGATGCCTTCAATCAAGGCATATCTCATTGCTCTCACTGACAATTTTCGTGCCTCCAAGGCATTGCTGGGAAGCCATCCGGTTTCTAGATGAGCTTTAATAGGATCTATCCAACAGCTTCCAACATCGATAGGTGCTACCAACTTAGAGTTGATGGTCGGGGCCTTCAAGACCTGGAAGTAAACACTGCCTGCATAATTCTCTATCTCAGAAGAAGCGAACTTAGAGAGGGCATCGGCCTTAACGTTCTCTTCCCTAGGAATGTGCTCCAGGTAGCACTCCTCAAACTGAGTCATAACAGCTTTCACGACTCTGAGGTATTTGGCCATAGTTTCATCATTGGCCTCAAACTCACCATTCACTTGCGAGACTACCAGTCTTGAATCTCCACACACTTTGAGGTTCTTGACCCTCATGACTCTGGCCAATCCCAATCCAGCTATTAATGCTTCATATTCAGCTTCATTGTTGGTTGTAGGAAAGTCCAACTTCAAAGCGTATTCAACTGTGAACCCATCGGGGCTTTGCAAAACCAAACCTGCACCACTAGATTTTGTTTTTGATGCTCCATCAAAATAGAGCACCCAATACTCTTTCTGATCAGGTACAAGTTCTTCATCCCTACTCTCAACTCCAGGGGTGGTTACTATCTCCTGCCCCCCGACTTCTTGATTGCCAATGGTACATTCAACCAAGAAGTCAGCTAATGCCTGAGCCTTGATGGCTGTCCGAGGCTTATATGCAATGTCAAACTCTCCGAGTTCGATTGCCCACTTAATTAACCTTCCACTGACCTTAGGGCTGTGCAAGATACTTCTCAGCTGCTGGTCCGTCAGGACTTCAATCTTGTGTGACTGAAAATAAGGTCGTAGTTTCCTTGAAGCCGTTACCAATGCCAAAGCAAACTTCTCAATGGTGGAATAGTTCAACTCAGCTCCATGCAACACCTTACTCACATAGTATATAGGTTTCTGAACCTTGTTCTCTTCCCTTATGAGGACGGCACTCAATGCTTGCTCAGATACCGCCAGGTATAGATAAAGAGTCTCTCCAATGCTAGGCTTGGCCAACAGCGGGGCTTCAGCCATGTATTTCTTCAATTGTTCAAAGGCCTCTTGGCTTTCAGGTGTCCATTCAAAATTCTTTACTTTCTTTAATGTTTGAAAGAAAGGTAAACACTTATCACCAGATTTGGAGATGAACCTCCCTAAGGCTGCTACTCGGCCTGTCAACTTCTGCACATCTCTTATCGAACGTGGTGGTTCCATGTCTAAAATTGCCTTGATCTTGTCAGGATTGGCCTCAATGCCTCTCTTTGAAACCATCAGCCCTAAAAATTTTCCAGATCCAACGCCAAAGGCACACTTAGCGGGATTCAACATCATCTTATGGTGCCTCAGCACTTCAAATGCCTCTTCGAGGTGCTTAATATGATCAGCCTTGAATAGGCTCTTGACTAACATGTCATCAACATACACCTCCATGGTTTTTCCAATCAGATGGGCAAATATCTTGTTCACCAAGCGTTGGTAAGTAGCTCCTGCATTCTTTAGACCAAATGCCATAACAAGATAACAGAAGACACCAAAGTCAGTTATAAAAGATACCTTAGGGATGTCTTCTTTGTGCATCTTAATCTGATTATAGCCGCTGAATCCATCCATGAAGCTTA
Organism: Kitagawia praeruptora; assembly: GCA_037693485.1. Classification (NCBI taxonomy): domain Eukaryota; kingdom Viridiplantae; phylum Streptophyta; class Magnoliopsida; order Apiales; family Apiaceae; genus Kitagawia; species Kitagawia praeruptora. The sequence goes on from CM075353.1 coordinate 137,052,291, forward strand.
ACATATCATGTCCAGCTGTGGCATCTATCAGCATGTCAATCCTTGGAAGGGGGAAATAATCTTTTGGACACGCATCATTCAGGTCAGTGAAGTCTATGCACATCCTCCACTTCCCATTCGCTTTTTTGACCATCACAGGGTTTGCTAACCATTCGGGAAACTGAATCTCTTCAATGAAACCAGCTTCCAAAAGCTTATCCACTTCTTGCTTAATGGCCTCTTGCCTCTCCGGAGCAAAGTTTCTCTTCTTCTGCTTTATTGTCTTCCTCTTGGGGTCAACATTCAACTTATGAGTTGGGGGTCAATCCCTGGCATATCAGCTGCTGTCCAAGCGAACACGTCGCTATTCTTTTGTAAGAATTCTATCAACTTGCCCTTCAAGGGTTCTTTCAGAGATGCTCCAACATAAGTAACTTTTTCAGGATCATTTGGCTCTAGGGGTATGGGAATCAAATCCTCTGCTGGCTTCCCTCTATGCTCTTCATCGCCACGGACATCCATGTCTTCAATTGGAAGGACCTGCCCCCCGACTCCATCGGCCCTCAAAGCGGCTACATAGCAACTTCTTGCCATCTTCTGATCACCCTTTTGTTCTCCGACACCATTCCGTGTCGGAAACTTAATCTTCATGTGATAGGAAGAGGCCACAGCCTTAAACGCATGCAATCCAGTCCTTCCAAGGATTGCGTTGTATGTTGAAGCTGCCTTAATCACTAAGAAATTCAGCATCTGAGTCGCCTCCTTAGGCTCCTGCCCAATAGTCATGGGCAACTGAATAGTCCCTTCAACGTTGGACTCCACTCCATTAAATCCGTATATAGGCATGTTTACAGGGGTCAACTGAGAGTCGTTGTATCCCATCTTCATAAACGCATCATGAAACAAAATATCCACAGAAGCTCCATTGTCTATCAAGACTCGTTTTACTTCTGAATTTCCAATCACAGGAGTTATGACCAGTGGGTCATCATGGGGGAACTTCACCCCTTCCAAGTCTGAATCATCGAAACCAATTACCATTTCAGTTTTGGCACGCTTCGGGGCTTCTCCCACAATGTGCATTACTTCTCTTGCGTATGCCTTTCGAGAGTTTCGAGTCGAACCGGCCGCTGTCGGGCCTCCCCAGATTATGTTGATAACTGGCCCTCGGGGTTGCGTGCTACGATCACGACCATTATCCCTTCTGTCATTGTTTCTCTTGTTGTAATCCCCTCTTTGGGTTCCTTGATCTCCACCCTTTGTGAAATTGTTCAGCTTTCCTTTACGGATCAAGAATTCAATCTCGTCCTTCAACTGTCTGCAATCATCCGTGTCATGTCCTACATCTCGGTGGAACCTACAGTACTGATCCTTATTCCTCTTTGCGAGGTCTCCCCTGAGTGGCTTCGGCCATCGGAAGTCCTTATCCTTCTCAATTTCCAACAAGATTTGACTTCTAGGGACATTCAACCTTGCATAGTCAGAGAACCTTGGTCCCAAGTTCTTTTTTGGTGGCGAATCAGAGTCTTTGCTAGTTCGGGGATACTTGTCCCTAGCATCGTACTCCTGCCCCTGCTTACGCTTTTTTGTATCATTGTTTCCCTGACCATTGCCTAATGTGACTTCCTTCTTCGTGCTATCCTCGGCTTTGATATACTTATCAGCCCTTCGTTGGAGATCAGCCATATTCTCCGGGGGATGCTTTGCCAATGATCTCTTAAAGTATAGGTCGGTGGTACCATGCTCCAAGGTTACCATTGCAACCTTATTGTCCAGATCAGTGATGTTCAGAGTCTCCTTGGTGAACCTCTTAAGATAGTCTCTCAGACTTTCATTCTTCCCTTGTACCACATACATAAGAGATGCAGAGCTTTTCTCATGCGTTCTTCCGCTGATAAATTGACTAATGAAGGCAGCACTCAACTCCTTAAAGGAACCAATCGAGTTTGCAGGAAGCCGACTATACCATCTTTGAGCCATGCCTGACAAAGTTTGAGGGAAAGCCCTACACTTCAAAGCGTCGCTTGCAGGCTGCAACAGCAGTGCGTTTGAGAATGTTCTAACGTGGTTGGCAGGATCACCCATTCCATCATAAGCTTTGATTGTTGGCATCTTAAACTTCTTTGAAATACGAGCATTCATCACGTCCTCAGTGAACGGAGGTGTGGGATCATCAGGGTCCCCAAGTGGCATCAGATCCTTGGGGTTGCTCTTAGGGGTTTCCACCCTTGTAGTTTTTTCAGGCGGGACAGTTGTCCTTCTTTGCCTCCTTAGAGGCCTCTCCAGATCTATGAAGGGAATCGGTCCTGACGTGGGAGGTGGCAAAGTCTGATTTAATCTGGCTTGCTCCCTGGCCATATCTTCCTTTAACTTTAAGATCTCGGCTTCATAAGCCTTAATCCTCTCAGCAGCTGTTGAAGTGAGTCCATCATGGATAGTTCGAGTTCTCCCCATAGGCTCTTTACTTGCACGTCGCCTCCTCGGAGCTTCATCACGCTCGTAATCATCGCCAGAAGATGATTCATCTGTATAAGGACCAGAAAAATCGCGATAATCTCGATCTCGAATATATAGGGCATGACCACTCGGTCCAGCTCCGTAATTGGACATCCCATACATTGGATTGGTGCTTATGGGGAGATCCGTGGTGTGGATCTGAACCCCTCGTGTAGGGTTGTTGGGATCTACAATCAAGGAAGAAATCCCCGGGTTAGTCCCTGGAATTGTGTGGACGATCGGAGGTAGCGTACTCTCAACATGGGTAGTCGTCCCTAGGGGTTGAGAAACTTGATATGGAACGATAGTCCCGGTTGTTGGAGGTACTTGCTCAGATGTCGGTAGCACTTGTTCAGTAAGGGGCGGAGCAGAGCTAAGAGGTAGAGCCTCGGTAGTGATTGGCTCCGTAGTGCTTGGTGCAGTTCTTCGTGTTTGAACCATGGTTGATGTCTTCTTCCCACAGACGGCGCCAAATGTTGTGGAATAAAAACGAGGCTATTAGATTACGGCTAGGGTTTATGTGTATTTATTGCTAGGGTTCGTGAGCTTCGTGCTTTAATGGCTGCTTCTGCGTTCGAGACTAAACGGTCCTCACAGAATGCCTACGTATCTCTGTATTAGAGAATCAAGCCAAGAAAACGTAGTTCTGAGTTGAAGGGTCTGACCCTTTATATAGGCTGAGAAGCCTCAGAATTAGGGTAGGGTTAGGAGACTTGGTGGGCAAGTCATCCTTGAGGAAGGTTCTAGACTCCTTCCTTGTAGGAGTCAGTTTCCTTGTATGATTGTGTGGCTTGGAGGCTACTTTTCGTAGGGATAACGTCCTTATCTGACTTGTATCTCCCAGCTGTTAATTACCCCTAAATATTAATTACGACATTAATATTATAATTGGAGTTTGGGCCCACCTGGTGGGCCCCACGTTTGGACCATTCTAGGTCTAATTAATGCCACATTAAATGTGTCCTTAGGGCTTACTTTTAGCCCATATCAAATACTAATAATTATCAATTACCTTTTTCAACTAAAACATATCATCTTTTCCATATTTTATAATTCAAATTCCTTTTTTCTAGAAATATCATGGGCAACATTAATTTCTCACAATCTAAAGACATTATGAACAATTTAATTTAGTGAAATAACATAAATTAAATTATAATTATTATAAACTAATCAATTACCTTTTTCACCTAAAACATGTCATCTTTTTAATTTTCACATTACATTTTCTATTTTCTCTAAATAAAATCTATCTTTTTTCAATTACATCACGGGCGGTTCTATTTAATAAAATAAAATAACAATATTATAATGCTAATAATTAACCGATTAAGTTTAAGCTAAAATGTATCATCTTTTCTATATTTTCTAACTAAAATATCTCTTTTCTTTAAAATATCACGGGCAACACTAATTTTTCCTTTTCTTAAAACTTTACGAGCAATTTTATTTAGTAAAATAACATAATTGAATTATAATTACTATAAACTAATCAATTACCTTTTTCACCTAAAACATGTTTCCTTTTTAATTTTCTCTAACTAACACCTCACTTTTTTCAGTTAAATCACGGCATTCTATTTAATAAAATAAAATTATAATTTTATAAGTACTTATAATTAACCGATTACCTTTTTGAACAAAGATGTATTTTCTTTTCAATATTTTCTAACTAAAGTCCCTCTTTTCATAGAAATATAACGGATAACATTTATAAATATTTTTTCTGCTAATTAACATTTATGTAATTATTATCAAATTATTTCATTTAAAAATTTAAACCTCTAAAATTCATATTTTAAAAAAAGTAAATCGAATTAATAAAACATATCATATAATATTAAAAGAAATTCGTGCATCGCACGGGTTTTAAGCTAGTTCTATTATATTAAAGCCGAAATATTAAAAGTTTGGTTGGTTGGTTGGTACCTATTGAATTTACCTAATTACCCTTACTTAACTATTAACTAATTACATAATTTCCTTTTTCATATTAAACATATTACCTTTTCTATTTGTTACTAACTAATTAATTTCTCTTTTAAGGTAAAGCACAATACCTTTTATATTTTATCTAACTAAAATTTCTCCTTTCTTATAAACACTACAAGCAATTTTGAAAATAACATAATTATATTATAATTACTATTAACTAATCAATTACCTTTTTCAGCCAAAACATGTTACCTTTTCTATATTCTATAACTAAAATATCTCTTTAACTAAAATATCTTTTTTTACAAATATATCACGGGTGGTTCTATTTAATAAATAATAATATTTTAATACTAATAATTATCAATTACCTTTTTTCAACTAAAACATATCATCTTTTCCATATTTTATAATTCAAATTCCTTTTTTCTAGAAATATCATGGGCAACATTAATTTCTCACAATCTAAAGACATTATGAACAATTTAATTTAGTGAAATAACATAAATTAAATTATAATTATTATAAACTAATCAATTACCTTTTTCACCTAAAACATGTCATCTTTTTAATTTTCACATTACATTTTCTATTTTCTCTAAATAAAATCTATCTTTTTTCAATTATATCACGGGCGGTTCTATTTAATAAAATAAAATAACAATATTATAATGTTAATAATTAACCGATTAAGTTTAAGCTAAAATGTATCATCTTTTCTATATTTTCTAACTAAAATATCTCTTTTCTTTAAAATATCACGGGCAACACTAATTTTTCCTTTTCTTCAAACTTTACGAGCAATTTTATTTAGTAAAATAACATAATTGAATTATAATTACTATAAACTAATCAATTACCTTTTTCACCTAAAACATGTTTCCTTTTTAATTTTCTCTAACTAACACCTCACTTTTTTCAGTTAAATCACGGCATTCTATTTAATAAAATAAAATTATAATTTTATAAGTACTTATAATTAACTGATTACCTTTTTGAACAAAGATGTATTTTCTTTTCAATATTTTCTAACTAAAATCCCTCTTTTCATAGAAATATAACGGATAACATTTATAAATATTTTTCTGCTAATTAACATTTATGTAATTATTATCAAATCATCTCATTTAAAAATTTAAACCTCTAAAATTCATATTTTAAAAAAAGTAAATCGAATTAATAAAACATATCATATAATATTAAAAGAAATCCGTGCATCGCACGGGTTTTAAGCTAGTTCTATTATATTAAAGCCGAAATATTAAAAGTTTGGTTGGTTGGTTGGTACCTATTGAATTTACCTAATTACCCTTACTTAACTATTAACTAAATACATAATTTCTTTTTTCATATTAAACATATTACCTTTTCTATTTGTCACTAACTAATTAATTTCCCTTTTCAGATAAAGCACAATATCTTTATTATTTTATTATAATAGTACTAGCTTATAACCCGTGCGATGCACGGATTTCTTTTGATATACAATAAATTTTATTTTATGTTACCATTACATTTTGAAATAATAATAATTAATATTTTATTTTAATTTTGACTTAAATTATTTAATAAAAAATTAATTAATGATATGCATAGCTTAAAACTTATATTATAAAATTTTAAAATAAATATGTAGTTGATGGAATTCAAACCTTGAAATTTTAGTAAATTAATTTAATCATATAATATATCTAATCATTATATCTAACTATTCTGATTTTTTACTAAAAATCTAACGGTCATTATTCGTAGTATACGGATTTTTATTATATTTTGTTAGTGATTAGAAGATATAGTGTAATATTTTTGGGTATATATTAATTATTGCAAGATTATGTTTTAAATTAAAAGTCAAAGTGTTTAAATTAGGAGAAAATATTACTGATTGGAAGATATAAATTTATAAAATTATAATAAAATTTTATTATGTTATAAATAAAATTTATTGATATGGTGTTTATTTTATTATTTTATAAATTTTATTCAATATTACAATTATGTAATCATTATTTTTAATGACTTTTTAATTTTAATTCAATATAATTTAATATACTCATGTTTACGAATTATACTAATGTTTCCTTGTTATAAATAACGTATAGGGATTTTTAATATACTTTATTAAATAATTGAAAAATATGGTGTGATAATATTAGTTTTAAATCAAAAAGGTAATGTGTTTTAATACGAAAGGAAATATTAATGATTGAAAGATATTATACGATTGATGTTTTCAGTTGTTTATAAAAGGTAATATCTTCAATTAAAGTAAATGCGAAAAAGGCAATCGACTAATTAACATTAATTATTTTATGTTGTTATTTATTTTAGCTGTTTTAATAGTATAAATATCGAATATATTTTTCTTTTTAATGAAGAATTATACTAATGTTTCCTTATAAAACAAAAAGGTAACGTGTTTTAATTCGAAAGGAAATATTAATGATTGGAAGATATGATACGATTAATTTTTTAGGTGTTTATAAAATGTAATATTTTCAACTAAAAGTAAATGTGAAAAAAGGCATTCGACTAATTAGTAATTACCATGAATTATTTTATGTTATAATTTATTTTACTATTTTAATAGTATAGATATTAAATATATTTTTTTTTAATTAATTGTAAATAAGTAAATTCACTAAGAACCAAAAAACAGGTACCAAAACTTTTAATGTTTCGGCTTTTATATAATAGTAAGCTTAAAACCCGTTCGATGCACGAATTTCTTTTAATATTATATGATATGCTTTATTAATTCGATTTACTTTTTTTAAAATATGAATTTTGGAGGTTTAAATTTTTAAATTAGATGATTTGATAATAATAATTATATAAATGTTAATTAGGAAAAAAAAAATTATAAATGTTATCCATCATATTTCTATGAAAAGAGGGATTTTAGTTAGAAAATATTGAAAAGATAATACATCTTAGTTCAAAAAGGTAATCGGTTAATTATAAGTACTTATAAAATTATAATTTTATTTTATTAAATAGAATGCTGTGATTTAACTGAAAAAAGTGAGGTGTTAGTTATAGAAAATTAAAAAGGAAACATGTTTTAGGTGAAAAAGGTAATTGATTAGTTTATAGTAATTATAATTCAATTATGTTATTTTTCTAAATAAAATTGCTCGTAAAGTTTTAAGAAAAGGAAAAATTAGTGTTGCCCGTAATATTTTAAAGAATAGAGATATTTTAGTTAGAAAATATAGAAAAGATGATAAATTTTAGCTTAAACTTAATCGGTTAATTATTAACATTATAATATTGTTATTTTATTTTATTAAATAGAACCGTCCATGATATAATTGAAAAGAGATTGATTTTATTTAGAGAAAATAGAAAATATAATGTGAAAATTAAAAAGATGACATGTTTTAGGTGAAAAAGGTAATTGATTAGTTTATAATAATTATAATTTAATTTATGTTATTTCACTAAATTAAATTGTTCGTAATGTCTTTAGATTGTGAGAAATTAATGTTGCCCATGATATTTCTAGAAAAAAGGAATTTGAATTATAAAATATGGAAAATATGATATGTTTTAGGTGAAAAATGTATTCAAAAAGGTAATCGTTTAATTATAAGTACTTATAAAATTATAATTTAGAATGCCGTGATTTAACTGAAAAAAATGAGGTGTTAGTTAGAAAAAATTAAAAAGGAAACATGTTTTAGGTGGAAAAGGTAATTAATTAGTTTATAATAATTATAATTTAATTTATGTTATTTCACTAAATTAAATTGTTCGTAGTGTTTTTAGATATTGAGAAATTAATGTTGCCCGTGATATTTCTAGAAAAAAGGAATTTGAATTATAAAATAGGGAAAAGATGATATGTTTTAGTTGAAAAGGGTAATTGATAATTATTAGTATTATAATATTATTATTTATTAAATAGAACCCCGTGATATATTTGTAAAAAAAAATATTTTAGTTAAAGAGATATTTTAGTTATAGAATTGAGAAAATGTAACATATTTTGGCTAAAAAAGGTAATTGATTGGTTAATAGTAATTATAATATAATTATGTTATTTTCAAAATTGCTTGTAGTGTTTATAAGAAAGGAGAAATTTTAGTTAGATAAAATAATAAAGATATTGTGCTTTATCTGAAAAGGGAAATTAATTAGTTAGTGACAAATAGAAAAGGTAATATGTTTAATATGAAAAAGGAAATTATGTATTTAGTTAATAGTTAAGTAAGGGTAATTAGGTAAATTCAATAGGTACCAACCAACCAACCAAACTTTTAATATTTCGGTTTTAATATAATAGAACTAGCTTATAACCCGTGCGATGCACGGATTTCTTTTGATATACAATAAATTTTATTTTATGTTACCATTACATTTTTAAATAATAATAATTAATATTTTATTTTAATTTTAACTTAAATTATTTAATAAAAAACTAATTAATGATATGCATAACTTAAAACTTATATTATAAAATTTAAAAATAAATATGTAGTTGATGGAATTCAAACCTTGAAATTTTAGTAAATTAATTTAATCATATAATATATCTAATCATTATATCTAACGATTCTGATTTTTTACTAAAAATCTAACGGTCATTATTCGTAGTATACGGATTTCTATTATATTTTGTTAGTGATTAGAAGATATAGTGTAATATTTTTGGGTATATATTAATTATTGCAAGATTATGTTTTAAATTAAAAGTCAAAGTGTTTAAATTAGGAAAAAATATTACTGATTGGAAGATATAAATTTATTAAATTATAATAAAATTTTATTATGTTATAAATAAAATTTATTGATATGGTGTTTATTTTATTATTTTATAAATTTTATTCAATATTACAATTATGTAATCATTATTTTTAATGACTTTTTAATTTTAATTCAATATAATTTAATATACTCATGTTTACGAATTATACTACTGTTTCCTTGTTATAAATAACGTATAGGGATTTTTAATATATTTTATTAAATAATTGAAAAATATGGTGTGATAATATTAGTTTTAAATCAAAAAGGTAATGTGTTTTAATACGAAAGGAAATATTAATGATTGAAAGATATGATACGATTGATGTTTTCAGTTGTTTATAAAAGGTAATATCTTCAATTAAAGTAAATGCGAAAAAGGCAATCGACTAATTAACATTAATTATTTTATGTTATTATTTATTTTAGCTGTTTTAATAGTATAAATATCGAATATATTTTTCTTTTTAATGAAGAATTATACTAATGTTTCCTTATAAAACAAAAAGGTAACGTGTTTTAATTCGAAAGGAAATATTAATGATTTGAAGATATGATACGATTAATTTTTTAGGTGTTTATAAAATGTAATATCTTCAACTAAAAGTGAATGTGAAAAAAGGCATTCGACTAATTAGTAATTACCATTAATTATTTTATTTTATAATTTATTTTACTATTTTAATAGTATAGATATTAAATATATATTTTTTAATGAATGGTAAATAAGTAAATTCACTAAGAACCAAAAAACAGGTACCAAAACTTTTAATGTTTCTGCTTTTATATAATAGTAAGCTTAAAACCCGTGCGATGCACGGATTTCTTTTAATATTATATAATATGCTTTATTAATTCGATTTAATTTTTTTAAAATATGAATTTTGGAGGATTAAATTTTTAAATGAGATGATTTGATAATAATTATATAAATGTTAATTAGCAAAAAAAAAATTGTAAATGTTATCCGTTATATTTCTATGAAAAGAGGGATTTTAGTTAGAAAATATTGAAAAGATAATACATCTTAGTTCAAAAAGGTAATCGGTTAATTATAAGTACTTATAAAATTATAATTTTATTTTATTAAATAGAATGCTGTGATTTAACTGAAAAAAGTGAGGTGTTAGTTATAGAAAATTAAAAAGGAAACATGTTTTAGGTGAAAAAGGTAATTGATTACTTTATAGTAATTATAATTCAATTATGTTATTTTTCTAAATAAAACTGCTCGTAAAGTTTTAAGAAAAGGAAAAATTAGTGTTGCCAGTGATATTTTAAAGAATAGAGATATTTTAGTTAGAAAATATAGAAAAGATGATAAATTTTAGCTTAAACCTTAATCGGTTAATTATTAACATTATAATATTGTTATTTTATTTTATTAAATAGAACCGTCCGTGATATAATTGAAAAAAGATTGATTTTATTTAGAGAAAATAGAAACTGTAATGTGAAAATTAAAAAGATGACATGTTTTAGGTGAAAAAGGTAATTGATTAGTTTATAATAATTATAATTTAATTTATGTTATTTCACTAAATTAAATTGTTCGTAATGTCTTTAGATTGTGAGAAATTAATGTTGCCCATGATATTTCTAGAAAAAAGGAATTTGAATTATAAAATATGGAAAATATGATACGTTTTAGGTGAAAAAGGTATTCAAAAAGGTAATCGTTTAATTATAAGTACTTATAAAATTATAATTTAGAATGCCGTGATTTAACTGAAAAAAGTGAGGTGTTAGTTAGAGAAAATTAAAAAGAAACATGTTTTAGGTGGAAAAGGTAATTAATTAGTTTATAGTAATTATAATTTAATTTATGCTATTTCACTAAATTAAATTGTTCGTAGTGTTTTTAGATATTGAGAAATTAATGTTGCCCGTAATATTTCTAGAAAAAAGGAATTTGAATTATAAAATAGGGAAAAGATGATATGTTTTAGTTGAAAAGGGTAATTGATAATTATTAGTATTATAATATTATTATTTATTAAATAGAACCCCGTGATATATTTGTAAAAAAAAATATTTTAGTTAAAGAGATATTTTAGTTATAAAATAGAGAAAAGGTAACATGTTTTGGCTAAAAAATGTAATTGATTGGTTAATAGTAATTATAATATAATTATTTTATTTTCAAAATTGCTTGTAGTGTTTATAAGAAAGGAGAAATTTTAGTTAGATAAAATAATAAAGATATTGTGCTTTACCTGAAAAGGGAAATTAATTAGTTAGTGACAAATAGAAAAGGTAATATGTTTAATATGAAAAAGGAAATTATGTATTTAGTTAATAGTTAATTAAGGGTAATTAGGTAAATTCAATAGGTACCAACCAACCAACCAAACTTTTAATGTTTCGGCTTTAATATAATAGAATAGATAGATAGATAGATTGATTCATTAATTTGTGAATTGTATGAAATCATAATTATGATCAGTTGTTCAGATACGTATTGATGAAGATATGTAATTTTTATGTATTAATGAATTAAGATATGTAATATTCACGATTACATTATTAGATTGTCTCTTCAAAAATACTGCAAATTTCAGCGATATGAACCAGAAATATGTTAATAATTTATTCAAACGATATGAAGAAAGTTCTAATTTGATCTATTAAAATGAAAGAAGTTATTATCTGGTAAATGTCGAACCCTAAGTCGTAATCAATATTTTAAACAATATATTAAAAAATATGAAAATCTAAAAATCTTATAAATTTAATTTGTTATGAGATTTACATATCTTTATTTTATAAGCTTCTTACATATAAAAAAGTGTTAAAAAAATATTCAAAATGACATGACGATATTAAGTTGGTAAAATGGAAAATTTTAATTGATGAATTCATATAAATGCATGAGATATCTATCATATTAGTTATTCAATCAATCAATTGTAAAAAAAATTTGACATTCAGAATTTTTTTTTAAACATTTATTTGAATTCCTAACATTTTTTTATTTAAACATCTCCTAATAAATTTGGAAGAGATTAGTTGGTGATCCCAATAAAGATAGCTCACCGTGACCATGGATCTAAAAATTCTGGATTCAACCGATTAATCCCAATTAATCCTCTATAAGATAACTAACTGATTCGATTTTTTAAATTCGATTAATCTTGTGAATTTATTTAAAATAATATGTTTAATTGTAAATTAGACTAATATATTAAATATTATTATAATATCCGATTTATATTTCGATTAATTCTTCTGATTAATTCTCGATTATCTGATTAATCTTAAATCGATACCTCAACCAACTATATCCAATTATATCGATTACCAATTTTTATAACGATGACCATGACCAATAATTTAGAACGTGATTTAGATCACTTGCTCATCCAAATTTGAATGAATTGATGGAGTCTGAGATGTCTTATTAGCTTCAATCAAAAATAAAGAAATACTGCATGAACTACATGGCCCAATATAATATTTTCAACAATCGAAAAACAGTATAAATGTATAATAGATCTCGGAAGACCATATAGCCCAATACGACCTTGCTTGTTCAAATGTTAAATCTGGGCCATAAAAGCTTCTTCTTGTTATATAATAAGTTGTATGATTCTTTGCTTTTCATATACCCTCATTAGTATGGGTCTTTTGGCCTTTCACCTCCATTGTAACTCATGATCACATTGGCTATATAAAGCCTTGATTGTATTTGCTCTAGAGATATATGAATTAGCAATGGCTTCATTTTTCTCTATCTAGTTTAGTCTCTCCTATATTATAATACTTACCACGTTATCAGCACGATCCAACCACTAAGCTTGAAATTACAGATTGAAGTCTTAAACTAGTACTCTAAGTTGAAGAACACTATCTACTTTAATACAAGGTACGCAATCTCAAAAACTTTCTGTATAAATTCATGATTATTTATTTTAGATTTATATGCTAATCTACCTACTTATAGCCTGTCCTTCTATAAGTCAAACTTCCTGAGCACTTGTTAAGAGATATGCAATACGTAGTGCATAATACAATAATAGTACAATTTTATAGTACTTCATGCTAAAAAAAAAAAATTTACACTTAGTTTTTGATTGCACATTGTCACTAGTACTTTTGAAAGTATCTGTGTATCACTGCATAGGGTCCATTATTCTTGCAATGCCGGAGATAACGTTTTAATGAGTAACTTGGGTTTAGCTGGCTTATATTAAAAAGGATTAATAAGGAGGGTCGTATTCTGCAAAGTTTCTATTAAAACTGAAGTGCATAGCATATTTAGATTTAAGTTTGATTAGGTTGATCATGTGTTGTTTGATTATGTTGGTCATGTGTTGCAAATTATGATTTTATTATTTTAGATAGATCCAAGTATAATTTATTTATTTATTTATTTTTTTAAATATATCTATAACTGATAAAAGGTAATTGTAAAAAGGTTGAAAGCACTTGTCATCGTTGTGGAATGAAAGGTCATTGGAGTCGTACCTGTCGTACCTCCAAGCACCTTGTTGATCTTTATCAAGCTTCTTTGAAGGGTGTGGAGACTAATTTTACAGAACAAAGTGATCCTTTGGGCATTGCCCACCTTGAAGCACACCTTGGAGGGAAAAATCAAATTAATCCAATCAGCTCTACTCATATGGAAGTGGCAGACTTCTTTGAAGATGGCAATATGGAAGTGGTCAAATTTGGTGGTGGCGATGATGCCAATATTAATTAAATAATAAGTTCTTATCTTCTTGTTAAGATTTATGTTTAAACTATGAATATTTATGTTTGAACCATAAGGTTTTATGTTTGAACTTTATATGTTGCTTACCTTATCATCAAAAGAAATGTTAATTATATTTCTAATTAATGTGTTATTTATTTTTATGAAGAAATATGGCCAGCAGTCTCTCTTCATGCGTTATAAATGATGATGAATCACTTTGCTTAGCGGATAGTGCAACAACACACACAATATTGAAAAATCAAAAATACTTTTCGCATCTAATTCTAGCTAAAGCTAATGTTAACACTATATCTGGTGCATCAGATCTTATTGAGGGCTCCGGAAGAGCAAATATAATGTTACCTAATGGTACACAGTTTAGCATCGATGATGCAATGTTTTCCACCAGATCACAAAGAAACCTTTTGAGTTTCAAAGATATACGTAAAAATGGTTATCACATTGAGACAATAAATGAAAATGATGAAGAATTTTTATATATCACATCAGTTGTTTCAGGGATGAAAAAATTCATGGAAAAGCTCCCTTCATATAAATCTGGATTGTATTATACCTTTATAAATCCAGTTGAGTCAAATATGGTGATAAACCAAAAATCAAAGGACCCGACTAATTTTATCATATGGCATAATCGTTTAGGCCATCCGGGTTCAACAATGATGCGAAGAATTATAGAAAATTCAAATGGACATCCCCTCAAGAACAAAATTGTTCCTTTGTCTAAAGATTTTTCATGTGTTGCTTGTTATAAAGGGAAATTAATAACAAGACCATCTCCAGTAAAAGTTACAATTGAGTGTCCAAATTTTTTGGAACGAATTCAGGGAGATATATGTGGACCTATCACCCCATCAAGTGGGCCATTTCAGTACTTTATGGTACTTATTGATGCTTCAACACGATGGTCGCATGTCAGTTTATTATCCACGCGAAACATTGCATTTGCACGACTACTTGCTCAAATAATTCGGTTGAGAGCACAATTCCCTGATCATAATATAAAGAAAATTAGATTGGACAATGCGGGGGAATTTTCATCCCAATGTTTCAATGATTATTGTATGTCGATTGGGATTGAAGTGGAACATTCTGTTGCTCATGTACACACTCAAAATGGTCTAGCGGAATCTTTCATTAAGAGGCTACGACTGATTGCTAGACCTTTACTCATGAAAACAAATTTACCAAGTTCTACATGGGGACATGCGATATTACACGCAGCTTCTTTAGTCCGGTTAAGACCGACTTCTTATCATCAATATTCCCCTATGCAACTTGTAAATGGTAGAGAACCAAATATCTCTCATTTAAGAGTTTTTGGTTGTGCAGTTTATGTTCCGATCTCTCCTCCCCAACGAATAAAAATGGGACCCCATAGAAGATTAGGGGTATATGTTGGATTTGATTCTCCCTCAATCATTAAATATTTGGAGCCTATGACTAGTGATTTATTTAAGGCAAGATTTGTCGACTGCCAATTTGATGAGATAGTTTTTCCTGCATTAGGGGGAGATAAGACAAAATCTGATAAAGAAAGACAAGAAATTTTGTGGAATGCAGTCCCTATGTCTCATTATGATCCTCGAACAAATCAAAGTGAACTTGAAGTTCAAAAGATTATCCACCTACAAGAAGTGGCAAATAGACTGCCTGAAAAATTCACTGACGTCAAGACATTGACAAAGTCACATATACCAGCTGTTAATGTTCCTTGTAAAATTGAACTTCCTGATGAAGAGAATAAAAACATGCTAGCAAATGAGTCTAAAGCACGCCAGAAGCGTGGTAGACCTGTTGGATCCAAGGATAAAAATCCAAGAAAGACAAGGAAACTAAACAAAGAAGCGGGCACATCAAATGACATCAGTGTAAAAAAATAGAATTGATCAATGAAGAGACGTCTTCAAAAGATGATCAAACACCTGAAATCGTTGACAACGAAGAGATCTCTATAAATTATGTGATTTCAGGGAAGAGGTGGAACAGAAAAGAAATTGTTATGGATGATGTATTTTCATATGCAGTTGCTTTTGATATTATTGAGGAAATAGAGGATCATGAACCTAGATCGATCTATGAATGTAAAAGAAGAAACGATTGGCCAAAGTGGAAAGATGCTATTGAGGCAGAATTAAAATCACTTGAAAAACGTAAAGTTTTTGGACCTATTGTCCAAACACCTGCAGGTGTGAAACCCGTTGGATATAGATGGGTATTTGTGCATAAAAGAAATGAGAAAAATGAGGTTGTGAGATACAAAGCACGACTTGTTGCACAAGGTTTCTCACAAAGACCAGGAATTGATTATGAAGAGACTTATTCACCGGTCATGGATGCAACAACATTCAGATTCTTACTAAGTTTATCAATTCTAGAAGGGCTCCAAATGAATTTGATGGATGTTGTAACTGCCTATTTATATGGGTCACTTGATAATGACATTTATATGAAAATTCCCGATGGTTTAAAAATGCCCGAAGCATGTGGTTCAAGACCCCGAGAGATTTACTCGATCAAATTGCAAAGATCATTGTACGGGTTGAAACAATCGGGTCGCATGTGGTATAATCGTCTCAGTGAGTATCTGTTGAAAGATGGATATATCAATAATGTTATTTGTCCATGTGTTTTTATTAAAAAGACAAAAATGGGGTTTACAATCATTGCAGTTTATGTTGATGATTTAAACATCATTGGGACCCCGGATGAACTTCATGAAACGATTGAATATTTGAAAAGAGAATTTGAAATGAAAGACTTGGGTAGAACGAAACTTTGTCTTGGTTTTCAAGTTGAACATTTATCTAAAGGAATCTTCGTCCACCAATCAGCTTATATCGAAAAAATCCTTAAACGTTTTATAATGGACAAAGCATATCCTGTTAGTACACCTATGGTGGTGCGTTCACTAGAAAAACATAAGGATCCATTTCGCCCAAGAGAAAAGGGAGAAGAGCTTCTTGGTCCAGAAGTACCATATCTTAGTGCCATTGGAGCACTAATGTACCTTGCCAATTGTACACGTCCTGACATTGCATTTTCTGTTAATCTATTGGCAAGACATAGTTCTGCTCCAACTCGGAGGCATTGGACTGGAGTGAAACAAATATTTAGATATCTTCGAGGAACAATGGACATGGGTTTGTTTTATTCTAAAGACTCAAAAGTGGAATTAGTTGGTTATGCAGATGCAGGATATCGGTCTGATCCCCACAAAGGAAGATCACAAACAGGTTACATATTCACATATGGAGATACTGCAATATCTTGGCGATCTACAAAACAGACTCTTGCAGCTACTTCTTCGAATCATGCTGAATTATTAGCTCTTCATGAAGCAAGCCGAGAATGTGTATGGTTAAGATCTCTGGTCCACCATGTCCGAGAATCATGTGGTCTTGTGGTGAACAAACACATTCCAACTACTCTATACGAAGACAATGAAGCTTGTATTTCCCAAACTAGAGAAGGCTACATCAAAGGAGACAGGACAAAGCACATTGATCCAAAATTCTTCTTCACCCATGAACTACAACAAAGGGGAGAAATTGATGTCTGTCAGATCCGCTCATGTGATAATCCGGCTGATTTATTCACAAAGGCCCTTCCTACATCTCCCTTCGAGAAGTTGGTACACAAGATTGGAATGCGTAAACTTCGAGATTTATGATGATTTTTATAATCATGCTAAAATGAGGGGGAGACACGTTACTTTAATATATGTACAACACATGTACTCTTTTTCCTTCACTAGGGTTTTTCCCAAAGGGTTTTTCCTAGTAAGGTTTTAACGAGGCATGATGTTTGTATGAGTCATCCAAGGGGGAGTGTTATATAATAAGTTGTATGACTCTTTGCTTTTCATATACCCTCATTAGTTTGGGTCTTTTGGCCTTTCACCTCCATTGTAACTCATGATCACATTGGCTATATAAAGCCTTGATTGTATTTGCTCTAGAGATATATGAATTAGCAATGGCTTCATTTCTCTCTATCTAGTTTAGTCTCTCCTATATTATAATACTTACCACTTCTACTCTTCTTCTTCTTCTTTTTTCTAATCCTTCAAATTAGACCCGGCAATCGTATCGTGTACTTTCGTATTTCGTGTACTTGAAGGTGAAATCTGTATCCATCCGAAATAAATTCGTGTATTTGAATGTAAAATCCGTATTCATCCGAAATGAATTCGTGTACCTTCATATCGTATTTCGTGTATATATTATATAAAATCAAAAATAAAATTTAGTTAAAATTTATTAGTTAATATTATATTCATATGAAATATACATAAAATATTTACATTTCCATATATAAATTTAAATACAACTCTATAAAAACTTGTAAATATGTATATTTTTGTGTAAAATATATATCTTTATAAAAATAATATTAATATATACATAAAATCTATAACCAGTAAATTATAAACATCTTTATTTCGTGTACTTTCGTGTACCCGAAATGAAAACCCATATCCGACACTAAATATTTCGTGTAATTTCGTGTTCGTGTACTTTTGTATTTCGTGTACCAAAAATCAAAACCCAAAACCATATTTTTCGTGTCGTTTCGTGTCGTGTTCGTATCACGTGTCAAATTGTCAGGCCTACTTAAAATGTTTAATTGCACTTGTCTATTTTGCTATAAAGAATTTATGTTTCAAAATTTGTAAAAAATCATGTAACGTTTTCTACCTTTTCCAATCCCGTTTGAACTTGATGGTGCAGAATGCAAGCATAAAATAATTATCTTAACAGATAATCTTAATTAAAATATCGCATTTGTTATATGCTGTACTTGATTAACACCCTTAAACTAATCAAAATTCACAATTGGCTTCCTCATGAAATAGTAGTATATTCTAATGATACCTTTTCTTTGTTATTAAATGAGAAAAGTTCCACAATAATCATGATGATTATGGTAGTTGCACTATAAAATTAGAAAAGTTCCACAATAATCATGATGATTATGGTAGTTGCACTATAAAATTACTCACCTAGTTGTCAAGGTCAATAAACCACTCCATAATCCAAATATACCCGGTTGTTCAAGGAAGATCAAAGTCAACCATCTAGTGCTACACAATTTTTATACAAGGGGGTACCATTTTTTGACTACTGACTCGTTCAGTTCAAAGGAGTTGAAAGAAGCTGGAAAGGAAATAAAAAAGTTGTCATTATAATTGTCATATACATTTCTTTCCCTGCAAACAAACAAATGCAAAACATTTCCTCCAACAAAATGATGGCAAGGCCTCAAACTCCTGCAAATGTATCATCAATTACTGGTCATTACAGGGTTGAGAGGTACCATGATTCGAGAAAGTATTCCATAGGAACGCCAAGGCGTCATCAACACACGAGTCTACGGTCCATGACCCTTCATAGCCACCGTGAGGCACCACCCAGGGATAAGTTGAGGGGACGTAGAGCGGGCAAAGAGTTAGCAAGAAGGGCCCTGATGCCACCGATTAGGAGGCTCAACATGAGGTGGCGGAACTTCCAGCCAACCCCAAGTCGCCTCTCTAATATGTCCATGACGTAAGTTTTCATTATATCTCTAATCCAAATCGTTTTAGATAAACATTGATGATTAAAATTTCATGTAAATATTATGTATGATGTGATTGTGCATATCATCCGAATTTATGCTCATTTTTTGAGCTTTTAAATGTCAAGAGTCAACTTTATTTTGCTACTGTTCAAGTTCAGCCTATTTTTTGCCTATGTACCGATGAGTTGCTTATTTAATTTTTTGTATAAAAATATTTCACGAAAACTAGTAGTTTCTACACAAAGATTTCTGTAATCCAGTTCTACTAAAAATAGCCTAAAAGGATCGAGAGGCTCTAAAAGTTGGACAATGCTGCGAAGAATCTCAAATCTTTGATTAAATAATTGACATAATATAACAATCACAACTTTATAGCAGTACAATCGTCAAGATGAATATCTTGTTAGTTACTCAGAAAAATGGCTACGCATAAAATAGTGAAGACACTATATATCACCAATTTAGTGCAGCTACATAGTTTGTACCTTTGTAGTAGTATGATTTTCTGGAGAAAAGTTCAGCAACAGAAAAACAGAGCTTGACAGTCTGACAGCAATTGATTACCCAGCTGATGCCTCTTCAGATGTTTAAACAGAATTGAAAGAATTAAGGTCAGCCGTCCAGACGGCCACGGAATCAACTTTCTGGCAATACAAGATGGTCAAGTCCTTCCACTAGCTTTGCAGATTGGATCACATCACCAGTCTTGATCTCAGAAAGAATGTCTTTCCCAGCAATTGTATAGCTGCATAAAGTAATAATTGCCAAAAAATGGCATAAAAGTAAGAAAATAAACGTAAAGAGGCCACTTAAGTATGCCTTACATACGAGAAAAAATTATTTATAATGCAGAGCAAATGCTTGGGAATTTCGGGACATACCCAAACACGGAAAATTGGCCCTCGTCAAAAGAGAGTCCTCCTAAGCCAGACTGATTCATACAATAACTACTTTAGAACAGTTAGTCAAAAGTGTGGCATGTCATTTAAGACGGACTGTAAATATATATGGTTCATTTTAGAAGTGCGAGGCATATCAAAGAATCACTGAGAGACATAATGTCAGATGTGGCAAAAAAAAAAATTACATAATGCCAGATGCTACTCACAAAACTCTTGTCATAGCGATAGAAGAAAAATTGATTTGGTGAGGAATACTCGTCAGAAACATCACTATGAGCCATCACCACTGCACCATAAACGGAAAGTGGAAGCACAGGCAACTCCCCATCCTTGAAAAAGATGAGTTATCCAAATTAGAAAATGTTATCTTTTTCTATTAAGTGGTACCAATAGTGTTCATACCTGCACGCTTAAAGTTGTTTTGTAAAGCGGCTCAAATTGTCCTGCTGGCATAATCTCTAAAGGAGCACTGTAACCAATATTTTTGTCAAGCCCGCCATCGGATAATATTGCTTGATCAGTAGATTTGAGCTTCACCCCATCGTATGCCCCATCAACTACCTAAACCACAATTGAGTACCAGTTGATTAGTTCAGAAAGTATTTGCCACCAACCTTTTCTTCGTAAAAAGTCAGCTAAGTCTTAACCTAGTTGCTGAGATTATGAAAGAATAGAATTTGTGCAGACGACTACAACATACAATTCAGGAGTTCTTAATTCTTATCGTACGTTCACATGAAGGGTTATTTTGGGCAGTACTGTTTCTAGTTGGTTGAGAGAGTTACAGACAACTTTTCCACTGACAGATTAGACAAATTATATACCTATATAATACTCTGCCCAAAGGAATTAGGGTGCAAGATCTAAACATATAATTACAATATCAGAATACCAAACATCTAAGAAGGATCAGGTCTGAGGAAGCAACTATGGAAAATATAGGTCCACAAGCAATTTGTTGACCATCACTAAGGCAGTTATAGTGGATGCATATAGGTTACAAATAGATAATCGACGAGGATGAAGTAAGAACTTACTACCTTACCAGTTTGGCAAAGTTCCCCGCTGTAAGTGGTGCTGAATATCCATCTATAACAACCTGAGGGCATGTATTACATATTTACATCAGTAAGTATACAAATATCCACCAGCGCCGGCATAACTCTCTCATTACTATTATTTTTCATACTTTTGATTTGGTATCGCTCGAATCGTAAAAGCGAAAGTGTGAAAACACCTAGTTTTTAAATTGCAGCACTAATTATCTCAAAATGATTTCACGTTTCAGAACCGGAAAGATACTAAAATATCTCAAAGAAAGCATTAAGGTTTCTTCTACTGACAGAATTACTAAAAAGACGAAAAGAATATCATCCCTGTCAGTTCCTTTTGCACATCATGGTTCACTGGAAGGAAATTATATATCGGGACATATATCTATTTTAACAAAGGAAGATTCTGTATACCCGGATTTTGGCCGTGTTTCGTAATTCACCACCGGTTGGCGAAAATGTTGAACCATCCCCTTTTGCAATTACAAATTCAACAGTTCCTCTTCCTGTAAACCTGTAGATTCAATCGATTTTAGCACCCTAGAGTCAAATAAGGCTTTTGACTTCTAATATTAACTTCAAAAGCACAATTAATGGTATACAGTGATAATATCATCACAGGCTCACAGCACAAGGAAGGCAGAGAACAAATCCCATGCACTACCAGTCTACCCTGAACCTAGCCTTAGGTACCATGTTCAGATGGTTGGAATTATCAGGCATTAGTAATTAGTTCATAACAACAGAAGGTAGACATTATAACTTGTACATTAATTCTGCGCCCCATCAATAAACCCGCAAAAGAGAAGTAGGAGAAAGCTTGCTTTTGATTAAAATTTTTAATTGGAGAACAGAATATGATTCATTTTCTCTTTCAAACTGTTGAGGTTTGCCCATGATTTTGATACATTTATTTTTTTCTTTCCCTCGTCCATTGCCTTTGCCCAGAAAAGACAATAAAAAGGAAACAAAGAGAACCAGGGGAGGGGGCATGGTGGTTGTATCAAGTAGTAAAATATTTGGGATATTCTCAATGGTACCCTTCTGGTTTTGACTTTTCCAAATGGTGTCATTCCTTATTGAGTAATACTCTTGTATTTTAGGTTTCGTGTATGTTATACCATTCCGTTACTCCAAACGTTGTAAATGACCTAATTTCCTATTTAAACTTTAAATTTTTCGTACTTTCAATAATCGTAACATTATGCTACCTATAGAAACATCATCCATCAAAATATTTGAACAAAAACAGTACCAAACTTCAGAAAATAAGTTTATGGATATTCTCTATAATATCATTGTACTATTGACTTTTGTAACTGATACCATTAAGTTTTTGACTTCTATGTATGGTACTCTTATATTTTAACGTTTGACTAACGTTTGGGTAACGGAATGATATAACATACACGAAACCTAAAATACAAGAGTACCACTCGAAGTCAAAAAGAAGGAATGACACCATTTGGAAAGTCAAAACCAGAAGGGTACCATTGAGAATATCCCAAAATATTTTAAACACCTTTACCTTGGATATTTCAAGTACTGTGCCGGCAACAAAAATGACAATCCCGGAGCCTGTAGAAACCAAAACCTTGACATTGATTAGTCATACATACGCCTTCCAATATGTAAATATTTAGGGTATAAATGTGACTCATTTAAAATATTTATTTTTCCAACATCTCAATGTTTTGACACTACTATGTGGACCAATTTGACTACAGTGATTAGATCGAAGTTACTAGTGAATTGGGTTACAGCATATATGTATGTGTGTTATTTACTAATGCTTTAACCCTTCCCCTCGTGTCATTGCCACTAATGTAAAGCAACTCTAAGGAAATTAGTATATATAAGTACTACAGAAACTGAATTCATATATAGGAAAGCTGAACAGCAGCGCCCGACATCTTTAAACCAAAGCCATTTCAAATTCCCTTTACATCTTAAGCAAGTCAGGGGTCCTATATATGTCTATTAGAAATCTCGAATAATCTAGTATCTGTTAAAAAAATCATAATTACCTGTAACAACTCCAGTTCTGCAACAGTGTCCAGTGAAGATGCTAGACCCACTGACACTCTATCTGGATCTTTATCTTTAATATATCCAAGAAGGGTTTGCAATCCACCCTGAACATGGAAGAAAAGATAAATACATCATTTGGGAACTACCTCATAAACGCTCAAATTTATAGAAAAATATGTTTTTTTTTTTTTTTAACATGGGAACCCGCAGCCGCTACCCTTCGGGTGCGCTCTGGGTAAACCCATGGGCTCACGCAATAGCCTGCAAACCACGTGATCCAAGGCAAACCGCACAAGTGCGACAGGCTCTGCCCCAGGATGGCATAATCACAAATCCGCCTCCCATGGGAGTCGAACCTGTGACCAAGAGGTAAGGTGACCTCTCTTTAACCAACTGAGACAACCCTTGCGGGCGAAAAATATGTTTTCCTTCTTATTAAATAAGAAATTTAAGTTAACTGAATTATTTTTCCTCGCAGAAGGTAACACAAAGATGATGAAACTGAATCATGAAAGAACATTTTCTTATAATTTAAAGCTAAAGTGTAGAAATGATGGCTTTTAATTGTTACACGAGGGGAACAGAAGTAACTAATACCCAATTGTTAATTATGTGGCTGAGTACCATTAGGTCTATTATGATTAAGAACAGTAAGATTTGTTACACAAAACTCAAAAGTCAAAAAATAATAAAAAGGCATCCCGCTCATCTAGCTTCGCCTTGAAAAAGATTTATAGGCTTAGAAATCTAAGGTTCCATCATTTAGATCCTTAGTCGTTATTGATTATTGATCTACTTGAGCTAAACAGAACATTCAATTTACTGACATGTCTATCCCGAGGAGTCTATTTATTTTTTCTGTGAAATACCTTCCCATCTACCAGGGATGTATACAACTCCAAACCCTTATCCTTAAAATCAGCTGGAACACTAGCCAAGATGGATTCTTTTTCATCCTTCGCAATCTGAAATAAAAGAGAGGTAAGACGAATAAAATAATTATGGATCACTGGCAACGTTACCCAATATATATGGTGGCTACATCAGCAGATGTAGAAATCTGTATCATCTACTTTTAATTCGCAACAATCATCTAGAACTAGACATGCTGGTTCTATTCTATAATAAATAAGAATTTCTTATTTGAGTCAATTCTTTGAAGTTATAGCACATTTATGCACTTTATTAATTACAAAAAGTTTCTTTACCACTAGTTAAGGATCCAAAATAGGAGTACCTTTAGAGCTTTTTTTACATTACCCTCCATTGTTCCAAATGGCTTTCTCTGTGGTATCCTTAGCAAATACGAGATGTCCTCTAAGGAATCCTAAAAGAATAAGGGAATGTTCACAATATATCGTACATAAAGAATTGAAATTTTGTACAATGAATCTTTCTGTCACCTGTATGGTTTTCATGTTAGTGTTTGCAGGGATAGCCTTTCTCAAAGCTAGTTCCCCAGTTCTAGGGAGTTTTGTCTCTGGGGAGTAAAGTACTGCAATTGCGGGAGAAACAGACCATGGTGCCCAGTCAGTTAAAGGTAATGAAGATGTTAGCTGAGAAAAAATAACAATCACGGAAATTGCTGCCCCAAATTTCTTCATTTGATCTTCCAGAGTTGTACATAGAGTAGTAAATTTGCGATGATTTATAATTTCCTGCATAGCTAGAAACTGAATCAGGGGAAAGTCAAATCTCCTCAAGAGCAATGTATGCTAATGTGATAAACATCCGAGACACACAGTACATGTACATGCCGTAAAGTTGATAATTTATAACACAGGTAACATATAATGCTTGCACCGTTGCACGATCTTGGAGCACAAATTAGAATTTAGAAGCATTCAGAAAAAATACAAAATACTACACATCGATCTTAAGAGATTAAAAGGAGTTCCAGACAACCTGTAATCAATTTGGGAGTTTGGGGCAATGATCAGTTTAAACTTTAAGAAGATCACCCGAGTTCGACTACAGTCTCTTTTGTTAGGTAATGTAGGTTCAAGTAACAAGTGCTAATGCAATTAGAACAAAGAATTGTAAGTATGCGTAATTATGGTGTTCTATATCATTAGCAAGTTAATTAGTCCTACTTCAAAATATATATACACAAGAACCAAGTTCCAAATCCATTATCTAGAGTCCAAATATAGCATGAAATGAGGCACAACAAATATTTGTAACTATGCAGTGTTGATCATAAGGTGAGAGAGAGGGAGAGAGAGAGGGGAGAGAGAGAGAGGGAGGGAGAGAGAGAGAGAGAGAGAGAGAGAGAGAGAGAGAGAGAGAGTTGAACTGACCGATGAAGAAGGAGGGGTGATCTTTGTAGAGAAAATGGGAGAAATGAGTTTGGAGTGAATGAACCATCTTGGCGGGCTCTTTTGTCTACGAATGGGGATGAGTGAACAACATGCAAAAGATTGGTTGAATATAGATACATTAGATACATTGTTATTAAAAGAAAGCTTGTGGGAGATGGAGGATGATGATAGAAGAAAAGCCATGGAAACAACGAACAAGGGTTGTCCGTAATTTGCAGCTTTATCCAAAAATCCTACTCTTTTTCTGTCCTCCTATCTTTCCCTGCCCTTTTTCTATTACTCCCTCCGTCCCGTTGTTTTCTTTACGTTGTGTTTGGGCACGGAGACCAAGTATAATGGGTGTAATATTGTTAAAATAAATGAAGTAGACTAGGGCTGAAAACTGATCCCGACTATTCGGTATCTCGGTTTATATCCGGCTCGAAAATATGATACATGTCTCAGATTCGTTTTGTAAACGATACGGATCTGGCGGATTTTTTGAGCCCGGATAAAATATGATCCCGAATCTGAGAACCATCCTACCCGTCCATATCAGGTATCATATTATTTTTATAAAACGAACCATACCCGAACCAGGTTCATATCTATATTACCCGGACCAGGCTTATATCCATAAAATTGAATTTTATTCAGTTTGTTGATTATCAAAGAACTAAAATACACTAGCAACTAAAATATTATGCAACTGGAGTGAAAGTTGCTATTCAAACTTTAACAATTAACAGATTAATATAAATAAAAACGATTAAATGAGTATTTATATAGTTCAAATAAAAATGATACTAATGTTGCTGGATCATATTTGACTCGTATTCGATGGATCACAAACTACCCGGTTACAAAAAAGAAAATATGATACCGGCTCATATTCGGTTTAGATCCGGACCTAAATACTCGAGATCGGATCATATCCGAATTAAACGATACCGATCCCAAATCTGGACACGATAAAAGTAAAATGATCCGAGACCTGAGCAAGGGTATACCCGGTATCACCCGGATCATTTTTCACCCCTAGAAGTAGTAGGTGTAATAGTAATTTTATTGTTAAAATAAGAGTAGTAGTGGGTGTAATAGTGTAAAGTATTAAAAAGTATAGTAGTAGTGGGTGTAATAATGTAAAGTGTAATGTATTTTATTGTTAAAAGTTACTATTTTGGGTAATGTAAAGAATACATGGGACGTCCCAAATTAGTTACCGTAAAGAATCCATTGGGACGGAGGGAGTATTTTGTTGGAAATGAGGTATAGGTTTTTTGAAAAATTTTATTTTTCAGAAATAAATTATTTATTCTGGGAAAAAAGTAAAATATATATTTTTTTCTAAAATAAGTAATTTATTTCTGCAAGATAATGAAGATTAAACTCCCGTACACATTTATTTCTTCAAAAAAGTATATAAACACGTATTTTTTCGAAATAAGTAACTTATAAATAGACCTGGCAATTCGTTCGTTTCGTATACTTTCGTGTCGTGTACTTTTGTGTTTCGTGTACGTAATGTCAAATCCAAAACTAACCCGTTAAGGATTCGTTTCGTGTTCGTGTACGTTTCGTGTCGTGTTTCGTGTAATTTTTCAATAAAAATAATAATATTTAAATATTAATTTTCTACTAGTTAAGTCTTAAGTCAATATGTCATAAGGAATGAAGTGTGCTTAAGTATTGGGAAATTAAAATTTGAAACAATTTTGTATTTATCTTATGTAAAAATTATATATAAAATATCATTTTAAAATATGTATTCATATAATTTTAATAAAATTATTTAAATATTTATTTATTTGGTGTATTTTCGTTTCGTGTCGTGTACCTAAGGATAAACCCAAAACCGACACTAAATTCATCCGTATAATTTCGTGTTCGTGTACTTTCGTGTTCGTGTACCGCAAAGGTCAACCCAAACCCGTAATTTTCGTGTCGTTTTCGTATCGTGTACGAAATTGCCGGCTCTACTTATAAATTACATTATAAATTACAGTTAAGGGGGGCAAAACATGCCCTTAAAATCATTAAGTAAACACTAATTCAAAATTTCTCGCCAAAAATCAGCTTATAAATAATAAACATATTATATAAGCCCTAAGGATTATAGTTAAGCATTAAATATTATCATAGTTTCAATATTTATTTTTAATTATTTAATTAATTTTTGTTTTTCTAATACTCTTTTACAACATCAATTTAATTTTCTGAGTAATAATAGTGGATATTCCTATATTTATATTAATTTTTACTAATAAAAACATTTTAAATTATTAAATAATTATATTGAGATTCGTGCAAGTTTAATGTATTAAATTAAAAATTAATTTATTAAATTCATTTATTTATTTACATTAATTCGTTAATACTATGTTTAACATTACTCTTTAAAAAAATATTCCTAACTATCATCCTAATTCAAGTTATAAATGTATGTGATGAGAAACAACAAATTGTGTCACGACTCCTTTAATATATTAAGATGAAAAGAAAATGGAACATGTAATTTATGTTTAGGTATTGTTCGGAGGGTGATGATTCAAAATATTCATATGAAAGTCATGTTGACCATTTTTACTGACCAGACACGTTAGACCGTGTACCGTGATATGGGGGTGTTGCGGAACACGATCTTCCGTATCATGCATAATACGGTACATCGTGTTCCGTATCATGCACGAACACGGTATACCGTGTTCCATATCATGCAGGAACACGGTACACCGTGTTCCGTATCAAGCTAATACGGAACACCATGTTCCGTATCAAGCTAATACGGAACACCATGTTCCGTATCATGCATAATACGGTACACGGTGTACCGTATTAAGCTAATACGGAGGCCGAAATTCCGTATTCCATCGGTATTTCGAACCATTTTTTTCAAAATCAGTATTTTGGGCAAAAACTTGTAAAAAATAGGCATTTTGGTAATTCTCTCTTGTTCGGAAATCTGTAAAAAGGTTACTTTAAAAAAAAATGTGGTTTAGACGATAAAAAAAATGAAAAATTTAAATTAGTGTAATTGATATGAACAAAAATTCATTTTATTTATTACTTATATAACCATATCAATAAAAGATGTAACATTTGAAAAAAATTCAAAGTTTGTTTTTCGAATTTTTGACATTATTTTCTTATGCTGTGCAGGTTAGAACTTGTTCATTCCAATAAATGAAAAGTGCGTTATGAATGAAAAAAATTAAAAATTTAACATGAACATATTATACATAAAATATATATATTTTTATTTAATTATTGTAAAAGCGATATAAATTATAAAATTTAGAAGAATCAAACTTTAATCCATCCCTAGAAAAATAAATAATATAATCATCCCTAGAGAATTAATTAGAGTTAATATTATTTTTCAAACCCATATGATTAAAAAAAAGGGATATTTATAACATTATATAATTGATTTTTTCATTTAGTAGCACTCGAAAAAGTATTACAGAGTATTATATTATTGGCTTCATCTATATAATACCACTCCATACTCCATTAGCCACCGTTAGAAAATTATGTGATTTTTTCATTTGGTACCACTTCGAAATTTTTGACTTCTAAATGTTATCATTTTACTTTTGGCTTCAACTCCAAATTACCACTTTTTTCAATGAATTTGATGAATTTATTAGAACTACTTGGTTTTATATCCCTAAAATTATTGTTGGGCATCCCTTTACCCACCAAAAACCAAGAAGTTTGATCAAAATGATCAAAATTATCAAATTTATTAATACTAGCTTATAGCCCGTGCAAAGCACGGGTTACTTTTAACTTTTTTTTAATTTACTTACGGCATAGTTACATAATATTACAAATATTTCAATTTTATATATAACAACTTTTGGTAATAAATTTAAAGTGATATGTTGTTGGCGGGAATTGAACCTTCAACCTTTCAATGTATTATTTCATTAATTATTTATTTTATATAAATTTAATTAATGATATGCATGGTATAAACCTTATATTATGAAATTTTGAATTAAATATACCATTGTTGGAATTCGAACCTTCAATTTTTAGTAAAGTAATTTAATCATATAAAATTTTTAACCATTAGATCTATATTTTAGGAGTTTATAAAAGATAATATCATCAATTAAAAGTAAACATCGTTTAATTAAAAAAGACAATCTGCTAATTATCATTAATTACATTATTTTAATATTTATTTTAATAATTAGGATAACCGTGCTGAAAATTGAACCGACAAACTTTCAATGCCTGTGTGATGCACGGGTTTCTTTTATTATGTTATAATAGATTTTATTTAATATTACAATTTTGTTTTTATATGATCATTATTTTTAATTATTATTTTAATTTAATATACTTATGTTTACACATTATACTAACTAGCATGAAAACCCGTGCGAGGCACGGGCCATCTTCTAGCATTGTATGAAAATATACGGCACTTAAAATTTGAGATTTCCGAATGAAAATGTTTTGTCAAAAAATAAAATGTGCTAGTCCTTAGACTACCACTGGAAGCATATTATTTATGATGGTTGTGGTTGTTAACTAAAAGATCAGTTAAAATTATAACATGACTATAGTAGATGATTATCATAACAAATGAAGCAATGGAATTCAGTGCATACAAATGAGATGAAGGTCTTTTGATAAAGAGGAAACCAAAATAAAATGCAATATTTGGAAACATGATTGGAATATATACACAATAATGTGAGTACTATTTTTTGTAATCATCAAAGCACACTTTTGTTTCTTCTTGAAGTTGTTGCCATCCTTGAGGCTCGCTTTGTTGAGCAGTCGAAGAGACGTGTGAGAATATAATCCTCACAACCATGATTCTCAATCTTCTGTCAATAAGTAAAATGTCACATTTGTAGGATGTTATGTAGCATATCTAATTATCTATCCAAGTCTCAACGCTTACACATGAAACATGGTCCATTTTCATTTGAACAGGAACATATTATAAACAAAATCATATTAGCTCAGGTTTAGGTGGTGGACAAGAATACAACGATAGCCTACTTATACAAAAAAATGAATTTAAATAAAAAAAATCTCAAATGTGTATTTCACAAGTAATGATAGATGAGTTGGGTCAATGACACCTTTAAACTAAAAATTAACAATCCAATGATCTTGTTGTTTTGACAAATTTTACCTATGACCTTTTTTGAAAAGTTAAACCTAGATTTTTTTAAAACAAATGTGAAATTTCTGCCAGAAAAATCAACTCTCTCCAGTTATCGTTGACGTGGATTGACCTTACTTAAAGCATAAGAAACTAATAGGTAAGAACAACTAATACTTATAGGTCGAATCGGTAATAAACAGTGAACTAATTTTTTAGCCAATTGCCAATTTCTTAAAGGGCATCTTACTTATCTAATAGATTATAATTGAATCTAAAGGTATCAAAAAAGCATCTAATAGCATTTAGAATAACAAATTAGTTAGAGAATTAATGATGATTTGCACAGACAAGATAAAGTCTTGCACAATTTGAACATGGTTCAAAGCTTGCCTCAGAAATCAAGATCACACTTGGACAACAATAATCTAAACCATGAACTTTTTAAAAAATCAAAACACCATTCGTAGGACTATTAACGTCCATGGACAAGTAAACAAAGATGTAGTTGTACACTGATGTGTAGAAATGATGTACCTCCGTTGCTTCTTTCTGCAGTAAAAATCGCACCACCAACAATTTCTGCATCAAAACCTCATGCAACAAACACTTCAGCCAGTTGACCAAGTATCAGCAAGTAGATCCCCTCCTCTTACTGCAACATAAATGCACAAGAATTTTAAACTGTAATCTACTTCACATTAATTCAAATAATAACATGCACCAATACTTTTATTGATATAAACTACAGAGTTTTAGGTGATATGAGAACATTATAATGAAGTTCAAGAAATACAAGTTGTACCGATAAAATGGGAGCTTACAATGCATTTCATGGGAATACAAGTGATACATTCGTTGCACTTGTCAGCCTGAAAAATCTCAAATGATATTTCGAGAATCGGTAAATCTGAAAATCAAGGTCCAAGCAAGACTCATAAGATTTATATTGTGGTTCTTGCACTGACTGACTTCAGTTATCTTTTGATTTACAGATCAAGTTTCCAAGTGGGATAGCGTAAATATAAAGTTATCGGACTATAATATCAGGAATTGCTCATGCTAAGAATTTTGTAAGTACTTTACAGTTATGCAGCTAACTAACTCACTTTACTTCACTTGGTATCTTTCAAATCACATTTCAGTTTCTAAGTTAAACAATGCAAATATATAATTATTTGATCCTTCGTGTATTAGTAATTGCTCATTCTAAGAATTTTATCAAAATCTACCACAACTTGGCTATACCAAAATTCTAAATTCTAGTTAGAAGGCCATAAAGGTAGCTATGTATGTCATTTTTGCTGCAAATATGGGTGCAAAGCCCTTTCTTTCTATTAGAGAACATATTAATAATATATTCATTTATAACTTTTAGCCTTGGTAAATTTATTTTCTTAGCACGCAGACTTTACCTTTAGGAAATTTATTTATTTATTTGCCAAGTGAGTGATTCCTACGGGACATTAATATTCAATTTGGTTTGTACCATGTCTATATTGGTGCAAGTTTTAGAACTCAGAAAGATTCGTTAGCATTAAAGTATTAGGAAGGTTTTCAGAGTTCCAATAAAAGGCAGGATCTGATCAACCCAAAAAAAGAGTGTTTCGGTTTGGAACAACATTGTTGTTCGACACAAACCAGGCCAAACCAGGAGGTTAACAATTCAAACGACACAAAAAAACCAAAAAACATAGAAAAAGGGTCATGTAATTACCTGGAGTAGCCAAAAAATTCATAATGTTCACTGAGACGTAGAAGGAAGCTCAATAGTAAATCTATATTAAATCCAATTCTCCAATTCTTGAACTTCCGAGTCTCGATTTCCGAATTTCAGATATAAGAATAGGTACATGTGGTTCTCTAAAAAAATTATTCAGATTGGTTTAGCGACTACAAATTTTGCCATAGATGATACTCAAATTTCAAAACACCCCAAACATCAGCTTATTATAAATAATAATAAATTAACACATACAGACAGACGCACATTGTTGTCGTCTATTTATACATTTGTTCATGCAGGATGAAAAATCTGAAGCATTTGATAAACATATCAATGTTTATACAACACACTATAATTCATCATTATTGTTTTAAAATATTTTTGGATGTCTTTTTAGGTGGACTTTTTTATGATTATATGTTAGTAATATATAATAGAACTATGAAGTGACCCAAGTAAGTGTGAACATGGGAATTCAGCACCTGAAAACATATAATGATCCAACGATTTTAATTAGCTCGCAATTGGGACGCCAAAGCTATAATGGGACTCTCCAGCTTCTGTTGGTCGTAACTATTTCTTTACAAGCACCATACCTGAGCTCCTTTCTTCATTTGAAACTCCTTTTTTACCTAATTTGGTCCAAATTAAGAGAAAATATGCAAATACATCGATTTTCAAACTTTTTCTGTTCAAGGAGTAATTATTTAAATTTTTGAGGGTTCACTTTGAATGAAGACCAATAATCCAGCAGAACTACAGTTTCTAAACTTGACAGAAAAATTAGAATATGGAAGTTGATATATTAAGTCAACAATATGATCAGGTTGTGCTTGTAGAAAGTAAAAGATAACCTGCAATTTATCCAGTTAAAAAGTGAAATTTTCTAACCTTATTGTTTGCTTCAAATAAAATCCAAGTAATGACATAATCACTGAAAACAGAAACTCAATCAACCATACCTCAAGTTTTTCATAGGGATGATCCTAAATTTCTATGTGCATCCTTGGAACTCTGAATCTGTAATTTCCAATGTATGTAGATGATCCTAAATTTCTATGTGCATCCTTGAAACTCTGAAGCTGTAAATTCCAATGTATGTAGACTTGGATTTATCATCATGTTCGGGTAACATAAGGCACGAAAATATCACCTGATCAAAAAAACAAAATACAAATGTGTACTCGTGAGCATTTTCATATTCTTGTATCACGTGTTATGTTTTTCCAAGAACCTCGCTAAGGCTCACAGTTAATAAACCTTTTCAAACACTTAAATAGTACATTCTAAATCTAATTCATATCTATATATGAATTAAACATTTTCCTCAAATTTTTTGTGATGCCACAGGTGTTAATAAATATACAAGTAAAATGAATTTAACATATATAGACACATAAGAGTGTGTTAAGTACGTACTTTTAAGTTGGAAATTGTCTCAGATTCTTTGCAATTCAAATGGTAGTCCTTGGAGGGGTATTAACAATAGCAAAGGCGAGCGTCGATTTTCGCTATGACGACCTAATGTACCTTCATTATCTTATTTGATGTCATCAAGTAGCCACTTGGTTGTTGGCTTAAATCCTTACTTTAGTCAAATATATTATTGTTCGTAAGTGCGATTAAATACCAATGAATTATGAAGTTGACTCGAAAGATTCATACCCGTAACTTTAATTTCTAACCTACATTTCACTTCACATATACTTCTAAGTTGCATGTACGGGCTAAGATGCAGAGAAAAGAAAACATTAAAGCTATTTAATGAAAGAAATGAGTCATCCTATTTCTTTGTTTTTATACATTGGTGACTATAAAACTATATTAAACTTAATGGTTGCTGAAACACAATTTATTACTTGCTTTATTTCGATAGCTCTACCAATCAGAAAAATCTTACATTTGTCACAATCAATGAATTCATGCTCTAGTATGTAGCTTGGGCATCACCAAATTCGAGCATAGCATCTTTTCTCTAAGAAAAAAACTAAAGAATTCTTGCGAGGGAGTTTGACAACTTGCAAGTCGCCCTGTTAAAGCTTTCTTTGCTCTTATGTTTCCACAGTTCTTGATCTGACATGTATAAAGACGCTGCGCTCATTTAAGAGTACACAGCATGCAGAATATAATATAACAAGTGATTCAAAATTCATGCTAAGGAATCAAAATTTAAAGTATCATTTGGCTACCGATGTAGCCCTGATATTATCATATATCAATCCATTTAGTCCTTAAACAAAGAATAACAATAACATTCAAAAACACTTCGCAATCAAATGGAAACTAAATAGGGCTGTAATCACAAATTGCATGGTTAAATTTCTTTAAGGATTAAAGTACAGGAGGAAGAAAATTTCATATGAAAATCTAAAACTCAGAACCAACAAATGGATAAAAAAGTTTTAAAAAAAAATTGTTACAATTAATTTATCTAAAACTAAAGGGTTCCAGTTTAAATTCATTACCATGAATCTGTCTTAAATTAGTTTCTAAACCATCCACAACATTAGAATTAGTATTATGTAGTTGGCTAAATCTAATACTGGAAAAATGAAAAACCATGTGAACCAAGTTTAAAATACCACCAAAAATTTCATTTCCATGTAAGGAATCTCCATATAAAGCTTAAAATACCACCTTGTCGGCCTGCATAAGGTCTTTTTGGTACATTTTCTTCCAAATAATGAATCTTTTTACAAATGTCTTTTATAATCTCAAATGATTGACGCAAATGTTGAATGAATTGAGTTTCAAGTGCCTTCACAACAAGCTGTTTCAGATCCGTTTAAATTATTGTTAATACATGATGTTAAATACATAAAATGATGCAGCAAGTACTCCAGTTCTAATTACATGTAGCTTTCAACTTTTGAATATAGTAAATGGATAATTTATAGTAATATTTAGTCAAAAAATTGATCAATTTAACCATAAAAAATCAAAACGAACAAGTAATTAGGGACAAATGGAGTACTAAATTATTATTTTTAATGACCTCCGGAAATGGTCCACTTAATGTCATGTAAAGGCAGCCATCTTCATGCTTGTGTTGGTCGTAAATAGATTACAAGAGTTTCTCAGCTACAACAACATGGGTAACAATGGAATATTATTATTTAATCAGATTCAGAACCAAATGTATATTAATTAAAAATGCATGTAGTCAGCCGGTACTTACAGGTAGAATCCTGGCATGTCATATTGCTAAGGTCTTCTAGTGAGCAGATTTGCTTGAAAGACATGGTAAACAGAGTCCCAATGTTTAACTTAGATTTCACACAAAGGGATCTGAAATATAACACATCAATTAGAGATTAATGGCGAGCATTAACTTAATTACCCTGAGATAGAGCTTGTAAGACATGATTAAGGCAAAACACTACTTGTTATCATATCTCCACTTAAGACGTCTAAATTCGTCTAGTAAGTGATCGACTGAGCGAGTATAATCACGTCTATATATGGAGCCATGGAGGTAGTGTGATCCTAAGTCATATGCAAATGAGGCTTAATTAATATTCTAGATTTTTTTAGACAATGTAATTGCTAGTAGTAACCATTTTACCTCTACATTGAGCTAATGTAATTCGAAAGTGTATGCATGCACATCCTTTGCACACTAATTGCCATTAAACAAAAACCAAGTATTTTAACATGGAAGATATAGGTGTCAAATTTATACCTTCTCAAAATGCTTGTTTTGTCGGTTGCCAAGGTCAAATATATATATTAGAGATAGTTCAAACATTTCCCTCTCCCTTTATCTTGGTATTTACAAATGCATAAACTATAACATACTTATATATTTTGCAAATCACTCGTAAAATCCAGCTAAGTTGTCGAGCTGTCATATCTCGATTTTGGAATAGGTTGTTAATATGATATACAATGTTTACTCATAACTTTTTTTTAAAAGAAAGACAAATCAAAAGTAAATAACTCGAAATTTAGGAGATTGTTGTTTACCCTACTTTTATAGAAGAGGTTTTATGCTTTTGACAAGTAATGCAGTGATACATATCCTCACGTAAACTATTCGAGTACAGAAACCCCAACTGGGGGTGTTCAGAGAAGTACCTGTTTGTTAAAATTCTTCTTTACAAAGAAGAAAATTATGACAGTGGTAAAATTTAACCTATAATTTAATCAATTAGGCCACACTTGGAAGTAGTTCACAGTGATAATTATAATCATATCAGGAGTAAAGCATTTACAGCATAAAAGAGGTGGACTATGCACACCTGCAGTCAAAACTGTATTTGCAGTGTTCTATCCACTAAAATCAGGTTCCCACATATTTGACTTATAATTAACCTATACCTTAAAGATAGAAATCGAGAAATATCTTTATCCACATCTTACATGAAGACCTTGTTGGATATTTTATTGTAATTGGATTGGCTAGTTGATCAATGTAATCGTAATGTTACATCGAACAAGTCGGGAGAATGCGGAGTGCATGCTCTGTTCGAGTTCGTTATGATTTCAGAGTTATTGCTTATGAGACATGTCTATTGGCATCAAACACATCTCTTAGAATGAGATGTGTCCATTGGAAAAGACACACCTTGAGGTGTGTCTATTGGCATTGGACATGACTGTTGGAAATGAGATGTGTCTATTGGAAAAGACACATCTTGAGGTGTGTCTATTGGCAAAAGACACATCTGTTGACATCTATAAGTAGGTGTGGCATTGATCATTTTACATAATAGGTTCATTTTGAAATACACAGCAAAATTCATTCTCTCTTCTTGCAGATTTTCTGATTTTATCCGATTGAATTATTTGGGTGAACCACAAATAACTTCAATCTGAAAGTGATCACACGACTTCAGAAAAATCCAAGTTATCACCCAATTCCCCAACAAAGATTGAAGTTATCTGTTTTCTGAAGATGGCAAACTCAGAATCTGCAAGAGACATGACAAGCAAGTTTGCAAAGTTGGACAAGTTTGAGGGTCAGGATTTTAGAAGATGGCAAAAGAAGATGCATTTTCTATTGACAACGCTGAAGGTTGTATATGTTTTGAGCACCCCCATTCCAGAAGTGGTTGAGGATGAAACCGCTGAACAAACAAGGAGGCGTTGCAAATGGGAAAACGCTGATTACATATGCCGCGGCCACATCTTAAACGGTATGTCTGATTCCCTTTTCGATGTATATCAAAATGTTGAGTCAGCAAAAGAATTGTGGGATTCTCTTGAATCCAAATACATGGCAGAAGATGCTTCTAGTAAGAAGTTTCTGGTCAGTAATTTTATGAATTACAAAATGGTCGACTCTAGACCTGTGATGGAACAATACAATGAATTGTTAAGGATTCTGGGTCAGTTTGCCCAACACAATCTGAAGATGGATGAATCTATCTCAGTTTCTGGTGTTATAGACAAACTACCACCATCATGGAAGGATTTTAAACACTCCTTGAAACATAACAAAGAGGATATGACTCTGGTTCAACTTGGAAGTCACTTCAGAATTGAAGAGGCTTTGAGGACTCAAGAAATTGAGAATAATCCTAAGGGCAAGAACCAAGTCGGTAACTCTTCTGTGAATATGGTTGAAGATGGTGGATCTTCTAAGAATTCTAAGTATGGCAAGGGTGATAAACGAAAGTTTAAAGGAAACAACAACAATCCTTCCAACAAAAGGCCTAAGATGGCATGTTGGAAGTGTGGCAAACCTGGACATTTCAAGAAGGATTGTCGGGTTGGTAAAGGCAAGCAAGAAAAGCAAAATGCTGGTCCAAGTGGATCCAAGGATCCAGAAATGCAACAAGGTCAGACTTTAATGCAAAATTGTAATTCTAGTCAGAATTATGTGACACTAATATCTGAGGCATTTTATGTGCAGGATGACAATGTTGCTTGGTGGATTGATTCAGGAGCAACAAGTCATGTATGCAAAGATCTTCGTTGGTTCATAGACTTTCAACCAATCGAAGATGGATCTATCTTAAAGATGGGAAATGTTGCAACTGAACCGATCAAAGGACTAGGAAATGTCAAGATAGTTTTTACTTCTGGCAAATGTATATTGTTAAATAAAGTGTTGTATGTTCCTGGGATTCGTAAGAATCTCTTGTCTGGTGTTGTATTGAATAATTGTGGATATAAACAAGTTTATGAAAGTGACAAATATATATTGTCAAAACATGGCTCTTTTGTTGGCTTTGGCTATTTGTGTAATGGCATGTTTATGTTGAATGTAAATACTCCATTTATTGATGAATCTGCTTGCATGGCTTCTACTAGTACTAGCAAAAATTTGAACAAACCAGAATTATGGCATGCTAGACTAGGACATGTACATTACAAAAGAATAAAGGATATGTCTAAAATGAGTCTCATACCTGCTATTGATTTAGACAATGAAAAATGCAAAACATGCATGTTAACAAAGATAACAAGAAAGCCCTTTAAGGAGGTTAATAGGGTGTCTGATGTTTTAGAACTAATACATAGTGATTTGTGTGATTTCCATTCTACACCATCATTAGGAAATAAAAAGTATGTAGTTACTTTTATTGATGATGCTACTAGATATTGCTATGTATATTTATTGAATGCCAAGGATGAAGCTCTTGACTTCTTTAAAATTTTTAAGGAAGAAGTAGAGCTACATCAGAGTACCATGATTAAAAATCTACGTACTGATAGAGGAGGTGAGTATTATGATCCGGTTTATTTTCAATCTACTGGTATAATACATCAAACCACAGCTCCTTATACACCACAGCAAAATGGTGTGGCAGAGAGAAAGAATAGGACTTTGAAAGAAATGGTTAATTCCTTGTTATCCTACTCGGGTTTGAGTGAGGGATTTTGGGGTGAGGCTATGTTGACAGCCTGTCACTTATTGAATCGAATTCCTAGTAAGAGGAATAAGATTACCCCTTATGAACTTTGGTATAAAGAGTCACCAAAATTAAGTTTTCTGAGAGTTTGGGGATGTAGAGCAGTTGTAAGACTCACTGAACCCAAAAGAAGAAACTTGGGTGAACGAGGTATAGATTGCATATTTGTTGGCTATGCTGAGCATTCTATAGCATATAGATTCTATGTGTTAGAATCTAATGACTATGTATCTGTGAACTCGATTATCGAGTCAAGAGATGCTATTTTTGATGAAAATAGATTTACATCTATACCTAGACCAAGGGACATGCTTCAGAATTCTTCTAGTAGGAACTCAGTTTCTACTGAAGATGTGAATGGACCGTCTGAACCAAGGAGAAGCACTAGAGCTAGAAAAGCAAAGTCTTTTGGAGATGATTTTCATCTTTATCTAGTAGAAGGCTCTAGAGATGAAATTGAATATCAATACCAATATTGTTTTGTTATTGAGGAGGATCCAAATACTTTTAGCGAAGCTATGAAATCTAGGGATGTTGCATTCTGGAAAGAAGCTATCCAAGATGAAATGGATTCTATCATGAATAACAATACTTGGGAATTGAGTGATCTGCCCCCTGGCTGTAAAGCGTTGGGAAATAGATGGATCTTCAAAAGGAAAATGAAGGTGGACGGTACCATAGATAAGTTTAAAGCCAGATTGGTGATCCAAGGTTTTAGACAAAAAGAAGGG
This sequence comes from Kitagawia praeruptora, assembly GCA_037693485.1. NCBI lineage: Eukaryota > Viridiplantae > Streptophyta > Magnoliopsida > Apiales > Apiaceae > Kitagawia > Kitagawia praeruptora. The sequence goes on from CM075353.1 coordinate 137,092,459, forward strand.
ATTGATTATTTTGATACTTATGCTCCTGTTGCTAGAACCTCCACTATTAGGTTGTTAATAGCACTTGCTGCTATACACGACCTTGTCATTCACCAAATGGATGTGAAAACTGCATTCTTGAATGGTGAATTAGATGAAGAGATTTATATGAAACAACCCGAAGGGTTTGTAATGCCTGGTTGTGAGAACAAGGTGTGTAAATTGAAGAAATCAATTTATGGTCTGAAACAAGCACCGAAGGATTGGCATGATAAATTTGATACTGTAGTCTTGTCTAACGGTTATTTTCTTAACCAAGCAGACAAGTGTGTATATAGCAAATTTGATGCTTCTGGTAAAGGAGTTATAATTTGTTTATATGTGGACGACATGTTGATTTTTGGTACTGACCAAAATCAAGTGGATAAAACCAAGAAGTTCTTGTCATCTAATTTTGATATGAAAGACATGGGGGAGGCTGAGGTGATTCTTGGTATAAGGATCAAGCGTGAGAACAATGGCATTTCAATTTCTCAATCTCATTATATTGAGAAGATTCTTAAAAGATTTAACTTTAAGGATTGTTCTCCTGTTAGCACTCCTCTTGATCCTAGTATTAAACTCCTACCTAATACAGGTGTTGCAGTATCTCAACTTGAATACTCAAGGGCTATTGGTAGTCTCATGTATGCCATGATAAGCACTAGGCCAGATATTGCCTATGCTGTTGGAAAGCTTAGTAGGTATACTAGCAAGCCAAGTACACATCATTGGCAAGCCTTAAGCCGAGTGTTCAAATACTTGAAAGGAACCATGAATTATGGTTTGACATATACTGGATTTCCTTCGATTATTGAAGGTCATTCAGATGCAAGTTGGATTTCCAATAAGGAAGATCATTCTTCCACAAGTGGATGGGTATTCCTTCTTGGGGGAGGTGCTATCTCTTGGGCATCAAAGAAACAAAGTTGCATTACTGATTCAACGATGGAATCTGAATTTGTGGCATTGTCAGCGGCTGGTAAAGAAGCTGAATGGCTAAGAAATCTGATTTATGAGATTCCATTGTGGCCTAAACCGATATCTCCCATATCTATCAGATGTGATAGTGAGTCTGCCTTGTCTAATGCTTATAGACAAGTGTTCAAAGGCAAGTCTAGACACTTAGGTGTTAGACATAGCATGATTCGTGAGTTAATCACGCATGGTGTTATATCAGTGGAGTTTATAAGAACTCAACATAATTTAGCCGATCATCTAACCAAAGGGTTGAGTAGAGATCTTGTGCACAAGTCGGCTGTAGGGATGGGATTAAAGTCCATCGAATAACCTCTCATGTTGAGATACCCAATTCCCATCTAATATGACATTAGGTGCTGAATTCAATGTGGAAAGCTTAACATTTAGAGATTGGAACACATTAAAGCATCATCCCAAGGTATGTGTTCAGACCTGCAAGTTAAGGAGGTTGAAGTTTATCTTCTTAATAGTTCTTTTGAAAAATTGCATATGCAGGTGCGAGAATAAAAGAACTACCTATTTGAGCATGAAGTTTAGCCGCTTCAAGAAGCTTGGACTTGGCTTTGATATGCTTATGAAGGATTAGGACACTAGGCTAGTAAAAGATAGTGTCAAGTAAGAACATTTGAGAATGTAAATTTATGTGTATATTATCTTCATGTATTCACTATGAATAACCAAGGTTCAATCCATAGTGATACCTTGATATTCGAATATTTGGAATGTGTAATATACTAATGTGAAATTCAATCGTCACGATATTTCATTTATGCATAAGTTTGTCGTTTGTTGTGATTTTGTTTAGTTAATCATGGATTACGCTAAAATGGGGGAGGATTGTTGGATATTTTAGTGTAATTGGATTGGCTAGTTGATCAATGTAATCGTAATGTTACATCGAACAAGTCGGGAGAATGCGGAGTGCATGCTCTGTTCGAGTTCGTTATGATTTCAGAGTTATTGCTTATGAGACATGTCTATTGGCATCAAACACATCTCTTAGAATGAGATGTGTCCATTGGAAAAGACACACCTTGAGGTGTGTCTATTGGCATTGGACATGACTGTTGGAAATGAGATGTGTCTATTGGAAAAGACACATCTTGAGGTGTGTCTATTGGCAAAAGACACATCTGTTGACATCTATAAGTAGGTGTGGCATTGATCATTTTACATAATAGGTTCATTTTGAAATACACAGCAAAATTCATTCTCTCTTCTTGCAGATTTTCTGATTTTATCCGATTGAATTATTTGGGTGAACCACAAATAACTTCAATCTGAAAGTGATCACACGACTTCAGAAAAATCCAAGTTATCACCCAATTCCCCAACAGACCTTTTCAAAGAATAACCAAATCGCGAATTTTCGATGTTAATTGACACAAACAACAGCAAATAGATCACATATCAAAAAATAGATTCCAAAACTTTAAAATTGCAAGGAGAAACCCTATTATTTGTAGATAGTTTAGATTTAATTAGATATGAATGAGATAAAACCATAATGCAAACTCACAACGCCTTGAGAATTATCAACGAAGTTGCAACTGAAATGCTCATTAAAACCAGCATTCAAGAAGCACATACATACCCAATACACGATTATTTTTCGAATTATTTAGCTAAGAACCTTTCAATTTACATATAGTGCAAATCGTACTATAGTTACTTAGAAACACACGATGATCGACTAATATTTATTATCATACACTTCACATTGATGACTGATTGATCAGGCTGAGAACCTTTTCATATACATATACTGCGAACTGCACCGTAATTACTTAGAAGTGCATGTTGTTCGGCTAATATTTATTATAAAGGAATCATACACCTGATCCAGACACCTAGAGGATTTTGCCTCATTCCACCTGGTGCCTCTTTTTTTTCCTTTCGACAAGGCGGGCTTGCTGCATCTTCTTTTCAGACCAGGATTTTCATTCTGGGCAGTCCTTAAATCAACACTACTTGGCATGTTTGAGATATGTAAGAGGATGGATATTGTCGAAAACAATTTATCATTAATGCTAAATTTTAAAAATGATGCAGAAAATGCTACACAGTTCTCGGCTATTGCATAAGATTGTATACACCTTGTGCCATTATTAGCTACTTACGTTTAATATTTATTGCTTGTAAATTTTTGTTTTTAAAGTAAAATATTCTTTTGCACCCCACGGCCCCTCCACCACGGCCAAACAGTTGACTTAAAGACTGGTATGATCTTAAGAGTAACCCAAACTTTCGCCAAAAATGACAAACACTCACGCAAGATGGATGCAATGACTAACCAAAATTTATCTAATTTGTCTGAAACCAGCATTCAACTACTAATTCAATACTTGATTTTAATTTGCGATTCAGCCAAAAGATTGTAACTTTGTAAAGCTTTTATATGTAAGCTTATTAGACCGTCGTTACATGGTTGATGTTTGGGTGTTTGGCTTGGGCTTGTTAATTGCACCATATAACTCCATATGACACTCCATTAAAAGACAATGAAGACTCAACAAATCCAAAATTGAAACATCCATTATGAAATAATAAAAGCAAATATAAAACTAATTTCAGCAATTCACAAAAATTCATATTTGATTAAATTCAAGCGAATCCATCAATTACCTGAATTACCGGCACGACTGATTCACCACTTTGTGAAGAGATTGTTTGGACATTGAACATGAAAAGGACACAACCAAAACCAATATATATGTGCGCACATTCACAAAACCCCGGGAAACATTTCATTCATGATACAAAAGGCAATACAAATTGAAATCATAGGGCATAAGCAGAAGGAGAATGAGAACGGGATGATAAAATTACCTGGCACAAAGGAAGAATTGAGCCGTTCGGCCATACCCACACGTCCCAGAACGTTCAACTCCCGATCCCAGAAGACGGAAATGAAATCAAACCGGCAAAACCTCCCAAAATCTTGAGCACAAAACAGTAAAGTAAGTGGTTCTTACCAAGTAAATTAAATTAGAATGGACAGGGGTAAATTTGACTTTTCATGTGTATTAAAAAATCTCACGATTTTTTTCTTAAGTTGGCGTATTATATATATAATAGATGTTTTATTATTATGAACAATGTACACGGATTTCTAATATATTTAATTAATATTTGGAAAATATAGTGTGATATTTTCGGCTATATATTAATAATTTTAAGATTAGTTTTAAATAAAAAAGGTAACGTGTTTTAATTACAAAGAAAATATTAATGATTGCAAGATATGGTACGATTGATATTTTTCGGTGTTTATTAATGGTTGAAAGATATGGTATGATTTGATATTTTTAATTTTAATTTAATATAATATGATATATTCATGTTTAATGATTATACTTATGTTTTTATTATAAACAATGTACATTGATTTTTAATATATTTTATTAGAAATTGAAATATATTGTGTGATATTTTTGGATATATATTAATGATTGCAAGTTTAATTTTAAATTAAAAAGTAACGTGTTTTAATTAGAAAATAAATATTAATGATTGAAAGATATGGTATGATTCATATTTTTAGGTGTTTATTAATGGCTGAAAGGTATGGTGTAATATTTTTGGAGATACGTATTAATGATTACAATATTAGTTTTAAAATAAAAGGTAAGGTGTTTTAATTAAATAGAAGGTAACATGTTTTAATTAGATAGAAATATTAATGATCGAAAGACATGATACGATTTATGTTTTTAGTTATTTATAAAGGGTAATATTTTATACTAAAAGGAAATCGAATCTTATACTTCTCAATATAAAAGCTTTTAATATTGTTTTATCTAACGGTCATGATCTATTTGAGTTGAAGATCTAACGGTTATTAATAGCTTGGTTAACCAAACTACAAACTACAAAACATCTCTATCTTGCTTATAATAATATAGTATAGATATAGATATAGTATTATGAAGTTAAAGTATAAAGTAAAATGATAACACTTAAAAATCAAAAACTTGTAGTGGTATTAAATGTAAATAACTATAATTTTTTAACGATCAACTGATGTTTAGTTAACGAAATGATATTACTTGAATGCAGTGTTGCAGATTTCGGAAATCGGAACTATTCGGTTGAGGTATCAATTTACGATTTATCGGGTGATTTGATTGAAAAATCAGCGATTTATTGGCGATTTTTGCAAAATCGATCGAATCGGTTCCAAAATTTTAACCGATTTTTGGTCCGGCGATTTTTCAGAGATTTCTATAACATAGCTTGAATGAAACAAAAAATAAAATGATGATATTTAAAAGTTAAAAACTTTGAGTAATATCAAATAAAAAACCAATTGTACAAATTTTCTCAAAAAACTACTGAAATATTAGTAAAGAACTATGACTGTGAGTGATACATACTCCGTACAATACAACTATACAAGAGATACTCCACACAAGCTCGAATCTATAGTGATCGCCGTGATTTGAAATAACCGATTTAATGGCCAATTTCTTGGCCCAATTTCAATCTATTAAAAGCTCCTGCGATCGCCTCATCGTTGCCGGTAAATTCCTAACTAACTTTTCCAAACCCTAATTTCTCACTTGACTTTCTGCAACTACTTTATTCAACTGTTGTTTTTTACATTGCATCAATCAAATCGTTACTGTTTTAATTGAATCAGATCCATTTTTCACTACAATTAGTGTTGGTTTTAGTATTAGTAACTGCGAAACTGCTTAGTTTATAGTTGAATAGTGATTGCTAATCGAGTGTAGTTGTTAGATTCGGAATAGAGTAATTCATGGTTTTGACTGTATATTGCGGAATTAAGTTACGCAATGTGATTCAGTTGCACTATGCAATCACTCGTTTTTTATGTTTAGTTGCGGTAGTTAGTAACTAGGGATTAGTCGTGCAGATCTGTTGAATTCTGGTTAGGTAAAATCTGGAGTTGGCATTAATTGGTTGAGCTGATTTCTTTGATTTACGTATTGATGAGACGGTGTTTCTTGTGTTTGATTTCCTTTTCCTTTTTTTTTTCTTTTTAACTTCGGTGACTGGCAATAGGATTTGAAGTAATATACATACATATACATGTTTAGTGCTCGATTAAGTTTGTGCAGTGCTTCAAATCACTTTTCCTATTAAAATGAAGTTTAGTAAGAGGGTTACGGGAAGAAGTTGATGGTTTTGTAAGCTATGTCAGATATGTCAAATTTAGAAGCTTCGTCTACTGCTCTTGCATGTAATCTACTTTGGATAAGAACTTGATTTGGTTAATTTTGTACATATTTTGAAATTCAATGTATATCAATCTAGTTTTGAAAACTATCTACAACCTACATATTTGCCATTAAAACGAGAAGGATAAAGCACAATAAAAGCTATGTACTCTTTTAACCGATCATTCTTAGAAGAACAATTTTTAAACTTTGATTAGATATATGATATCTTTTTGTAGTTTTTTTTTTCATTATAATTTTCTTGTCACATTTGAGATCATAGTTATAAAGTCATGCACAGAATAAATTACAGTGTACATACTAGATCATAATTTTCTCGTTCCAATATCACACATTCATTTTCTAAATCCTTTTCAGTTGAAGATGTGAGCGATTTGTGGCCTCTTGTCAAGAAGGACTTTGAAGAAAGGTTGCCATTAAAAGGAGCTGTTTTGAATAACAAGACACGGAATCCTGTTTTTCTCGAAACCCTGCCAGTTGAATATATATTGACGACAGATGCAAGACTACGTAGTCGATTTCCTCATGAATTATCATTATTTTGGTTCAGAGAACCATATGCAACTGTGGTTCTCGTTACATGTGAGGTAAGTCAGAAGTCTTTGAAAAAGCAGCTGCTTTGCTATCTACATGCTAGAAAAAATCTCTTAGTTCTTAGAATAGTTTCTATGCAACTCGTGACCTTTTGAAACTAAGGCGAAGAAATTTTGGTTCAGCTTTACAACCTGCTTTGTCCTTGTTAGTTCTGTTATGCATTATTTTCTCATCCACCAGCAATACTTATGTGGCAGAATTTCTCAAGTGAATCTCAATTCATTCCTAATGGCTGACTAGCCCAAACACCTCACATGGCTTCAAAAATCGGAACTATATCATCCCTTTTCTAGCTAATATTTGTATTCATGCCTTATGTATAGTTACAGGTTCGCTTTTCGTTACATGCCTGTATTGCAAACAATTATTTTTTTTATTCATGCTATTCACTGCATCTTTCGTCTTTTGATGCCTTTCTACAATTACCAATTTTTTTTCACAAAACACTACACTACACAAAAAAATTCAAATTTTGTAGAAGATGGTTGATGAGGAACGAGAATGAAAATAAAAGGAGTCTTTTATTTTATGTATTTTACAAAATTTATTGACTAATTTTATAGGAGCGGAGAGTTGAAAGATTAGTTTTGTATGTATATTTTATAATTTTAATCTAGAAATAATTTTTTTTATTAGAGATCCAATTATTAATAGATTATTTAGAATATTTTAGGTTATGGTTGAGAATAAGAAATTGATTTGTTTCTTCTATTTACTAGTTTCTCTATTATTAAATTTTTATCTGTTGGTTAAGTTTTCAAGTTTAACGTACAGTAATATGTTATCATTTAAGATTGTGATCAATTATTGAATTGAGTTTCTCTTGTTAAGGGTAGCGATTCAAACAAATTCTTTTCTTTTGCTCTTCAGAAATCCTAGGGGTGGTAATTTTTCAGCGATTTAATCACTTTAGAGCTAGTGGGTTTTCAATCATTTATCCGCATATTTTTTCCTTGTATTATTTTTCTACTTGTTCTTGCATGATTATGGAGACTTCACAAAAATAAAATCCATAATTCTAGAGTAGAGGTATAGTCTACAATCTACATACACCTTACTTCCAAGTGCAAGTGGGACTCTAGGACGTACGGGGTACATCTGCTTCGGTTTAGGCACAAAACTTAAAGAAAAGATATAAATAACATGACGGATTTGCATTGACTAGTTTGAATCTATAAAATAGTTTTAATATGTAGGAGATGAGGAGTTCAAATTTAAATTTTAAGCATTTGAAAAGCAGGTGGAGGCAAGAAGCATATCTTTTAATATTAGACGTGAGTACGTGACACATGATTTAAAGTGAAAGGAAGTTAAATGTCCTATAAATGCCTTTAAGTAGCTTGTACAAAATTGATATAAATCAAAGGCTTAATGTGCATTAGATTGAATCTAATGCACAAATAAAATTGAACATTATGAATAGGGCTGGGTATTGATCCGGATTCTAGCCAACCTGGTTTATATCGGAGTCGAAAATATGATAAACTTTTAGGTTTCCTTCGTAAATAATACGGATTTGGCACTCATTACCGCTCAAATCGGGTCTTATATAAGTTTTTACAAAATCATTCTACCAGTCCATAATCCGGATCCGGTCCAAATTATTATATTTTTGGTCCATTACATTTCTAACCTAAAAGCCATATTATATGTTGCCTATATTTTTTAGAGATTCGAACTTTCAATTACAACAATTTATTTATTCATTATACACGCGCACACGCACACACACACACACACACATCAAGTAAATACTAAATCTTAAAACAATTAATGAGAAAATAACATTATTTAACACAAACAAGTTACAATAGTGCTGCACAACCACCTTCCCCATTAAATAGTTTGTTGTCATGTTTATAAACAACATTGCGTGTAGATGATTCATTGTAGGATTATGCAAGGAGAATGGAAATGAATGTCATGTGGACTATTTATCCATCACACAATCGCTGCAACAGGCTTGCGCGGTATATAATATTTGGAATGCATCATTCCCCCCTCCCCTAAATCTATTCCCTTAATTTGAGGTTCTCAAAATCTGAGCTGTTGCCTGTATATTTATTTTTAGTGTAAGATAAATATTACCTTCTTATTTAATTGATAAATTTTCTTTTTAACAAAGTTTTGTAACGTTTAGCTATCTAATGGACTGCCCTCTTGCATAGGATCTTGATGAGTTCAAGACCATCCTCAAACCACGCTTGAAATTAATAGTTCAAAATGATGAACGCGAGTGGTTTATTGTATTTGTATCCAAAGCTCCTCCTCACAATGATCAGGCAACGAAGATGGCAAAAAAAGTGTATGCAAAACTTGAAGTTGATTTTAACTCGAAGAAAAGGGAAAGGTACATATCTAAGTGGCAATCTTATGATTTATTTCACAAAAAGGTTAGCAAATAATAGGTGGCTTACATGTCAGTATTCATAATGCCATATATTATAGACGATTTGCCTATATTATTGTCTGTTTAGTCGTCCTGATTTAGGCCAGTCAGACAATTATCAACGGACTCAATATGAGAGTGGAATTAGTGGCTGATTCTGAGGTTAAGCAGTTTTGAAGATTATTATTATCTTAAATCTTAATTAATGTTTAGTATTGTGACAACTTTCTCTTGGGCATAAATTATATATAGAAATCAGCACTTGGAAACTATTGATGTATCATAAGCAGGTGTTGACGTGTAGTATTATGATATAAAAGAAATGCATTCTTTATCTAGGATACCAATTTTTTGTATGATGCTCGGAAAATGCTCAGGTGCTGCAAGTTAGATGTGCATGGGCCAGAAGCTAATTTTTGGGAAGAATTGGAAGCCAAAGTCTTGGAGTCCATTAAAAACACTCTTGATAGGCGGATCCAATTTTATGAGGACGAGATCCGCAAGCTTAGTGAGCAGCGCTTTAAGCCAGTATGGAACTTCTGCAATTTTTTTATTCTGAAGGTAGCTTCTCTGATAAATTAAATTTTTACTATCAACAAAAATATTTTATTTCAGGCTATATGGCATTGTTGGAGATAGTGTATTGTATTACTATATATATCTGTTGATGTGTTTGGCGTCTTTGTACTATGTACGTCTATTAATCATTGAATACCTAATGGCTTAAAAAACCCAAACCAGGCTCTAACAGCTGTATACACTGGGTATTTCTGGTTGGTTAATGGCTTGAACTTTAAATTAATTGGACAGAAATACCACTCTTCTTGCCACAATGACTGGATTTTCAATCTAAAAAATTGATTGCGCTTTTTCTGTGTAGGGAATGTTTCCTAAAAGGCTAAAACATGCACAGACAACACATGCATGTATTCATATGTGCGTATATATTCATATATTATGTGTATGAACTCTCCTCCGCTGTTTTATTGGGTATAGGAAAGTCTGGCTTTTATGTTTGAGATGGCTCATCTGCATGAAGACTCATTACGCGAATATGACGAACTAGAACTCTGCTACTTGGAAACAGGTGCCAATAATGCGTACTCTGGTTATCAGCTGCAATTTTATAATGACTTTTCACGTTCTTTGTTTAATTTAGATATTTTAGTACAATATTATTTTAATAGTACATGTTAAGTACTCTGATTCTTACACCTTACCGCATCAGCCTACTTGTGTACTTTCTAATAATATAACATACTAAAATCAAGTCTAATATTAAATGAAATTTGACTGGTTTTCTTATACTCCTTATGAAGTTCCTTGAATAGGTTGAGGCAGAGCTCTACATTATTGGACGCAACTAGACATAGATTTTATCTTTTAAAAATTGAATTGGTAAATAATATTTAACATGCTTGTCTTTATCCTTTTATTTTGAATTAAAGAAAAGTTACACATAGTACAGTCTATTTTAATTGTGCAGCAAATATATATTTAGATTCGTTTTTCAATTGTATTATTTTTCCATAATATTAAGCGAAACCTGTAACGTGTAAGTATTTATTTTACACCTAATATATTGAAATTCGAGGTCAGTTTGCTGACACTCTTTGTATATGTTTATAAGTTAATATGGCAGGGAAGCAAAGAGACTTCGGAGGAATGGACTATGGAGATGATCAGGCTGCCCTCTTAAACCCAGGCAACAAGCCTTTGACACAGATTGTTCAAGACGACTCATTTAGAGTGTTTGAGTTCAGGCAGTATTTATTTGCCTGTCAAGCAAAGGTGTGCAAAACTGCTCCTCTTAAATTGGAATAAAAAGTCTCTTTTTATAGTGTTTTTCTCTCTCTGCCAATAGTGAGCTGGATTTTTGTAAGACTGTACCTTTCGTTTACTGCACCTAAAGGAAAAAAGATATTAGAAGTTTTTAAGTGTGGGATGTTGGAATACTTAATTCTTCTCAGCAAAAGCTATTGTTGAACTATTGGAGTAGTATCCAAGCATATTTAGGCCATGACTAGGTTAGAGACTACAGATACAACCAAGGCTAGGCCGCTAGTATCGTACTTGGGCTAAACTATGGCTAAAAGATATTTACAATATCCTAACAGATTCGAACTATACATTTAAGGATGCCAATATATTAACACTATACGCACACTGCTCAAATTGGTCTACAATCAAGCATTTCAAACTAAGACCATAGGAGATGGGGCATTTTACTATTGAGTCCTCTAGTCAAGATATCACCAAGCCAATATTTTTCTTGGCAGAACGTGTAAAGGTAGACTACTCGTTAATGAAATGTCTGTAGATCACAATGTGATTCATGTTGGAAGTTGAGATGGATCTAAACAAAGGTAAATGCAGTATTATTATTAGAAAAAGCTAGTACCGGATCTTTGACAAAAGTAACTACAGTTTTATTATTACAAAATATCATGCCTACTGATATCTTCTAACAAAGTTTGGAGCTCTATATTCAACTGCTCTACTGGATCTAATCACAACAAGTTTCTTCTTTCCATGCCAAATGCTCCTTTAAAGAGAGCAATGAAGATAACCTTCGGGTTAACTCAATCGAGGTCTATACACACTATCTGTATGACCAGAATGAGAGAATAGAAGAGCAGAGATCCAGTATCTCAAAATGTTGTGTGTAGTTTACATGTGACAAACACAGCATGCATGTACAGACTTACTGCTGTTGCATTGTAGGAGAAATTTGACCTTGGTATGGATGGAAAGATATCTCAATTATCCCACAAAGGGTGGGACACTTTGTTCTGAACAGCAAGAGGTGCAAGGCCTCAATAAAGTTAATGATTAAATAAAGAAATTCCAAGGTTTTTTTCTTTCAATTTTCGGTGTTCAACAAGTGGTGAAAAAATATCAGATCAATTTGTTAATGTCCAACAACCAGCTCTGAAATTTCTAAATCTTTGTGATGTCTTAAGTATCACTTTTCTGTAAAATTTGTTTCTGTGTTGAATGTGTATTTTAACTTTATACAGCTGTTATTCAAACTAAATCGTCCTTATGAGGTTGCATCAAGGGGTTATGCATTTATAATGAGCTTCTCAAAGGAACTGGTCCTGCACGAGGTACTTCTGTTTTGTTTATTCTGTCCGCGCTCATTGCTTTAGTTCACTCGCTTTGAATAAGTTACAATGCTATTTCCACATCGTTCCTTTTACACTCTTCCTTATTCTGCTTTTATGTTTTGCTTCTGGTGGAGCTCTTTGCAGAAAATATTACCATTTTGTACACGTGAAGTATGGATGATAACAGCTTGCTTGGGATTAATTGATGCCACTGCATCACGCTATAGTGATGGATTAGTTGCACCTGATACAGAAAAAGAGTTTCACCGTGTTCAGGGAGATCTGTATTCCCTATGCCGGACTAAGGTACACATTCACATGCTTTACAAGATATTTAATAATTATATGTGAATTATTTGCTTTAAAATAGAAAGTGTGAAAAACAAATTACCCTATACATATATTTACCGGCAGACATCTCTGACATGCTATGCTGTGATGTTTAGTGCCTGGTATATTCAATTCCTTTCTGTCACGTGATGATCATCATAAATATATACATGTTTATTTACTATAAAGAAAGAAACAGTAGCGTACTTTTTCATCCACTTGATTGGATTACAAGTTTGCTAGCAGTTACCTTCATGTTGAACTTTACCCATGCTTGTGGCAGTTTATGAGGCTTGCATATTTAATTGGTAATGGAACTGATATTGAAAGAAGTCCTGCTAACAGGTATGTACCTTTGCATGTCCTATTTGAGGATTATTATTAAATATTGCACTGGATTATCTATTTCTTCCAAAAGTTGCCGGTTTACAGTTAGTATCTCCTGTTCCATTATACTAAAAATCTAAATATCTACATCCCACCTTTCCCTCCAAAAGCGCTTCACTCAGCATGCTACCTTGGCCGAAGCCAGCAGTTTGGCCTTCAGTTCCAGTTGATGCTTCATCTGAAGTGCTTGAGAAAGAAAAGGTATGTTCATCATGATGTTATAGTCACTGCGAGATTCAATTCTGGATGAATTAATGGTCATTCATAACACCAAGATAGAGTCTTTGATGCAGAACGAGATATTGAAATATTAATTTGTTTTTATTTTGTGTTATTAATTAAGAATAGATTTGATTGTAATTTATTAGGTATTAGTTATATTAGATAAATGGATTATTAAGAATATTCTAGATTATAGGAATAGAATAATAAAAAGGATGTTTCCGTTATTAGAAGATTTTTACTTGGTGGCTAAGTTTAGGGATTTAGTCTTATATACATGTAATATTTTATTACTAAGGAGACTTTGATTGATTAAATGAATTGAGAATTGTTCTCTCTATTGTTATGGGTTGCAATCCATTACAAATCCTTCTCTTCTGTGGTTGAGAAATCCTAGGGGTAGTGGTTCTTTGATTAACCTTAGGGCGTGGATTTTCTCCGGTAATCTACATATCTATCTTTTTCCTTGTTTTAATTGTTCCTGCATTAGTCTTCAAGACCAATGTCAAAATTATATTTGATTACAGACTTAAATAGTGCCTCAATGGTCAGCTTATCAAGCCATGGCATTAATTAATTGATCTATAACTGATGGGTTTTCTTGCAAGTTTAAATGAATGAATTTTTCCATAACTACGAGTGTTGTTTGATTATCCTAGATATCAGCTTTCCTCTATGTTATACTGCCACAGGTATATTTTGAAATAGTCGTGGAAGGTCAGACAGTTGACCACTATATATGCTGAACAAAAATTCATTATAGCTATTTTGAATTAAAGAGTGCCTACCCCCTTGTTCTGTGTACTTCTAGATAAATGAAGATCTTCTAATATTTTTCTATACATCATGAGGCTACTACCGAATTATTACATTGAGGGTGATATATGTGCAGACGATTCTTCATGCTACTCCAAAGATCAAACATTTTGGAATTCAGAGAAAATCACTGCCTCTTGAACCCTCACTACTCCTGCGTGAAGCCAATCGTAGGAGGGCTTCCCTTTCTGTTGGAAATGCTTCGGAATTGTTCGATGGCCAGTCTGGTTTTTTGGATGGGTAATGAATGTAAATGTATTAATACATATCGTCACGCTTAAGAGCCTTACAATCCAAAGTCTACAAAATATAAAATAGGGTGCACGGTGTTATATATTGCACAAGTTATATTGTTGCCTTTTCCTTTTGAAGTTAACATTGTAATGGAAGGAACATAGTAGCAAATTAGAACCCCTTGTACCCCCATATCTATGCTCAAGAAAGGACCCTGTCTTTTTTCTGTTCTAAAAGATCATATTTTTTAGTCATTAATCTTTTAGCTCTAATCATATTGCTGTGTACTGACAGCTCAGATTCGGAACTAAGACGGGCTCCAGCACCTAAAGTAAATGCAGTTACAATGTCGCGAACTAATTCTTCTCCTGGAAACTTTGAAAGCGCAATTGACCGACCGATGAGACTTTCTGAAATCCATGTTGCTGCAGAGCATGCTTTGCAGAGAACAATATCAGATGCTGGTTTATGGAAATCTTTGTCGACTTTAGAGGAGTTTGAGGTATGCAGCTTAACGAAAAGTTTTGCAGTGAAGGTTTTTAGACTGTTGTAATGTTTTTACCAGCATCATCTATAAAGGACTTGTAAAAAAAGTATAACTTCAACCCAGTGCATGGTTGAGAATTTATAGTAGTGAATTGCCTTAAGGTTATCAAGGGACACAAATATATTTGCTTTCACTAAATCATATGCAGCAACAAATTTTTAATACTTCCTCTAATGCTTCACCATTTTCATATATTGGTACCTTTAGATTCCTTTTTAAAACTCTATTATAATGATTTTATGTCAATAGAGAATATGTTGGGTACCTGGAAGCTTTCTCTGACTGTTTGAATATATTTATGTCAGAGAAAGTATTTACAACTATCTAAAGGTGCTGCTGATAATTATCATCTTTCATGGTGGAAACGGCATGGAGTTGTACTTGATGGAGAGATTGCAGCTGTCTGGTACAAGAATGGTAATTTTGATCTAGCCGCCAAGTCATATGAGAAAGTTTGTGCTCTTTATTCTGGGGAAGGATGGCAAGATCTGTTAGCAGAAGTTCTTCCCAATTTGGCGGACTGTCAGAGAATACTCGATGATAAAGCTGGTTACCTATCATCTTGTGTTAGATTGCTGTCGCTAGACAAAGGCTTGTTCTTGGTTAAAGAACGCCAAGCTTTTCAATCAGAAGTAATTCATCTTGCACACAGTGAAATGAAGAACCCTGTACCCCTAGATGTGTCATCCTTAGTAACATTTTCCAGCAATCCCGGGCCACCGATGGAAATATGTGACGGGGATCCTGGAACATTGTGTGTTACTGTGTGGAGTGGGTTTCCAGATGATATAACTCTTGAAGCACTTAGTCTAACTCTCACGGCTACCGATAGTGCTGATGAAGGTGTCAAGGTGTTGCTTCTTGTTTTCCCAAACTAACCGGTTCTGTACCATTTCGTAGTTTAATGGTTTCTCATAAAATTTCACAATAACATTCATCTTTGCTGATTTTTAGGCAATAAAGAGTTCTGGTGCAACAATTTTAAAGTCTGGCAAGAATGCCATCACCCTCTCCTTACCTCCACAAAAGCCCGGTTCTTATGTGTTGGGCGTTCTTACAGGTCGCATTGGCCACTTGATATTTAGATCTCATAATTTCTCCAGAGGTGGACCTGCAGACAGTGACGATCTTATGAGTTATGAGAAGCCAACAAGACCTATCCTGAAGGTAGTGTAAAAATACTGTTTCTTCCCTACTATGCTTTGATAGGGCTATATTACTACTATGTGATGATCTGCATTGTGTGTTATAACAAGTTCAGAAAAAGAGTGAGAACATTCAGTAAAATCGTGTTCTTATTTCATGTCATAAAAATTGGCAAATCTTAATATTATTATATAAAAATTGGTGCATTGTGATCGAATTTTTTATTATAAAATTGAGAAGTTTCTCCTTGGCCTTGCATTCTTGAAATGGAAGTTAAAAAGTGGTTTGTAAGTAGCCTTTATTTCTTATTAGGTGCTCCAACCAAGGCCTTTGGTTGACCTTGCTGCAGCTGTTTCTTCTGCTTTGCTATTAAATGAATCTCAGTGGATGGGAATAATTGTAAAGCCGATCAATTACTCCCTTAATGGAGCTTTCTTACACATTGACCCTGGTCCTGGTCTGGTAATAGAGGAGACACATGTCATTGAAATGGAAAGGTATGATAATGCAGGTGTTGATCACCTAAAGAGTACTAGAAGTGAAGATTCTGCTGGTGATGTACATTCAGAGCAGCTAACTCTTCAGGACAGTATACTAGAATTGCCAGAATGGGCAAGCAATATAACTTCTGTTTTATGGATTCCTGTGCGAGCCATTAGTGATGAGCTTGTTAGAGGAACATCTGAAGGTGACTGTTCTAATAAACTTTTGGTTATTGTCTAAATATACTTGTCCAGGTCATATTTCCACTTTGTATTTCACTGTTTACTGTATATGTAATTTTTCCGTCAGGGGTGGATAATCCGCAGAGACAGAGTCTAGTGGATGGATTGAGGACTATAGCTTTAAAACTTAATTTCGGAGTATCACACAACCAGACATTTGAGAGGCACTGTTTTATTCCACTCTCTTTCATTCTATTCCCTGCATATATGCTAATTGGTTTGTATCCTGCTATTTAGTTTAATTTACACACTTCTCTCTAATTTTCAGTACCATAGCAGTTCATTTCACTGACCCATTTCACGTGAGCACGACGGTCACCGACAAATGTAATGATGGCACAATGCTGTTGCAGGTACTTATATTCTGTAGGGATACCTTGTCGTGATTCTAAAGGAGTAGCGACAACATGCATACCTATACTTCTGGGACTCTTATCATTTGCCATGCATAGTTTTTACTGTGTAGCCAATGTAGACCATGTACTTGCTTATATATAGTAAATAAGAATCATGTTGTATTGCTCTATTCCACTATGAAAGTAATCATCTTAGATTATGCTCTCCCAAGAGTCTACGTGCGACTTTTTCTTTGAGGTATAGTTGTGTAATGATACTATGGAACTCGTGGTTCTTTGGACTGTAACAGTTAACATATAATTCATGTTTTTGTGAACTTCCTCAACATTTTTTTAAATATCTTCTAAAACAATCACTCCTATGTGCTTTTCACAAGGTGATACTACATTCACAAGTAAAAGCTACGTTTACCATCTATGATGCTTGGATGGACCTCCAAGATGGATTTGTTCACACTGGACAAGGTGATGGACGACCAGCTT